>OX608075.1:80145917-80745917 GCA_951509635.1 Eupeodes luniger | reverse complement strand
CGAAATCTGACTTTACATCGGAATGAAAAGAGTCCTGCTGAATTCTGATCCCAACCAACAACACCAACGTTATGCCAACTGAATAATATTTCAATTAATGGATTACCGGTTAGTTTGGTTGGCAGCAGATACGTTTTCTTTTTTTACTCAGAAAAATTCCAGAAACCTATACCTACTCTACTTCATCAGGACATGAAAGTTCAACTGATAAAAGTCAAATTAATAATTTCGTAGGCCCTGTTTTTCATATATATATTTATATACATACTACATAGGTTTATTTTATAGATGTACAACGATTTTCATTATTTTGTTCTTTTTGAATTTTTATTTGTTACTCATTTTCCACTCATTACCCTCGGTGATTTTATAAAAGAAAACTTTTAAACGAGTCGTGCATCATTACCAAAATGAATACAACAAAAAGCATTTATGAAAATTTTAAGAGTTTTGACTTTTGATTGAGCCTGATTGCAGTCAATGATGGTGCACAGAGGGCTAAAGGAAGAATTCCATTGAATATTGAGGCTGTCTTCATGGGTAGTCTCCAGTTCCAGTGTCCAATAACAACACTTGGGGTGAACATTTTTAATCAATTAACTATATGAGAACCTTTGTCATATTTTCAATCCGGACATTTTGTAGGATGTTGTGTTTGTTGGTTTTTATTTGAACATGTATTGGTTTTGTATAAGAAAAGACCTGTTTTTAAGTCTTTGACCTCCATGTTTTTTAAAATATAATTCTGAACATTGAAAATATGTTTTACTAACCCTTAGCTGTCAGCTTTCAAGATTTCTAACAAATAAAAACGCTTTTTCCATTCAAAATAGCTTGCAGCCTTTAGTCCTTGAAAAAATTGGCGTTTCGTCCGGGTGGAACTCACATGGACTCATCAGTTGACTGAGTGAGGCACCTTGTCAAGACGCAATTTTTCCAAAATTTCAGTTCATCTAACATAAGTTTTTATGCAAAAACTTACTACGAACTATATTCAACCAAGTTAAAATTTCTTAACATTTGAAGTTGAAAGTCGCTTTTGTAAGCATCAAAAATTGTGGAAAATTGAAATGAGATGAATTTTTTGGAACACCCTATATACATTATGTAGTTTTCATTCTTCAAGCTATTAAAAAGAAATTGTATTCCTTTTAACTGCTCTTAAGCCATCGTATACGACCGAGTGTTGGGTTTTATTTTAATTTACTTTGATATTTTTGCTTATCATTAATTGACATTTTATGAGAAGGAAGTAGTAAGTATACGATATGTACTGTACAGTACATGTCATACCTTCGATAAGGCAGTAAGTCTGCAGTTTAAACCAATAAAAACGAAGAGTGCACAGCAGTAGGTCTTCATATTTGTACGTTATATACGAATATGATGAATAATACTGGAAAAATGGAAAATGTAATTTCTCAACGAGATGTTAAGGGTTTTGTATAAGAGTATACAATATACTGTAAGTATTCAATATTAAGTTGAATATAATTTGAGATTGTCAGGCGTAAAAATGTTTACGTCAATAAAAATGTCCATTCACAATTCTGACACATTAACATGTATAAAATAAAGTATGTATAGCAGGAAGCTTTTGGATTTTGAGAGTGAATGTTTTTAAGAAATACATATTATACAATAATTGTTTGCTAATTGGTTATTAAATTATCGAGAAAGTTAATACATGGATGTTGAATATTCACAAGAATATATTCAAATAAGGGACAGGCCTTTAAGGCCTTGTCTTACGTGTTTTTTTGACAATCAACGATTTTAAAAGAACTTCAGCACAATTAAAATTGATTTTTTTTAAAACATTCTAGATGATTAAGGTAGGTAAGAACTTAATTCAAAGTTAAGCTAGGTCTGTCAATAGAAAAATCGTGTGATGATATTGCGAGATATAATGAGTGATTTCTTAAACTAATCATAATTTAGTTATTTCATGCAAATATGGGCCGCGACTATTCCTCAAATGGTCATTCCACTAAGTCCAATTTTACGTACTTACTTACTTAAGGTGTGCTACAGTCCTGTGTGAACTAGGGCCTCACACAACAAACTTCTCCATCTAGCTCAGTACCTAGCTAGATTTCTCCAGTTTCGCGCTCTAAGTTGGGTGAGGTCTCTTTCCACTTGTGCGCGCCACCTGATCCGCGGTCTTCCTCTACTGCGCTGTCCTGTGGGTGTGGATTCGAAGACTTTCCGGGCCGGAGCATTGGTTTCCATGCGCTCTACGTGACCCAGCCATCTTAGTCGCTGGACTTTTACCCTTCTGGCTAAGTCTACGTCGCTGTACAGCCCGTACAGCTCGTCGTTCCGTCTTCTTCTCCACTCCCCTTCTATGCACACAGGACCGTAGACCACATGAAGAACTTTTTTCTCGAAACGACCCAAGGGGCTTTCATCCGCTTTTGTCATAGTCCATACTTCTGCACCGTATAGCAGGCAGGGTCTTATACATATAGCGACACTTTGGTCCCTTGGCTACTCAATTGCTTTCTTAGCCCAAAGAAACAGCGGTTAGCATGAGTTATTCTTCGTTTGATCTCAGTGCTGGTGTTGTTTTCTGCGTTAATAGCGGAGCCTAGGTAGACAAAATCCTTAAGTCCTCAAAGTTACGTCTATCCATGTTGACGTTTTGACCAAGACGTGCGTCGTCGATGTTTTAAGTCCTTTCTTGACGACAGCATGTACTTTGTTTTGCCCTCATTAACCGTTAAACCCACTTTTGCCGCCTCTGCCTCAATACTCACTAAAGCCCCATTGACGTTAGTTATTCCGATTATGTCGATTTCATCAGCATATGCTAGTAGTAAGACAGACTTTTGAAAGATAGTGGCTCTAATGTTGACACGAAGCTCTGCACTATTCTTTCACGAACGATGTTAACAAATCGCATGCCAGCTCATCACCTTGTCTAAGACCTTTTTTGACATCGAAAGGTTCTGTTAAGTTGTTTCATGGAGCAGAGTGAATTCTCCATGGTCATCCTGCACAAACGGACGAGTTTAGCAGAGGTGCCAAAACTAGACATGGCTCTATACAGTTCGTCCCTGTAGATGCTGTCATATGCGGCCTTGAAATCGATGAAAAGATGGTGGGTATCGATTTAATGTTCTTGGTGGACTTTCCTGGTCTTAAACCTAACTGATAAGGACCTATCAGTTTGTTGACAATGGGCTTCAGACGTTCACATATTACGGCAGAAAAGATTTTGTAAGCAATGTTAAGTAGACTGATTTTTCTATAGGTGGTGCACTTTAGAGGGTCTTCTTTTTTCAGAATCGGGCAAGAAATACTGAGGTTCCATTCATCGGGCATGCTTTCTTCCGACCATATCTTACAGATAAGTTGGTGCATGCTCCTAACCAAATTATCTCTAGCTGCTTTAAAAACTCGGCATTCAAGCCAT
Source organism: Eupeodes luniger (assembly GCA_951509635.1). NCBI lineage: Eukaryota > Metazoa > Arthropoda > Insecta > Diptera > Syrphidae > Eupeodes > Eupeodes luniger. The sequence goes on along the minus strand of OX608075.1, from coordinate 80,742,499 downwards.
CTGCTCCAGTGGCTTTGTTAGACTTCAGCTTGGATATGGCAATCTTTACTTTGACATACTTTTTCAAACATTTCGGCTGAATAAATGCTTTACAGAAAATAGTCTAGAAGCGTTAAATAACGCCATTTAGGTAGCCAATTTACCGGCCAGAAATCTGAGTTCACTGAACTCGCCTCTCAATTGGTTAATTGTTACGGGTGCTGTGAGGAATGTGGCATCATCTTGTTGAAACTACCTGTCATGCAAGTCAATTCCTTCTATTTTGTATAACGTGTATTATGACAATAACGTGGTGATTCATCTTTGAAGAAATATGGCCAAATGATTCCGCCAGGACATTATCCGCACTTAACAGTGACTTTCTTTTCTCTGGATGCATTGGTAGCACTTCACTCTAAATACGTCAGTTTTGCTTTGTTGCTGAACACAATTTTACGATAAAAAAGTGGATCTTCGCCCAACTTATCAAGAGACCATTCAACGAAAATTCGGCATTCGGTTCTATTTTATATTTTGAAAGGCTTCACAACCAAACCTTTTTGCAAAATTTTCCCCGTTTTTGGAACGAACGGCGCTGAATCGATAATTCACGGTCATCACTAATAGGTGCGATATATTTCTCAGCTTATATTCTATAGGTAAGCGTCTTCGTGGTTTAATTTTCAGCAATGTAAATTTTTCTACGAAATTTAGTCACAATAGCCGCCTTAGTAGGTCTATTAAACTAAACATAAAATGAAAGAAGCCCAATAATAATTTGCAGAAGTTGGTCGCTTGAAAGTCGATTCATGGTTAAATTAAAGACCAAAACTGAAGATGTAAGCTGTCAAAACCAGTAATTGCAAAAAAACAAAATAGAAAAAAAATTTACCTATTGCTAGCCAACTTGTATTTCTAAGATCTCTTTGACAAATCTTTAGTTTTGAATTTTTGAGAATAGGATTTTTGACTTCTCATATTAAGTTATTGTAATGGGTCCGATTTGTAAAATTATTACCTCCAAAATAATTTTGTGATACGAAGAATAACGTTTTTGACATCTGGTTATTTTTGTCTTGCTAAATAGACTAGACTTTTTCTTTTCGAATAACGTCCAAGACTTTCTTTTGAATGATACTGACCTTTAAAATAAGCTTTGCATCATGAATATCAGTCAAAGCATAGAATTGTAGTTCATTCCACTTCGTCCATTTTTCTGCACTTCAAACTATGAAGCTTTTTAGGAAATGTTGACTGCTATGTCAAAGTTTATATTTGTCGGAATTGTTTCAAAGGGAATATCTAATTTGACTGGATTATTAATAAAAAGTATATATAGAAAGTTATTCACACTTGAATTGATCAGAAACATTTTCTTTTCAGCTTTTTTCTGTGATGAATTTCAAAGTGTTAATAGTTTTGTTAAACAGTTTAAGTGAACTTTACATGAACATTTTCTTTTTTGTTTTAATTTCAAAAGAAAGAAAATGGTTAAAATGGATGGTATACCCGCTATATTCTACATGTATGGTACAGATACTCTTATTGTATCTCTAACAGCAGTATTCAACCAGATCTTAGAGGGAGGATCCATCCCAATCCAGTTCAGCGATGCCTTGATTTTCCCAATCCACAAGAAGGGAAACACTGAAGTACCGGAAAACTACAGAGTAATCTCGTTTTTGAACTCGTCATATAAAATATTTACTTCGATTCTGCTCAGCCGTTTAAACGAGTGGATACACTCTAATAATCTGCTCAGTGAGTTCCAAGCTGGCTTCAGATCGGGATACTCCACCGTCGATCACATTTTTGTACTTCGGTCGATTGCTGATTCGTTTCTATCTAGAAATAAGAAACTATTGCATTCTTCGTTGATTTCAAAGCTGCCTTCGACACCGTGGATCGCAATGCCCTATTTTACAAGCTTTACCAGTTAGGAATGTCGCTTAAGTTCGGTACAGTATTGGAAAACTTATACAAGACTACCAAAGCATCAGTGAGGAATGGCCAATGCTTATAAGAGTGGTTCCAACCGAAATCAGGAGTTAGACAGGGCTGTGCACTCAGTCGAAGCTTGTTTGCACTCTTCATTGATGATATCGTCGAAGCATTACCAGCAGGAATCGAGTACGCAGGCGTTAACTTTAAAGCAAAAAAGGTGGATAGTGGTAAATTTAAGTAAATCCAAAGTGATGGTTTTTAACAATGGCGGAGGAAGATCGGGTGCAAATGAGCAATGGCACTATAATGGTGAAAGGGTAGAGTTGGTGAAAGAATACAAATATCTAGGAGTCTGCCTTACTAAGAACTTGAGCATGGAAAAACATCTCACTGACAAACTTGTTAAGGCGAAAACAGCTATAAACGTAGCATGGAAACAATGTTTTAATAATAAGGAAATAACGCATTCCAGTAAATTCAGAGTCTTCGAAGCTGTATCGGAATCAGTTATGTTTTATGGGGCGCAAGCTTGGGGAGGTCGGAAATATGAACAAGTGGAAAAACTGCTTAGATTTTACATTAAACGAACTTTAAACCTTCCTTTGAGTACGCCAAACTACATGATCATGTTGGAATCAGGTCTATCGCCTTTATTTATAAAAACACTCAAGCTGCAGGTCGATTACATCCTCAAAGCTCTGGATATGCCAAGTTATCGACTCCCTAAAAAAGTAGTTCTTCAATCAATCCAATCCCGAAGTGGATGGTTTAAAGACTGGTTAGAACTTGCCGAGCAGGTGGGTAATTTCGTTTCCGATTCTTTATTTCAATAAAAAAATATATTTTTGTGATCGCAGAAGATCACAATCAACAATTAAATAAAACGCATTCAATGTATTTTAAACTTAATATTATTTATTAAATCAAAGCTTCAGATCCCTTACCACTGGTGGGGGGAAATCTTAGGCTATACGTAGAATGACAACTGTGAACTGAACTCTCATTGATCGATGAAACCCTTTTTATACTTGTAAAATGTTTACTTAAGCAAATCTATCTTCGGCTGAAGATCGTTTGCTTTCCTTTGTCTTTTATTATTGCTGACACAAGAATTCTTTTAGAATTATTTAAGATGCTTTGGGCACACAAGTTACTGAAGGCAAAAAGTGCTGATATGGTATTTATAATATCGGATATCATCATCCGCTTATGAAATGAAATTATGAATCAATGTGTGAGCATTACATTTTGTTTATATAAAGATATTTATAATATCGGATATCATCATCCGCTATGAGATGAAATTATGAATCAATGTGTGAGCATTACATTTTGTTTATATAAAGATACTTTGTTATGATAGGGTGCTTAATATTATTACAAAGTTATGTGAGGGTGTTCTGATAATGTAACCCCTCCCCCCTTAAGTTTGATGCTCTCCTGAGTATCTATAATTCTATTTTCAATTTTAAATTTATGGGTTTCTCGACGTTTAAAATATAATAATAAAATTGCAATTATAATAATTATGATTGCTATACTAGTATATGATATAACATGTTTTATATTGTTTTGGTATCTTATTGCTTGCAATTCTTTCAAATTTTCGATTTGATTTATATGTATATCCTCTAATGTAACATTAATTTTTGTAATGTTTAATGTTTTATATAATGGAATTATAATATTTTGTTTAAAAGTTTCTTTTCGATTTATATATAAAGTTGCATTTATTTTAATGTTACAATCTTTAAAATGTAAAAGGTTATTCTTAATAATTTTATATTCAATATTGTTACAATATTCATTTAGACTTGTTTCTACTAAGTTTTTTGTTAATACAAGTCCATCTTCTAATTCTATTAATTCTTGATCTTTATTTGATCTTATCTTACAGTTTTCATATTTTGTTTTATATAGGTTTTGAATACATATTGGACTTTTCTTTAAATGTTTAAGATATTTAATTTCATTGTTTTCATATAATGTTTTGTTACAAATTATATAGTTGTATTTTGATATTTCGACTTCAAGTCCTTGATCGTTTGGTATAGGTAGAATCATTATGTTTTCACATTTATGTGTAAATACTGGTATTTTTAAAGCAAAAACTAATTTGTTATTTCTAGTTAATAGGCTGCTCTCAATATATTTTAATTTATTAATGGTTATATTGAATCGTTCATTTTCTTCTTTAGTTAGGATATTTCTCCCTAGAATTCCTAATCTTGAAAAGACTACATTGTCTTGTAATTTTTTTATTTCATTGTTTAACAGCATTATATCTGTATTTATTTGTAATGATAATATGCTCTTAGCTAGATTTTCTTGTTCTATTTCTGTGGAATTAATAAAGTTTCTTAATATATACTGGTGTTTGTTTATACGGTCTGCCATTGTTTCTAATTCTGTTTGGAATTGCGTATTTATACCTATTTGTTTATTTAATTCTGTCATAGCATTCATATTGTTTTCTTCAATTATTTTTAAATGATTCTCAATCTCTAATCTTTCATCATTATCCATCACTCCAAAAAGAAAATGGAGTGCGTTACCTCCCATGTTTATTAATCCTCTCCTTTGTCTTGAATAAGGAAGTATGCTGTGTAATTTGGATTTAGAATCTCCTAAAGCTTCTGTCATTAATCTTTTTAATCTTAAGTCTTGAAAATTGTTATAGCCTGTTTCTATAGAAAATTCAATTTGTTTAATAATTTCATTGTAAGTTTCTAAATTAATTATATGGAGTATTTTATCATATTTTTCGATTAATTCAATGGGTCCTTGTTTTATAATTATATATCCTGCTTGATTATGAATTTCTTGTAATAAAAATTCTGATTTCACTATGGTAAAAGTGAATAATACAATTATAATTATGGTTTTCATTTTGGCTGTAAAGAGATTAAATTATTATTATCACTACTTTGATATTTATATTTTCTTTTGAAATGAGTTTTATGTAATTTTTTATTATTTGCATAATATTTATTATCAATTTTTTCTACCTTGGTCTTCTTATATTTTGCAGCTATCTTCTTTGCTGTTCTTACTACGTCAGCTTTTACGTAAACGTCTTTTTTTAAATCTGGTTCAATAAAATCTGCTTTATTTTGATTTCTTTTATTAATATTATTTTCTTTAACTGTTTGGATCCTTTTTCCTATCTCTTCTAAATCTTCTACTTTTATTTTGTTTTGAATAAAATCTATAGGTTTTCTTAATATTGTTGAATGGATTGTACAATTATATATACTAACTGCTTTTATTACTTTTTCTCTTAGGTTTAATATGTTCTTTTTCTCTTCTTGTGCATTATATATTCTTATATGTTCATTAAGTGTACCATGCACTCTTTCTACATCTGAATTTCCTGTCTTATGATTTGGGGTTATGAGTTTTATTTTAATTCCTTCTTCATTGCAATATTCTTTAAATGCTAGGCTATTAAACTCATTGTCGCAAACTATTTCTTGGGGTTTGCCTAATATAGAATTTCTAAGTTTAAGTTGCTCGATAATTTTATGAGTGTTTCTACTAGCTATGGGAAAGGCTGTCAAATGCTTAGTAAATTTGTCTATAATTGTTAAAAAGTAAATATCTTTACTTGGAATATAAATGTCCATGTGTATTAGCTCGTTTGGCTTAAGTGCAGTTTTGCTCATTTCAAATTTTATTTTTTTTGGACTTCTATCATGTTTTGCTGTTTGACATACAGTACAATTGTTAATGTATCTTCTTATTATTTCTCTTAATTTTGGAAAATAATATTCATTTTTAATTTCAAGATATGTTTCTTGTATTCCTCTGTGATTAAATTGTTCATGAATCCTTTGAATGAGATTCAACGCATCGTCTGTATTACTTAAATCTTTTAAAAGAGTAATGCATCTCAGTAATTTTAGCTTACTTTGATTGCTGTAAAGCTCACATATTTTTCCTGAATTTTGCAAAATAAAGTATCACTTGGACAATATACTGCCACATTTCCGTGATCAGGTAAAAATTCCCTTAATGCTTCAGTAAAATATTCACCTATATCTTTTGATTTAATAGTGAGTCTTCTTATACCTTTATATATATATTTTATATCTTTACCTTCATTGTCTGACTCTATAATTTCTATTTGATGCTTAAACATATTTGTAGGTAATTCTGAAATTCCTATGTGATCATTTCTTTCCTCTGTTCCACTATGAATTGTGGCTAATGTTGAATCTTCATTTCTATTGACTGCGTTTACTTCGAGTCTACTAAGATAATCTGCTACGCGATTTTCTTTTCCTTTTAAATATTCAATATCAAAATCATATTCATTTAAACTTATTTTCCATCTTTGGAGTTTTGAGTTTGGTTCTTTAAGGTTACTTAACCAAATTAAAGGTCTATGATCAGTTTGTATTTTAAATTTGCGACCGTAAAGGTATGGTCTAAAATATTTTGTTGACCAAACAATACTTAATAATTCTTTTTCAATAGTGCTATATCTGCGTTCATGTTCATTGAGGGTGCGAGATGCATAGCATAATGGGTGATTTGATTGTGAAAGGACTGATCCGATCGCATAATTTGATGCATCAGTTGTTAACACGAATTCCTTTGTATAATCAGGATATTTTAAAACGGGGTCATTAGATATGAGCAATTTAAGTTCTTCAAAAGCTGTTATATATTCTGGGTCTTTAATATTTATCTTTGCTCCTTTCTTAAGATATTTGGTCATAGGTACTGCTACCTTTGAATAATCTTTAATAAATTTCCTGTAATAACCTGTTAGACCTAGAAAAGATTTTATTTGTTTTGTTGTACCAGGAATAGGTATTTTTTCAATTGTTCTTATTTTTTCTGGATTTGGCTTAATTCCGTTTGTAGTAATAACGTGCCCTAAATATTCGGTTTCCTTGCTAAAAAATTTACATTTATCTATTTGTATTTTTAAATTGTGATTGTTAAGTTTTTTAAATACTTTGTTAATTGAGCAAATATGTTCCTCAAATGATGTACTAAATATGAGAATGTCGTCTAAATAGACCACACATATTTTTCCTACAAGTCCTTCTAATACGTGATTAATCATTCGTTGAAAAGTTGCGGGGGCATTTTTTAATCCAAATGGCATCCGATTAAATTCGTAATGACCGTTTGCTGTTGAGAAAGCTGTTTTATACCTATCTTTAGGATTCACCAATATCTGATGGAAACCTTTCGCTAAATCTAATGTGGTAAAATATTGGGATCTTCCCAATTTACTAAAAATGTCTTCAATGTTTGGAATAGGAAACTTGTCTTCCACGGTTACTTCGTTAAGTTTTCTATAATCTATAACAATTCGCCATTTCTTAAGTCCTGAATTGTCTATCTTTTTGGGTACAACCCAGATAGGAGCATTATATGGACTGTTGCTTTCTTTTATTATGCCTTGATCTAACATTTCGATTATTTGTTTATCGACTTCTTTTGTATGTACTTCTGGATATCTATATAGTCGTGAATATATTGGTTTATCACTTTTAGTTTCAATGTTGTGTGTTACTTCTTTTACGTTAGTTAAGATATCTCCTTCGCTATAGAATAATTGTTTATTATTTTTTAATATTTGATTCAGAGCTTTCTTTTCTTCTTTGTTCATATAATGTTCAGTTAGTTTATCAGTTAAATCTTGTAAAACTACATCAATACCACATAAATCTATTTGTGTATTTGATAATTCCTGAATGTATCTATCTAAAGGGTAATCCTTTGGTTTTGTCATTAATGGGATAATAGTATTTTTTATTTTCAAAGTATGTGTATAATATGATATTTCAGCTTCTAATGGTATAAGGACATTATTTCCTAAAATTCCGTCAAACGAACTGTTTGTAATTGGTGTAATTAAAAATTCCATGGTTGATTCTTTTTTATTAAATTCGATTGGTAATGGTAAAATTATTTTTGAATTTATTTGATTTTCATTATATAATGCTTTAATTATAACTGGTTTGTCTAATTTACTTTCATAATGTCTTGGAAATATATTTTCTTTTAAAATAGATGTAGCTGCTCCTGTGTCTACTAAAAATCTAAGTTTTTTATTAAGAATATGAACATCTATGCAGGGTAATGGTCTGTTGAGGCGGGTGTTTGAAAATTTGCTGTATTTTGAGTAAGGTGATCTATTTCCATTGGTTCTAGATCATTTTTTTTATTTTGTGTAGCAAATGGATTACGATTATTATTAGAATAATTTCCACTTCTATTTGGTTGCCTATAATTTCGTTCATTTTGGTTTCTATAGTTTTGATTATTGTTTCTATAAAAGTTTTGACCTTTATTATTGAAATTCCTATAGTTATTTGAATTTCCTGATTCGTTTTTGTAATTTCTATCAAGTCTTTGATTTGTATTGTAATTATTATATTTTTTATAGTTTTTGTCGTTAAAATTATTATTGTTATTTCCAGTTCTATAGTTTCGAGTATTTCTATCATTATAATTATTTTCTTCTTTTGTCCAATGACAAGATTCTAATTTATAAAAAGCTTCACTAAGGGTTGTTATGTTATGATTGATTATTATTGAACTTGCGTTAGGGGGTATTCTTTCACAAAATTTAGATAATAATGACGCTTCATTATTGAAAGGATTGTATTCTTCCGGTTTATTTTCAGATAAATAATATTTATTATTTAGTCTACAGAGGATTTCTGAGAATGTATTATATAGTTGAGAAATGTTTTTTGAATAAACTTTATCTGCTAGTTCTTTTAATTTTAGAAAAGATTCTTTCTCACCAAAATTCTTTACTAGAATATTTTTTATATCTTGCCAATTATTAGGGTCGCCACTCCTTAATACTACCTCTAGGGCGAAATCTGTTATTTTTGATTTTATTTCACTCAATATAAATTCTTGTGAACCTTCGTTATACAAACTACATGAATTTATTACAAATTCTGCTTTTTTAATAAATATAATAATATTACATGATTTACCATTAAAATTTGGTAAATTCTTTACTAATTTTAAGGGGTCGATATTTATTGTAGCCATTTTTACCTTATTTTCAATTTTTTCTTCTGCTTGCTCAATTTCTTTTGATTGCTGGATTGCTGCAGGATCTGTTGATTTTGAAGTTTTTTCTTCCTCGGTATTATACGTTAACGCAGCTGGTTTGTTGTATGGTGTATATTTCTTCATTTATCGAACACGTTGGGGCTTTCGACTTGGATAATTTTGCCACGTACAGTTGTTCTTCCTTCTTTTTATTAAATTACACTTTTTAAAGTAATGTCATATATATATTTTTTTTTTTTTTTTTTTTTTTTTAGTAGCACTTTTAACTTTTTATTTGTCTTTAATTTTATTTTGTTGAAGTTGTTTTCTTCTCAACTTTTGCTGAATTGATCTGATATGTTCCTGGAAATCAGCTGTTGCTTCGTCGTCTATCCAACTTTGTGAATTTACTTCTATATGTGGTTCCTTTACTTGCGGGGCCTCTGCTCCTTTTTGAAGATTTATTTTTTCTGGTTGCATTTAGTAGCACTTTTTGTTAATTTTAATTTAACACTGAGTTCACTTTCTGTATGCTTCCTTTTGAAGATTTCCTTCTGGTTGCATTTAGTAGCACTTTTTGTTAATTTTAATTTAACACTGAGTTCACTTTCTGTATGCTTCCTTTTGAAGATTTCCTTCTGGTTGCATTTAGTAGCACTTTTTGTTAATTTTAATTTAACACTGAGTTCACTTTCTGTATGCTTCCTTTTGAAGATTTCCTTCTGGTTGCATTTAGTAGCAATTTTTTGTTAATTTTAATTGTTTTATTAATCAAGCATTCTCTCTATGAGACTTTGTAAAATTGTCCTTTCGGATCTTGATTTACGATGCTTTTCACTGAACAAAATATATATTTTTATTTTTCACTGTCCTATAGCACCATTTAGTAATTTTACTTTACCGGTACTAACTATTTTATTTAGTTTTAGGACGATCCCGAATTAAACTTTTAATAAAGTAAGATTCAATATATTTCGATCTTTCGAGATCCTACCGACTGCGCCAATTTCGTTTCCGATTCTTTATTTCAATAAAAAAATATATTTTTGTGATCGCAGAAGATCACAATCAACAATTAAATAAAACGCATTCAATGTATTTTAAACTTAATATTATTTATTAAATCAAAGCTTCAGATCCCTTACCACTGGTGGGGGGAAATCTTAGGCTATACGTAGAATGACAACTGTGAACTGAACTCTCATTGATCGATGAAACCCTTTTTATACTTGTAAAATGTTTACTTAAGCAAATCTATCTTCGGCTGAAGATCGTTTGCTTTCCTTTGTCTTTTATTATTGCTGACACAAGAATTCTTTTAGAATTATTTAAGATGCTTTGGGCACACAAGTTACTGAAGGCAAAAAGTGCTGATATGGTATTTATAATATCGGATATCATCATCCGCTTATGAAATGAAATTATGAATCAATGTGTGAGCATTACATTTTGTTTATATAAAGATATTTATAATATCGGATATCATCATCCGCTATGAGATGAAATTATGAATCAATGTGTGAGCATTACATTTTGTTTATATAAAGATACTTTGTTATGATAGGGTGCTTAATATTATTACAAAGTTATGTGAGGGTGTTCTGATAATGTAACCGGGTGTTGACCTAAACTTCAGTAACCTCTCCTCTTGGAAACCAACTTTATATCGCCTAATAGCTCGTCTGGATGAAGCCTCAGGAGAACAATACACGGAGCAAGCCAAAAGCTCACTGCACCGCATGATATACAGTAGACTAGACTACGATCTCCGGGAAAGAAACTACTTTCACGATAAATATACCATCGAACAAATTTCGTGCATGTTCCGGCTAAGAGGAGAACTCCTTAATCTGAACTACATTCCTCACCGCGATGACTTATCGATTTTATGCAACCTGTGCAACTTGAAAGAGCGCGAGGATATTTTCTATTTTGTCGAACGATATGCGATATTGAGAGAAATAAGAAGACTTATCCTAGGCAGTGACTTTCTTTCAAATACTGAAATCATAAGCCTTCTACAGGAAATGGATGTCAAAAAGTTATATGCATATTGCAAAACAGCACTTAAATATAGATATCAAATTTTAAATAAAGCGTTTTAATCTTAAACTTTATACTTTTAGTTGTCAATCAGGCAGACGGCAATGCCATGCATCATATTGCTTGTACAAACCATATTATTGTTAAAAATCTATGTTCAAATAAAATCAAAAATCAATCTGGTTAAAACATTGGCACTCAAAATTTTTTCGTCGGTCATAATATTATTAAACTTAATTAAACCTAGTTTTACTTTTACTATAAGATTAGTTCTTAGGGAGTTTCGAGTCTTAAGTTTTTCTCAAAGTTTAATTTTGCGCTCGCAAAATACTTTTTCATTTAAAATTACGATTTTAATGACATCTAAAATTAATTTTTTTTTAAATTCTTAAAACTTGAAAACCCCGTTTAACTTTCGTAGTTTTTCTGTAATACTAATTTTGCAAAAACTCAGTAATATAGCCGTTGGAAAAAACAGGAAGGTTGTATGTATTTATAAAAATATTCTAAAAAACTGTGCATATAAGAAAAATTCAAATTTGGGCATTTAGACATTTTCATATCGCAAGACTTTATTAGGTGTTTTTTAACCCATAAAACAAATATTTATGAACCTATTTTTGTAGTGAGTTTTTTGAAAATTTTACATTTGTGAAAGTTTAAAGTTCTTACTTTTAGATAACTGCTCAAATGAAAACTAAGGGCTATTTTATACAAAACTCTTATGAACTAAAAAATGTACACGAAAAACTACTCCAAAAGATTAGAAAATATTAATTTGTTGTCATTGGTTCATAATTTTTATTTTTTAATTTTAATTCAACTTCTCAAAATGTACATACCTGATTTTGAAAATAATTGGCAATTATTTCAAACTCCAGAATATGCTTTCATTTGCTACCCATCTCATATGTCAGTCTGGTTCATGAAACACCACACCTCCATATTATATTTTGACAGAACTAAAAAACAAAACGTACGATTAGATCACTTAGAATTGCTATTATTTTTTAGGTTCATACTCGAAGGTATGTATATAAGAACTTTCAAGGTTTATTCGTACCTTTATTTGTGTACATTCCACGTCTTACAACCTTATACACACCAACAATTCAAAGCTTTGCTTAAAACAGACGAAAAAGTAAACCTTCTCTTTATCCAACTAATTTATTTGAAGCTTAACTCTCTCATTAAGCGAATAATACTCTAAAGTAAGACATCAAAGGATGAACAATTTCGTAAGTGACCTCGCTCAACTATATAACTTTTTATTTATGCTTAACGTGTTGTCTACACCCTAGAGCATCATCAGCACTCCAAAAACACCAACAATGAAAATGAAAGCAACAAAAATAGAACTATAAAAGCGTCACTGATTCTCACCTCAATTGTGTCATTCAGGTAAACATCAAGAACTAAGTAATTTTCATCATCATCATCATCTTCCTCTAAGGGTAGTTAGTATATATGCATTTGCTCATAGCTATCATGTGAATATTTTTCTACCCGAGGATAAGCTAAGCCTTACCTTACCTTTATCAAAAGCTTTGGTATTCAATATGTAAAAGATGTGAATAAGGGAAGCATATAAAAACACCAACCCATTTATATACAACACAGAGAGTGTGGCGCCATTCACAGGATATGTCACATTAAGGTATTAGAGCTTCAAGGATATGTTAGCCTTAGCCTTAGAGCCTGAACAAACATACACACCCACACACCCACACACCCACACACACACACAACACACATGCTAAACCATAAAACACTTTAAATGGTACATGCAAATTTACAAACCACACGACATGAGGTGAACAAAAAGGACATTACACCGAACACCAACTATAACTACTATAGGTACCTTTACATAAAGGATAGGACAGCAAACCATAAAGCAACGAACAAGCAAAAGACGAAGCCGCCACCGACCGCCATCCACTACCGCGCTTCTAGCTATTTACGGCATTGCTCTCTTTGTGTATAGTGCCAAGCAAGCAGGCAGGAGACAGGACTATGGTATAGGACTATGGTTCCAGGCAAGCACCAAAACTGATGCAGAACAAGAAGAACGAGAACCGGGATATGTTCGTGGATTTACCACATACCGCAAACACAGAAATGAAAAGGACTAAAAGACTGAAAGAAAAGGTCTGCTAACGAATTGCAGCTAAAATAGAAATAAAATGAATGAACGGCCAAGTAAACGTCCAACAAAATTACACCATACCTATGTTATATATGAACGCCCCAATGCAGGGAAGAGACAACTCGCGAGAGGAATTTCATTTGAATTTGAATTTCCTTCACAATGGGAATGGACCCACGATCTAAACACGGACAGCACCAGAATTTATATCTTTTGCGAGGTCTTTTTTATCTTGTGGCTCCCAATTTTTTTTTTTTGATACCTAGGCAGATAAAATTCTTTGTGTAAAGGTAAGTTATGGATAAGTAAAAAATATGAGTTCTTGAGTCTAAAAAAAATCTTTACACTCTTAACTTCCCATTGGCGCTTGTAAAAAGTATTGTTTAGGTAGTTGATATTTTTTAAAAGATCTTCAAACCAGAAATTGAATTTTAAGCTATTTTTAATCTACCAAGATATTCGAAACAGCAATTTAGCAGTACATATATATTTATTTTATTGACAAAAATCAGCCTTTGCTTAAAAATGATCAATCAATTTGAAAATTTGCATAACATTTTGTTAAAAACGTCATTTATGGCAATATGGGGTTTTCCAATAAAAGGTTTCATTTTGAAAGCCGAAATGCCAGTTACGGCTACGGTTGCAGCACTATATCTTTTTCATGTAGTTTTCCATGACCAATTTGGACATTTGTGTCTGGATCTTCCATAACTTCACGAATTCAATCATTAAGATCAAAAATTGATTAAAATATAAAATTTAAATCATAAGATCTCTGTGGCCAAATTATTCACTGCGGTTAGTAAATTTTTCTTTCATAATTGTGATTGTTTCGTTGCTTGTGTACCCCGTAGTGGTCTGATTGATAAAAACATATCGTTTAAGCCAATATCTTCAAAGTCCGGCCAATAGTTAAAAATAAAAATAAAAAAATTAGGTGGCGCAACAGTCCATGAAGAACCACGGCCTAGTGACTTACAACTCTCAACCATCCCTGTGTGCGAGTAATGTTGTCAGAGATGGAAGGGACCTACAGTTTATATGCCGAATCCGAACGGCTAATTTGAGAAAGCACTTTTCATGACAAGAATTACTCTTGGAGGATTTGTCAATTCCTCGCAAAAGGCAGTACCCGTGAAAAAAGTTAGGTGGCACAGGCAGGGATTGAACCCAAGACCCCTTGCATGGCAGTCCAACGCACTAACCATCACGCTACGGGTACTAGGCCAATAGTTAGACCAGCCTAATTTCAATTAATCCCAACTTCGGTCGTACTGTCAAATACAGAGATTCGTTCTTTAGCCAAACTACGCGAATATGGAATGAATTACCACACTCTGTATTTCCCAATGTGCACCGAAATCTCCTTTTAAAACCTCTCTCCCTTTCCTAGTACTCACACTATGCCTCTGCATCATAAGGTAGTAATGTCCCTTTGAGTGTGCACTTATTAAAACCAAAAAAGAGAACCCTTTATGTATAGGGCAGGTGAAAATAGATAAAATACTGAACATTTTTAAATGGAATATTGAAGATAACGACTATAAATTTGGAAAATCATCACGGAATTTATCAAAAAAAAAAATAATTTATGAAGGAACTACTACAAAATGCTTTAAACAGGATCATTACCTTGGCAGCTCGGTGTGGACCTGGCTTCAATCCCCACGAACCTGAGCTTGTCCTCTTTACTAGGAATTATAAAATCCCCCGCTTAGACCCTTCTTATATAAACGTTTGACGCTTTAATTTTCCGACGAAACTAAATATTTGGGTCTTATATTGGATAAAAAATTAGACTGTAAACCTAATATTTGAGAGAGAGTTAACAAAGCCACTGTGTACCTGTTCTTTTGTAAGCAAATTTTTGGTAATAAATGGGGTCTACAAACTCATGCTTTATACATCTCGATCATTAGACTGATACTTACATATGGACTGCTCTGGACACAGCAAAAAACCCTTACAAACTCAGCACAGTCCAACAAACAGCCTACTTTTAATGAGTGGAGCACTTCGATCTAACCCCTAAGCAGCCCTTGATGTTCTGTTTCATCGTATACCGCTAGATATTTTCAGTAAACGGACCCTAACACAATCAATCGACTTAAAGCCTCCTCACAGTGGATGAATAATAAAATTGGATACTCCATTGTTCTGAACTCATTCAGATCTTTATACCTAGTAACATCGTCTACATAATCCCTCGTCAACAATTCAACAAACTTTTATCCCTGAGAGAATAAGTCATTTTTGACAGATAAAACAATTAACTTTTATAAAGATTTATTAAAAAACAGATGACGGGGTTCGTGGAGGCGTGTACTCCAACGGACTGTCTAAATCTATGTCTCTCATTTTATCTACCTATTCACTGTAGCGTGTTTCAGCAGAACTTACGACAATTAAGGAATCCTTTTCTTGGCTCAGGGAAAACGTGATATCCGACTACCGATATACGCATCTTCTCAGATAGTCAAGCTGATATAAAATCTTTGGACTCTGTCCCAATAAACTCACTAAGAGCACGAAACTGTAGATCATCTCTTGTGGAGATAGCGGAGCAGTTCAAAATTCACCTTATTTGGGTGCCGAGTCACGATATTCTAGGAAATTGCAAAGCTGACGAACTTGCAAAAAATGGAACAACTTAAGCTTTAATGGACAACAAATCCAATATAGGTATACCTCTAGTTACTTGTAAACTTATACTAAAGCATGATACCATAAAGAAAGCAAACCACAAATGGTCTTTCGACAAGATTCAGCGATATTGCGACGACTGGAAACTGAAAATAAATGTCCAGAAGTCGGAGACAATTCTGTTTCGGACTCCGTTGGCTAGGGCCACGAGGGATACGTGCAAGAATTGGCGCAAGATGGTCATCGTTGATCTTCACGGGCAGCAATTAGCGAGCAAAAGTGTAGTGAAGTACCTCGGTATCTGGTTAGATCAGTATTTATATTTCGACAGACATATAAATGCTGCTCTGACCAGGGCCAGAGTAGCCTTCACTCTGACGAAACGGCTGTTTTACAGCAGTCGGCTTCACCCCAGAGTGAAGGTAATTTGCTACATGGCCCTCAAACGGCCGATGATCGTTTAAGGTTGTCCTGTGTGGTTCAATGTTACCCCTTCCCAGATGGAGAAGTTTCGGGTGTTCGAGTGGCAGTGTTTACGACGCTGTACCGACTTATACCGAACAGCCGAATCTGTTTACGTGCATTATTATTCCAACGAGGTCCTATACTACAACGGGGCTCGAATCAACAGAACTGACAATTTCGAGATAAAACTCGTCCGAGGTCACATAGCAAGAGCTATGTCTTCCACCAACAATTTAATTTTCGGGGCGTTTTATCCGAACGACGAGTATTTTGAGAGTGCACGCTTGAGTGGCTTCATTCCACCAGAAGCATTCCTCTTTTTAGACAGATGCGGTCTGATACAGGATAGATTGGCAGTTCCGCTAATCAACCACGTCAGACGACGAACCGTCGCGTGGATAGGCGACTCCTGTACAATCGGGACGTTATAGCACAAAGCGGAGCAGAGCTCCTTCGGTTCAGTAGGGCTGTGTCCGAACGGGACCGAACTGATAGGGTAAAGCAGGAGAACCAGTTTTGGTGGCTTCAATCAGCACTTGATAGTGGGTAGTCGGGACGGGGTTTAAAGCCTTGGCCGGCTTACATACTTGTTTTATAGTTTTAGGGTTTAGTTCGTAATGCTTAATTTAATTCAAAAAAACAGCATGCAAAATCAAAAACTTTAAATAATTTGAACGTGCAATATTTTAGCAAGCAAAAAAAAGACATTAAAAAAAACATATGTTATTCGTTTGACTTATTTATTCAGACTGTACTTCTTAAGATTAAGACAAGAATTTGAAAAGAAAGCTTTCTTAAAACAAAGAAACAAAAGATTATAAGAGATTATAAGTTCTGTACATGAAACAGTTTAAATATCATTCGATCTATCATTGAGTGATAATTGCATACATAAAATAGTTTATGTTTCGAACGAAACATATGTTTAAAGCTTTTCTTCTATTATAAGATTTCTTTAAGCTGAACATAATATCGTAAATCAGCGTTGCCGTGATATATCATTTGTATTATTTAAATAAAGTTTAATTGTAAGAGATGAAGTCCCTTACAAGTTTAAAGTAGAATAGGCATGGTGGCACAAAAAAAATACAAAAAAAAATACAAAAAATACAAAAAAATAAAAAAAAATAAAAAATTAAAAAATTAAAAAAAAAAAAAAAACGTGGAATAAAAAAAATAATAAAAAAAAAAGACAACAAAATATGAAAAACAAAAAACGTTAGATAGTTAGATTTGCTGCTGTAGTTGTTCTAGTTTTAAGTAGTTTATAGGTAGAATAGGTAGTTTAAGTTAGTTTAAGTTTTATTTAAGGACCTTATTTTAAGTAGTTTTAAGTAAAAATAAAAAAGGATATTGATATTAGTTTTTTTAAATTTTCTAATGAATACAAAAATAAATAAAATTGAATTGAAGTTAAATAGATCTTAGGGCCAAAAGGCATTAGCATTAAGTATTATCGTTTAACTTAGAGTGTCCGTATGGGACCAGTAAGTTAGTTGTAATGTATGGTTAATAAGGCTAGTTTTATGAATTTTTGTCTAGCTTTAATATAGATTTAAGATTGAAATAATAAAAATGAATTTGAAAAAAAAAAAAAAAAAAAAATGGTCTAATACAACCACTTGTCGGTCAACCATATTAATTTGGCAAATGCTTAATGCTTAACGCTCGAAACGATTCATTTCGGTTGGAGTCCTTACATGACACTGCTCAATAGGTAGGCATGCTTTTCGACTTAAAACTCCTGCAGACGATTTTTGCATAGATGGAAAGGCTTTACCTTGGAGACTTTTACTACAGTTATCCTAGTGATCTAAGAAATTCCGACATCAATTGTCTCAAACACTTTATAGCTAGCTCTAAATGGTCCTTCGACTAAGGTAGATCTTATAAATGTGGTATCACGACGGACCAACTATTGGTCTAAATGTGAATACGGCCTGATTATGATGTGTAACTTCTGAAATTCAGAAAATAACCAACTTTGCGAAGGAAATATCTCAATTCGTTCCTCTTTTCGATGTCATAAATAAGTCAAAGAGGAATATTTCCTATTCTTGCCAGTTTTGAAATTTGGTTTTCCCATGAATGGCTAGTACTTTTGAACTACTCAAAAAAAAATACCTCCAAACGCTAGCGACCAGGTGAAGAACTTTAATTTCTCTTGAAGCTTATTTAATTTTTTCTTTTTGTAATTTCATTTGTCAATCTTTTGTTCTTCGTATCCCTGTCCAAGATATATTAAAAAAAAAAAATTTCCCTCAACAAAAATCTAACCAAAACACACAAAAAAGAAAAACTCTCAAAATCTCGATATAAAGTCACATAGATGTTCCTGGTCAGGTTTGGAGATGAAGTTTTTCTTTTTGTTGTATTTTTGAAAAATTGGAAAAAGTCCGATTGCATGTTCGATGGTGTTTTCGTTTATTGCTCGTGAAAGTGGAGCAATTTTCATTTGGAATTTATGTGCCCGAAAGAAGAATCACAATCAAACACGAACTTTAAAACTGACAGACAAAAACAAAAAGAAAAGAAAAACAAGCCAAATCGAATCGAAACAAGGGTTGAATATTGGAGCTGGTAGAGATCCTTCTTCACAGGATGACTCTCTTCGATATGATAGACGATATAGGATAGGATGAATCCATAGAATGTATATTATAGCTTCTGCAATCTGCACTATCTACATTTATGCATATAAACGTCATACGGTCAGGGTTGCCATGTCATAAACTACAAATTTTTAAAATGTTAGTAGACCGTCAAAATCGAATCCGAAGAAGTAGCCCAAACATAGCCAAATTGTGATAAAAATCTGGTAAACTTCAATAAGAAGTTATTCTTATTTTACAAAATAAAAAACATTAGTATAAGTTTAATAATTTTATGAAAACAAAACTTCTGTTTTATATAATTTATTTGTGCGAAAATAAAATATCCTCAAAAATTGTATTTGAACTTTTTATAGCCCAATCAAGATCGGTCTGTCATACTAATTTTTTTGTTGTGGTCCATTTTAGAAGAAGATTGTCCAATTTCCAATAAATAGCACAACCTGGCAAGCCTTCTAACTATGCGGAATGTTATTGTGTTCTATTTGCTTGTCCAATGACCAGTCGGCCTTGGGCTGGCTTCTCTACTCTGTCCTGCTGATGATGCTCGTTGAGCCTGACGATGTGCGATTTGGAAGTATAGAATCGATTCGACCAACATAACATGAAGGAGCGCTTGAAGTGATTGGAGCTTGTATTGTGTAGTCGTAGTGTATACGTGTAATGTATACGTGTACATTTTTGTGCGGGAAATCATTTTTAAGCGGCTTGGCGTATATACATCGTGTAGAACTGCGACATGAACAATTTTAGAGAAATGTTCACCATTTTTTGTTTCCAAGGAAAGGAGTCCTTTTGGTTCTGGTCAATGAGAACACTTTTAACGTTTCTATGGCCTTAAATAAACAACAGCAACAACAACAAAAAAAAAGTCTTTGCTGATTTTAAATGCAGATTTATCAAAGAACTGTTATTAAGAAATGGATTTGATTTTGAATTGTGTATACGGCGATAATTTGTGTTGATTGGACCATTAATATCATGGTTACTAACTTAATGATGATGATTTCAATGCATGTGAGATCAACAACTAACGTTGAAGTTTTAACTGCTTTTTTATTTATATAAAAGGGTCTGAGCTTTTTTTTAACCAAAATACCAATTATATATAAAGTCAAAACGCATTCAATACAATTTATTTAAGACATTTTTTGAAAATCCTTTCTGCTCATTTTGATGTTCTTAGAACAAAATTGATACAAATTCCGTTCTCGAGATATGGAAAATGGAAAAAATTATTCCAAACGTACAAACACACGGACGTACAGACGAACGAATATACCTATCATCTTTCTTACAGTCCAGGACCTTTGATACTGTGAGAAATGTCAAAACTTTCAAATCAGATAAATGTTACAATAATAATCAATGAGAAGTTTATAATTTAACGAGTTTAAATGCACCTAAGCTTTCTATTTCAAAAATTCAATATCAAAAAAATGTAAACATATCGAATGTACTTTAGAATTAAGAGAAAGAATAAGGAATAAAAAATCTAAGCAGCTTCCAAATCAAATTTTGGAACTTATGCAGAAACTTGGATAGAAGAAACTGTGATAGATATCGTCAACCATTATTACAAAGAATGGTTTCCTATTTTAATAAACTAATTTTAAATCAATTACTAAATAATCGTAACGAAAAATGGAATAAGAAGTTAAGTTCACTTGAGAAAAATGGGAAGCCATTTCGGAATATCGTCCAAGTAGTTAAATACTCATATAGAAAAATTCCTTTTTTAAACGCTTCTGTAAATACCTGTTTCACAGACATTGAAAAAGCAAACGATCTTGCTAAAAAATTTTCAAAGAATCATTTGGTATCTCAAAACTTTAGAGAAATAGAAACAAATTGTAAAATTTTAAATAAAATACAAGATCTTGATACTTTTCACGAATTTACAACTTATGCATTTATTTCAGAAGAGAATATCAAAAGAATTGTGAACTGTCTTCAAAAACGAAACGAAGGAGGCTTAGAACAAATAAAAAATGTCTATTTGAAACATTTGCCAGACATTGGAATACAATTTTTAATATTTCTCATCAATGCGTGTCTTAAATTACAGTATTTTCCTAGAGCTTGGAAAAAAGCAAAAGTCGTACCTATACTTAAAGCAAGAAAACAATCTGAATTACCTTCAAGCCATAGACCTAGACTCCCCAGTATACTTATGTAAAATAGTTCAAAGTTTTATACATGGAAGGTGTTTTCAAGTTCATGTTGGCTGTGATATTTCCGATTTATTCTGTTTTGATGTTGGTGTTCCTAAGGGTTCAGTCCTTGCGCCATCTTTATACAATATATATATATTCCTTTCTTCTTCGTTTTCGGCTGCTAGAAGCAGCACTTTAACTCCTCCTGGAGCATAGGGCGGCAACCAGTTCCTTCCATCTCTCTCTATTCCTAGCACGATACCTCAGCTGGGACCACGTTTCCAAGTTTTGGGACCGAGCTTCCTTCATGACAGATGATCTCCATGTTTCTCTTGGCCTTATAGGCCGCCTTCTACCTTGAGGATTCCATTCAATGTATGGCCAATCCAGCGCTACTTTCTCTACGTTTTGCAGGCATATAGCAGCACGGATTTTACGTTGGACTCAAACAACTTTAATTTGGTACGAAGCGCTATTTTCCTGGAGTTCCACACTTTAGAAAGCATTCCGAATGCATTACGGGCTTTATTTATTCTATTGGTGACATCCAGGTCCGTTCCACCATCGAGTGCCAAATAGCTTCCCAGATAGTTGAACTGGGTGACCTCTTCTACTGCCACTTGGCTCACAATAACCACTTGTTGTTGGTTTCGGCTGGTGTGCATTGACTTAGTCTTACTGGCATTAATCCTTAAGCCAGCCAACTCCCTATTTTGTTGAAGAGAGTGGCACATTTGGCTGAGGTTTCCATTTCTGTTTGCCATTAAGCATATGTCGTCAGCATAGTGCAAATGGCTTAATATTTCCTTCAGGTGCCATTGGATACCCAGTCTCTCGTGTTCACCCACCGTAGCAGTCATAACATCATCAATAGCAAGCAAGAACAGAATCGGTGACAATACATCACCCTGTCTCACTCCCTGCCGCACTTCAAATGCATCGGAAAGCTGTCCATTGTGCAAAACGAAACACCTTGCGTTGTTGTAGGACTCTTTTATTATAGCAACAATTTTATCAGGAATACCTCTAGCGACAAGCGATCTCCAGATAACATCACGACTAACGTGATCGAGGGCCTTTTCAAAATCGACAAACATGAGGTAAAGTGGCGATTGGTACTCCGACGATTGTTCAAGAATAATTCGCAAGGTGTTAATGTGGTCGACACATGATCTACCACTGCGAAATCCTGCTTGATGCCTCCTGAGCGTAGACTCGATCTTAGATTTTATCCTCTCGAGAATGATGGTTGCCATTAACTTTGGAAATACGGACAGAATGGTGATTCCACACCAGTTATTGCAGTTCTTAAGATCACCTTTTTTTGGTAGCTTGAAGATTACCCCGTCCTTCCATTCCCTGGGAAAGGTTTCGATTTCCCAAACAGACTTCACAAGTGGCAACAAAATACCGGCAGCCAAGTCGGGGTCTGCTTTAAGGAATTTGGCAGGTATGCCATCCAGCCCAGCTGCTTTGTTGTTCTTTAAAAGATGTATCGCGGTTCTTATTTCCGTGTATGTCGGGGGGTCAATATTAATGCTTCTGGTAGATCTACGTATATCCGGCAGTTGATGATTTGCATTAGCGTTTGCATTTGCATTCTATATTCCTTAATAAATGGAAACAATCTGTTAAGTATCGGGGAGTTCGCCTTAATACCAAACCAACTTTCAGTCAACATACATTTCGTGTCACATGGATAAGGACAAGCTTTTTTTAAAGTAAAGAAACAACAAAAAAATCTTGTAAATACTGTTTTTATTGAATGGATTAAAATAATTTTTAGTAATGTGTGCTGCCTCCTGATTTCTGCATTACTTTAAGTAACCTGTGGTGTATGGATTCATAGAGTGTTGTCAGATAATTGAGCGAAATTTAGGCCCAGACCCGTTTTATGGCTTTAATAATCTCTTCGGTTTTTTGGTATTGCCGTCCTCCTTCGTAGACTTTTCTAAAAAGCCATCCCCTTCCATAATCTTCAGGTCAGGAGAATATGGGGGCCATGGTAATAGGTTCAAATTTTGCCCCTGAATCCAGGCTTTTGTTGTCCATGCGGTATGTATTGGTGCATTATCTTGTTGAAAAGTCCATCGTTGTCCACCAAATAATTTAGAAAACTGCGGAAAAACTCGTTCCAGAAACGATTTGTAAGTGATTGCCTTCATTTCAGAGCTTTGAAAATCCAGCTCCACGGTCCCGTAATAGGTGATTGCTCCCCATTCCATTACACCGCCTCTTTTACTGCGCCCTTTTTCAAGATAGATTTCTTCCTTTCCTAAATCATGGAAATAGCAGTTATATCTATCAGGTCCGTCCAAATTATTTTTTTTCCGTCGGAAAAGATAACGGTATGCCAAGCTCGATTCTCCTAACTGTGATTTGTTGAAAAATTAAGGCGTTGGCTCTTGTGTGCAGCATTCTATGGTGCTTTTTTCTTAATTTTTTTTATGTCGTACATGGTCTGCCTTCTGTATCACCCGAACAACAGTCGATCTACTAGCATTTACCCCAGCTTCTGCCTTGATTTTACTAATGGAAAGCCTTGAATTTGAAGCAGCTCTCACTATCGCCCGCTTTTTCTGAAATAATGTGGCTTTCTTGACTCTTCTGTGGTTTTGTCCATACTTCTCTGGGTCCTTGACTTAGTTGTATACCACATTTAAACATCTTCTAATTTTGCTGGCTATTAAACGGATAGTTTTGCCGAGATCCTGGTAAGCTCAAATTTGGCCTATTTCCTCCTTGGTTAGACTTTTACCTATACCCATACGTCTTGATTCTATCAAATTATTACTCGTACTAAGCTCCCAAACAAAACGAGTATCCTTTTATCTGATTTAAAACACTATTCATGAGACACAAAAAAAACAGGTACTTTTTATGACCCTCTTGGGAAAAACCGTCATAAAACTTAATCCAAAAATGTTTGCATGGAATATAAACTTAATACATACCTTATTCATCCCACATTTAAACAAACCTAACTGTTTAAGAAATATCGGCTAATAAAAAAAAACGAAAAAAGCTTGTCCCTATCCATGTGAAACGAAGTGTATGTATTATACAGGATTTTTCAACAGGAACGCTACAAAAGTAGAGGGAAAGGGACAGCAAATGACGCCATATTTCTTGCCGCTCTTTTGACATTTCTCTTCAGTAAGGTTTGCCATTTCATGATGGAAATGGAAAGATCTACGAGCCAACAACGAGTCGAAATTATTAAAATTTACTACCGAAATTCGGAGTCAGTGGCCCCAACGTTAAGAACGCTACGTCCAGTTTATGGTCGTCATAATCGTTCTAGAAGATCAACAATTGAGCGTCTAGTGGAAAAATTTGAATCCACAGGCTCAGTACTAAATGTTCCCATGCCAGTGAGACAAAGAAGTGCCCGTAGTGTCGAGAATATTGCTGCCGCTGAGGCTTCATCTCTGTGAAGTCGTTGTGGCGAATTTTGCGAAAATATCTTGGCCTACATCCTTATAAGATTAAATTGACGCAAGAACTGAAGCCACTTGACCACCAAAATCGTCTTGTGTTAGTGAATTGGGCTGAGCAACAATTTGAAAATGATTCGGATTTTCATCGAAAAATCATCTTCAGCGATGAGGCTCATTTCTGGCTGATAAACAAAATATGCGGTATTCGTCAGGCAGCAATCCACACATACCCCATGAGTCATCATTGCATCTCGAAAAAATGACGGTTTGGTGTGGTTTATGGGCCGGCGGCGGCGGCGGCGGCGGCGTCATTGGGCCGTACTTCTTCCGTGATGATCGCTACCGTTCAATGATAACCTAATATTTTTGGCCCCAATTGGATGATATGGACTTGGAGGACATGTGGTTCCAACAGGACGGCGGCGCGGCGCGGCGCCACAAGCCACACAGCGAATGTCACAATCAATTTATTGGAAACCAAGTTTGGAGAACATGTTATATCACGAAATGGTCCAGTCGCTTGGCTGCCAAGGTCGTGCGATTTGACGCCGTTAGACTGTTTCCTGTGAGGCTACGTTAACTCTATGGTCTATGCCAAGAAACCAGCGACGATTGATGAACGTCGTACGAATATCGAACGTGAGGTTGCAGCAGTATCGGCTGATTTATGCTTGAAAACCGTCGAAAATTGGGTTTAGCGTCTGGACTTCTGCAAGCGTGCCCGTGGTGGCCATGCAAAATAAATTGAGTTCCATACATAAAGGCAACGAACGTATTTTCACAGCAATAAAGAATATCATTAATATTCAAAACCGTTTTTGTTTTATTTGAAAAGACTTTCTAAGCGCTCTTATTGAAAAACTCGATATGTATTAATGTATGTTTATATAAGAATAGCCACGTATATTTACTGTAATCTTTAATATTTAAAAGACTTTCAGTCAATCTTTTGCACAAAAGTAAAACTTTAGTCTAAATTTGGAATCAAAGTATTTCTTTACTTTTTTTTTAACTATTAAATGAAGGTTTTTTCGTATTTTTCCTTCAAATATCTATTTTTCATTCATCTCTGAATGTAAAACGTGTGATCACCAACTTGTTTTTAAAAAAAATTATAACGAAATAAATTATTAAACTTATCTAAGGGAGCAAAAATAAAAAAAGCCCACATACGCCTTGGTGAACCACACATGTTTTGCTCTCGTTTCTAGAAAGGATACTAAAAATCGTTAAATAAAAAAAATTGTATTGCAAATGCTACTTATTACATCTGATATATATAAATCTCAAAAACTATCTTTCGAATGTATTATCTAACATTTCAAACGTTTTCAATTACTCTACTCCAACTTACAACGTATCAATTTAACTTTGTTTTGAAGTTCAAGCTGATTTTTATTTACATTATACTTCTTTAAATAAAAATTTCATATCCATATTATTTAAACTTTGATATCTCAAAACAATAAGGATCAATTTGAAGTATGTATCATAAAGTTGAGGAGTATCCAAATCGATTATGTGTATCCCTTCCTTCCATAGAAAAAAAAGAAAACAAATTTGTTTCATCCTACTTTTTCATAGGCACAATAAAACCAAAGCCAAATGAATGAATAAAACAAAGTTAATATAAAAATAGAAAAATAAAACTCAAATCCGGACAGACGAAAAAACTGTAGATATGAATGGACATTGGTCACTGATGGTTGTTTTCATTTATTTATTTTACTCTTGTCTTAAAATCTCTTATATAGGAACTTCCAGATTTAATCCCATTTCAAGGGATATCCAAGATTTACTATTGCCACCATCATAGAATTGTCTTAGACAGGGTTGAAATTAACAAAATTGAGGCCTTTTCGGAAATGATTTGACTTCCCATGGTCGAATATTTCAACAATGTAGCTACATATTAAGTGTAGCAAAATATCATTGAACCTTTGGACATAGAATTTGCAAAATCTCGGAACTTTCAAGCTTCAAAAATGTATTAAATCTGGGCCAGAAATCACTTTATTTCATATTCTGTATTCCATGTTCTATATTCTACTCTCTATGTACTTTATTAAAAATTCTATATTTTGTATTCTATATTCCATTTCACTACCTGCCAAGTGATTTAATTCGGCCAATTTATGTAGGGTTTTCAGCCTCAAACTTAACTATTTAGCGGTCAATGCCGCCCATGTTCACTATATCAAATGTGTTGCTTAGGGTGATTTTAACTTAAACAACAAGGAAACGATAAAGGAAGTATTTTCTATTTGAATAGTTATTTTTAGCGTCAGACTTATCGTACCGAATTTTTAAGGAAAAGGCTGAAAAAAAAGGCACACATTCGATATCTCTTGTCATCCGGAAATAATAAAATGAAACAAAAACCTCTTGAAAACTGTACTCCATTCTATACACACACACACACACAAACAAAGATACATAAGGATAAAGATAAATAAAGTTAAAAAAAAAAGAAAGAAAACTAAAGAAGAACCATAAAAACTCTTCGGATGGTAAATATAATTCAAAATTGAATCGCCTCTATGATTTTATCCTTTCGCTTGAATGCTGCGCCTCCTCCTACACCTCCACCTTCACCACCCCCACCCGTTGGGGCCACTTTGATAGTGTTTGTATTATTCAATTACTTGAAATTGTCTTGGAATCATTTTTATTTAATTTTTTTTTTTTTTTTTTTCTTCAAATTTTCGAAGATTTCATCTCTCACAAGACCTTCTCTGGTTCGGAAAATCAAAATCCGACAATGCAAATTAAACATTTATGCTCCAATATTTTTTGAGAATATAAAGAAAAGTCCTTCTTCTCCTATTCAGCTTTAGAAGAAAAAGAAAAAAAGTTAGAAGACCACGACGACGATGATGCCGATGCCAATAGGACGACAATGACGGGTGTGAACACCATATAGAAAGTTAGGGAGCGAGAAAGAGAAGCAAATAATATTGAAAATGGAAATAGAATTAAGGTTCATTCGTTCTATATGTCCATGTCCATCCATGATAGTCTTCAAAACTTTTTATTATAATTTTATAATGCGGATAGAATTTTCAATAGAAATGGTCGGTCATCTATAGGAAATAAAGGAATTCCTTCATTCTGCATTCAAGTAGGTACTTATTCCTTTTGTATTCTGGTGCTCTTTGTGTGTCCTGTGTGTACTCTATATGCCTTTCCTGGACTGTGCTGTGCATCTCGGTAAGAGAGAATCGCCTAGCCAGGCGATTGGACACGATTCCCTTGTCGGTTTATGGTTGACTAGCTTTATTTTCAATCGTTAGCGTTGTAATCGCTGCGTTGCTGATAGTCCACATGTGTGACCAGTGGTGTCCCTTTTGGTATACCTACAACTAAAACTACTGATGTGGTGTTTGTAGTTTTTTTTTTTTTTTTAATAAACCTACACTTTTATAATGTATAAGTAAAATGGTTTTAAGCACTTAAAAAATATTTAAGAAAAATTAATTATAATCGTAACAATACTATCTTAGTTTAAAGACCTTTCGTTTGCTTTACATTTCACTTAATATGAAATGGTTAAGAAATTTGGGACAATCTTAAACATTGGATTAATGTTGGATTGGATATCAACTGAAAAACCGCTGTTAAGTGCAAAAACGATAACTGCAAAATCAGTTTAAGTTCAAAGTACGGCATTTGAAAAGAAGACACTTGAAAATGTAAAAGATTTTACCTATAGAAATGAAGTATAGTTTAAAACTATATCCAACATTAGTACATTCTCATTATTTTTGAAAAATACGTTAAAAAATGAGTGCTCCACTTCGTACTTATACTAAACCGTAAGCTATCAAACTACGATGCTAAGTTAGTATTTTATTTTAGTTTTAGGTACTTTTGATTGAAAAGTTTCCAAAGAACACTAGTTTTCTGATCACTGATACATCCAATTCAACACCAATGTTAATTAAAACCCAAGTCTTTAGAATTTTCGAAATCATAGAAGAACTGATTGGGCCAAATACAGAACTATACTTCAAAGTTAACGGTACATATAAGTCGAAAAATAAACATAGTTGGGGAAATTTAGGGCTTAACTCGTTTAGAAGAAAGTGTAGGAAACTCTTCAATCGAGCTAAAGTTAGAAGATAAGCTTCAGACTGGGAATCTTATAAGTATGAACTAAGACAATCTAAACTATCTTATTGGCAGTTTTGCTGAGGTACAATTGAAGAAGCATCCGAAGCCTCTAGACTCAGAAAAATTACTTTAACCAGACAAGCAGATGATCAGTTGTCTGAAAAATGTAGATGGTTCATGGAAAAATTCTAGCGAAGAATTACTTTACTTGCTACTGGATTCCCACTTTGCAAGTAAATAAATAAATTAGATGGTGCAACAGTTCGTTGAGAAATAAGACATAGTGACTTATAACTCAACCATTCCTGTGTGCGAGTAATGTTTTCAGGGCAATACCCGTGAAAAAACTTTTGATGGCACAGGCAGGGATTGAACCCAAGACCTCTAGAATGGCAGTCTTACGCACTAACCATCATGCGACGGGTACACTTTCCTAGTAAACTCCCAAAAACATAACTGGTTTCAATAAAATGCGTTCTTATAAAACGGTATCATACCGATAAGTTATAATCGCAAGACACAAACCATACAAATCAACAGGTCCAGATGGCATAATACCATAAGAGGTGCCTAAATCTAGTACATATATGCCTTCTGTGTAGAGACAAAAAAAGAGTCAAGAAAGCTACTGTAGCTCTCTATTAGTAAATGTGGCTTATAATCCCGATTTACGCATTGGTTATACACATCGGTAGTCAGACCGTTCCTATTGAACGGTGTGTCAGTATGGTGGACTGCTTTCGACAAAACGTTCAACTTGACTTGATTTGTTCAAGTGGATCGCTTAGTACGACCACATCTGCGGAACTAGACTACGTACTATGTATATCTGACACCTCTAGATATACGTAGCAACTGAATACATGCAAGCTCTGCTATACGTCTTTAATCTTCATTACAGAGGACTAATGAATGCATTTGATAGGGTTTGGCATCAGGCTCTTTTATCGAAAATGTGTGCTTTCGGTTTTCATGAATCCCTCCCTCATTGGATTACTAATTACATTTCGGATCGTTCCATACAAGTAGTATAGGATGGATTGAAGTCTGAAAACCACAAAATAAATGCTAATGTGCCCCAGGGCACTGTTCTATCTCCAACACTCTTTCTCATTTTTATTAATGATCTCCTGTCTGCAACATCTAATCCAATGCATTATTTCGCTGATGATAGTACTCTTAGCTTTTCATATTCGTTTTCAGAATTGCATCTGTCATCTTCGGGTGTGGAACTGCAACGATAAAATATGATAAGCTCATTATATTCCGACCTAAACAGCATTGTACAATGGGGATTAAAAAACCGCGTGAAATCTAATGTTTCGAAACCCCAATGTTTTGTATCGTTAAAGCGAGATATACCCCCTTGCCATTATCCATGGATGGCACTTGCATCAATGAGACTGAACATCTCGATTTTCTCGGTATGTGTGTCACCAACGACATCTTGTGGAACGATCACATACGCGATGTCGCCAAAAATTCGGCAAGGTGTTTGGGTTTTCTTAGGCGATGCAAGAAATGTTTCACCCCTTTTGATCTGGCTGTTTTCAACAAAACTTACATATATACGTCCAAAGCTTGAGTATAACTCCCATCTCTGGGCTGGTGCTCCTGGAACTTACTTAAGCCTCTTGGATAGTATTGCACGTAGAACATTTAAACTGATAGATGATAACATCATCATAAGTTCATTTACTTCTCTTGAACATCTTAGCAAGGTTTCTTGTCTGACCCTTTTTTACCGTTATTTTGAGGGTTTATGCTCTAGTGAAATAGCCTTTAACAGTTCAACCGTAATACTCGCGCTTCTAGAAATGCTCATCAGTATACCCTCGAGTCCAACTTCGGCCGTACTTTCAAATACAGAGATTCGTTTTTTAGCCGTACTACGCGAATATGGAGTGCCTTACCACACTCTGTTTTTCCTAGTCATTGCAATATTCAGGAATTCAAAACCAATGTGCACCGACATCTCCTTTCGAATCCTATCTCCTCTCCCTAGTGCTAACACTGTGTCTGCATAATAAGGGTATGTAGTATCCCATTGAGTGTGCGCTTATTATAAAAAAAAAACAGTATTGAAAACTCTGCTATTCTTAATTATTTAGAATCCAAAGCACACAGAGTACTCAATCTCCCAACTAGAGTTCATTACAAACTTTCAGATTTCTATACCTTCCAGATAATTCCGGGAGGAAGGGACATTCTTGGAAGATAAGTCAATCCACTTTTATACAAATAGATCAAAAATTACGACGGAGGTTGGTGGAGAAGTATACTGTATAATTGCAGCGTGTTACAGGCAGAACTTTTGGCGATTAAAGAAGTCTTGTCCTGGCTTAAATAAAACGTGGTATTAATATATCACGTATGGATTTTCTCAGATAGTCCAGACCACCATTAAAAGGCCTGAAAATTCATATGATTCACTATTTTAAATAGTGAGTATTGGTTTGAAGCTTTAATGAAAATCTCTTAATTTTTCAGTGACAAAGATATTTTTGTATTTTTCTAGTAAAAATCAGTGGCGTTTTCTGAGATTAATGCAAATTTTTGAAACTTCTTTCAACCTTCATTTTAATGTTCAATAGGTTTTTTTTTAAGCTCTTAATATGAGATATAGATTGTTTTACGTAAATCTTTGATCTTTGAACTATTTTGTATATTTACTACGAAAAAATTCTGACAAAGCTGAGATCTAGCCTAGAGCTTTATTTATACGTTCTTAAAACTACCTAAGAAGTCATCTTATTTGGAGTTATGTTCAATTCTATCTTAAGTTATCTAAACTACTGAAAAAAAGAGAGTTTTTTTTAAACACTAAGCTCAATTTTTATAGATTTGAAAACTTTTTAATTTTTGACATATTTACAAATTTTTATGATTTTTTACTCCATAAGTTTGAACAAAATATTCCTAAGTTCAAAATTTTGAATCAACAATTTCAAGACTTTTTAAGATCCCTCAAGCCCTTTGACTTTAAGTAAAATTTTTAAAAGGTTTAAGTTGGCTTCAATTGATTTAAAATATGCTTAAAAATCAAATGGCAACAATTTTTTAGAAACGAAGTTTCTAAATCTTTACTTAAAGGTTTTAAAAATGTATTTGAAAAGTACGACTTTTTGCAGGTGATATCTTCTCCTATGTGTATCTTTTTTCATATTGACGAAACAGACAGCACTGATAGTGGTGACTATCCTCGATGGACAAAAGAATATAAACATATCCTTTTTTTCTATACAAAATAAAAGTTTACTCCATGTATGTCACTTATCGACGGAGGTTCTATTTTAAGGACAATTCAAGGTACTCGTACAGTACATACGATAACCATACCATATCCTTATATATACTATATTTTCGTCTAAGTCGGCCCTCGTCGTCGTCGTCGTCGGTCGAAGGGAAATTTATTATAAAAATAATGTACCGACACAGATGAAAAGATTGAACGAACAATTGAGATTTCAAGTGGAGATACAAATAAATATTATATCCCTAGGTGTATTTTTGTGTTTTGCCTTTTCTATGAATCTGTGTACCTCTTTAACTCTTTGTTATGCAGGTTAGAGTGGAGAGTTTTATATTTGTCTTATAAAGTTAGGATATATCTAGATTGTTGGCAATAAAACTTTATTTAAATAAAAAAAATAACAGTGACCATAATCTTTATTGTATGTGAATAGTTTTGTTGAAGGATAAAATCTTGTAGCTTTTTTTTGTATCCTAGTATGTACATTTATGTTTAAGATAGCTATAGGGACTTTTATTTGAATCCATTCCTATATGTGTATGTACATAGACCAGGGCTTATTTTAACTTTAAAAACTATAAGAACTACCGAGATTTTCTTAATTTGTCAGAACTTAAAGATTTAATTAAAGAATTAAAATGATGCATTATTCGGAAGAAACAAGAAAAACGAAACCTTAATTTTCACAGTTCATACTTTTATAATTTACTAAAATGATTTGGTTTAAATTTACAACAGCAGAAAATTTCAACTTTAAGGCAGTTTAACAAATGTAATGTAATATAAATAAAGTGCACGACTGGGTCGCACGAACTTGCTCCTGTATGCAGAGAGTCTGTTTAAAAAAGTATCTATATAATATTTAAAAATATACCTGTAAAATAAGTTTGTCTTCAAAGATATATATGCCATTTGATTTGTCGAAAAAACCTCCATTTTTCAATTTTTTGGGAGGGGGTTACATTTAATACAGTTAAAATAATTTAAAAAAAACTAATTTAAGATTCAAAATTTTACCTGAAAAATAAGTTTGTCTTCAAAAATTTAAATGCCATTTTATAAATCAAAAAACCCTTGATTTTTCAAATTTTTTTTTTGAAAATCGTTAGAGCGGTTTTTTTTTAAATTAATTTTTTATATATAAAATTCTTCAATTTTGTTCTAAAAATATTTTTGGTATGCAGTTGTTTAGTGATTGTAAATATACGCTCTATATTTCAATTTCGTAAAAAAAAGTTGGCCCGTTTTTGAGATATAGAATTTTGAAAAAAAAAATTTCAATACTTTTTTAAAAATCCAAACAATAAAAAATTGCACTTTTGATAATCAAATATTGTTAAGGCAATATAAGAGCTCGTTCAGAAAAAAAATTATTGAAATCGATTCAAAATTTGCTGAGAAAATTAAAAAACAAAAAAACGGTTCTATGAGCGGTACCTTTCCTGAGCAATACAAAAATATGTTTTTCTTATTAAAAGAAGCCAAGTTAAAAAATAAAATTTTAGAGAAAATTTAAAAAAAATCTATCGGTTTGTTTTTGAGAAAATTCGAATTTTTGTTTTTTGACCAAAAAAATTGTATGGGGCCACTGTTAGTTTTGATCTTAAAAAAAAAATGAAAAAAACGCCTAACGCAAATCTGCTCAAAACCTTAACTTCGAAGTTTGAACTCAATCGACCCAATGGTTTAGGCTGTAGGAGCGTGGACAGACAGACAAAATTGACCGGACGGAATCGCGGGACCCACTTTTTTCGACTTCTCTACCATCGTAATATCATGTTTGATTAAAATCTCGAGTTCGAAATTTTGCACGAATGCAAAACTTGCCATATAGTTCCTATATGTCGCAAGTAAAAAGAAAGAAAAAATCAGACTATGGTTTGATGTAAAAACCCTCATTTTGACCACTTTCGTCATCAAAAGTAACTGTTACTAGTTTCCATTCCAGTGGGTCACAGTTTTAGAGTTAATAGAAAACTTAGTCTTCGAAAATTAAGACAAAAGTGTTTTGCTTCAAAAATATTATTTAAACGTATTTGGCAATTCCTTAAAAGTCCCCTAAAATTGAACTTGACGTAGTGGTTAGTGCGTAGGACTGTCATGATAGAGATCTTGGGTTCAATCCCTGCCTGTGCCATCTAAAGTTTTTTTTTTTTCACGGGTACTGCTTCTTGCGAGGAATTGGCAAATCCTCCAAGAGTAATTCTTGTAATGAAGATTGCTTTAAAACTGTGGGTCCCCTTCATTCCTGACAACATTGCTTGCACACAGGAATGGTTGAGAGTTGTAAGTCACTAGGCCCTAGTTCTCAACGCACTGTTGTGCTACCTAATATAGTTTTAATTAAAGGGAAGCATGGCAGTTTTAATAAAATCCCCCGAAAACCATAGAATTTTTTGAAAAATATTGTGGGAATCTAGATCTTTAATATACGAGTAATTCAACTTTTGAATGCGAACATTTCAATTTTCATACCATTAATATCGGACAAGGTATCAAAAGTTCTTTTAAATTACTGAAACGCAAGACAAATTCCTGAGCAGGGAAATCTGGGACTTGGTGTTAACTACTTTATTCGATATTAATCATTTATGACTCTTTTTAAAGTCTCCAAAAACTGTAAGTATTTTTATAAATGTCCAAGTTTGTTAACGATCATTTTGAAGAAAAAAAGCATTTTTGACTTATATTATTTTAAAATTCCATTTTAAAGGCAATTTAATTGTCTTAAAGTTAATTGTAGTTCATTTCGTTACAAATAAATCTTCAAGGGGGCATTTCTATACCGGGAGCACCATAAAAATAGTTTTTTTTAATAGAAAATATTTTCCAAACAAAATATTGGTAAATTTTTTTGACTAAATGTTATCGACCATTTTTCTCCAAAACAACCAACAGTACGAAAAAATTGTCATAATCTTCTTTTTGAATCCGTAACTTTTCTCCAGAAAAAATTATAGTTTGTGCGCAATTAATATAAAATTGCACTTGGACACTCCGACCTGAAATATTTAGCTCGTCTTAGATTTAGTTACAACCACACTTAGATCAATGTACATCTCTTATTGTACCCTGAAAGTTTTATAACTTCGCTGAAAAGTGAGTGTATAACCTATTATTCTATCTGTTGTTATTTTCCAGCCCCTTAGAGGCTTTGATAAAACCTAAGAGACTGTTTCCTGCAAAGTGTTTGAGTTCTTTAAGACTATTAAAGAAGTTTTTTCCTAAGAATTTGTATTTTGGGTTTTACAATATTGGGCAATGGCATAGAAAGTCGTTGTAACCTTTGAATATGTCGTCTTCAACAAGCCGCATTTTCTTTCTGTGGCATCCCAACAAGTATTGGGCAGTTATTATGCTCACAAGTAATATTAGAGATTTGTTGTCAAATTAAATAATTTCATTAGCTCTCTCATTTCCAAATACCTCACTGTAAATTCGTAGCTAGCAGAGCAGAGAGAGAGAACCGTAAGTTTTTGGCGATAGTAATTTAAAAGCTTCGATTCGATTGTTGTGGCAGAAAGCGATTTTATTGCTGCTTGGCTATCAATGAAAATGGTGATATCAGCTTATGATAGCGCCATCATTAAGAACTGTTTTGCAGCGCTTGTTGCTGCCAATACCGCGGCTTGGAAGACACTGTTTTGATCGGGTAGTTTGAAAAAGTAAGCCAGACCAATTGTTTCCGAAAAAAGCATGCTTCTAACCCAGCTCCTGATTTTCAGCCGTCACGTTAGTTAAAGTCGATTTATTAACTTCCCATACGAAGTTATTGTAATGGGTCCGATTTGTCAAATTGAAAATTTTGACATTTCTCGACGTTTCAAGGTCCCTCGAAAATTTTACGAATACAAATTAATTGTATCACCCAAACACTTTCGTGCAAAGAAAAATAACGTTTTCAACATCTGGTTAAATTTTGAGAAAAATCGAGTTGACAGTTTTTTTATAAAAAATAAAAACATAAAAAAACATTTCTCAAAGTTGGTAAAAATTGAATTTCGACTCAAATATCTTTTCAAAAATTTGAGATTATGGCTTCCAACTAACTTTTATTTATAACAAATATTGTTTTCAACATTCTAAAAATTTTGAGAAAAATCGAATTGACAGTTTTTTTACAAAAAATAAAAACCTTAACAAAAAAATTAATAAAAGTTGGTAAAAATTGATTTTCGGCTCAAATATCTTTTCAAAACTTTGAGATATTGGCTTTAAACTACTTTTATCTTTTAAAAAATATTGTTGTCAATATTCAGTAAAATTTTGAGAAAAATCGAATTGACAGTTTTTTTGACAAAAAATAAAAACTTAAAAGAAAATTTAACAAAATTTGGTAAAAATTGATTTTCGACTCAAATATCTTTTCAAAAATTTGAGATTATGGTTTCCAACTAATTTTAACTCATAAGAAATATTGTTGTCAACATTCAGTAAAATTTTGAGAAAAATCTATTTGACAGGTTTCTTACAAAAAATAAAAACCTAACGAAAAAACAATACTAAAACTTGGTAAAAATTTACTTACGACTCAAATTGCTTTTCAAAAATTTAAAATATTATCTTCAAACTCTTTTTATTTCACAGAAAATATTGTTTTCGATATTCAGTAGCTTTTTTTTTATAAAAATCCAATAGTCCGTTTTTTTTCATAAAAAACTAAAATCTACAAAACATAGTACGCAAATTTGGTAAAAATTGATGTTCCGGTGTTGATATCTCTCAAATTAATTTCATTCATCCAATTTGTAAAAATTTAAGAAATGCTACTTAAATTGGTAAAAATTTGTATTCGACTAAAAATCTATTTAATAAAACTAAACTATTTCTTTATATGAAAAATATTGTTGGTAATTTTAAAATTTTTAAGGATAATTCAACAACTTTTTTAACCCAACACGAAAACCTACAACATTTAAGCGAAACAAATCGACAGACGGGATGGGAAGTTATCAGTGTGGGTCGCATCTCAGCCTCTTTTTTATGTGTGGTATATTGTTCACCCATTCATATCTATCAGTAAAGGTAGTTTTTAAGGGTTTATTGAGGTTCAGACATGTTTTTCATGGAGTCTGTGCTCACAATGTTCCCTAAGTATGCCTGTAAAATATGTGCATGTCTTTCATAGATATTTTTTTTCAGTAACTGGTTTGGCTGAACCATAATTTGCCGTCTGCAGTGGTTCTTGTAGATAGAGGTCCAGGGGTAAGAAATTTAGTATTGTTTCCAATTCCACAGTTGGGATGGTTCTCATTACCCTCGTTGTATCTATATAGGCCATTTTGTTATCTTTATAAGCTTTTTACAGATCCTTCCATCATACTATATTACCATAAGTGTCCCCTGGCCTGATTATTGCAATATTATTTTAGTATTTGATCTCCAGTTTCTACTGAAGATCCTATTACATGAGTAGTATGCAATCTGACCTTTTTTGGATCTTTCTAGCATACTTGGGCAACAGCTCAGCTTTTTTTCCAAGATTACGCCTAGATAATTGACTTGATCTGATATTTTGAGTGAGGATCTATTGATTCTAGGAATTTCATAGTCTGGGATTTTGTTTCTATTTGTAAAAAGTACTAAAGTCTGTTTTAAGGTTGTTAATCGACAAGCCACAGTTTTTTGTCCAGGTGCAGATCCTAAAGTTATGGTTTGGTTCAATTTTTCCCTTATAGTGGTAAGGAATTTTCCTGTTGCCAGTAGAGCTACGTTATGGGTGTAGGCAACAACGTTGACTCTACTAAATTCATAATTGGTAAGGACTTCGTTCATGACGAGAATCCTAGGAAGGGGTGGGAGTACTTTTCCTTGAAGAATTTCTCTGAATGATGCTACTTTAATCTCTGTACCACCTAGTTCATTACTGATCTGTCTATGTTTTAGCATACACATAATTCAGTTTATGATAAACTGTTCTATTTCGAGACCTGTGAGAGATTTTTTAAATGCACTATTTTACACGTTGTTGAAGGCCCCTTCAAATGTCTAAAAGCATGGCGTGAGATTGCTTCGGATATGAATGTCTAAAAGTCTCCCTAAGGTTTTAAGAATAAACAAAAAGAAAATTAGCTTTTGGAATAAAAACTACTCTAACCTCACGTCACAACTTTCGAACGTATCTCCATTTGAGGTTATTTAGGAATAGGTTTCAAAGCTGTGGCATGATGAAATCAGCACTTTTTTGTAGAATCAAAGGAAAGATGCTGTCAAGACCTGGCGATTTAAAAGATAAAAAGAATAAAAATAAGATCTGTAAGATTATAATTCGCTAACAGTAAGTAGGACGTTTCATCGTCGTCGCCACAAAGCCAGCGTGACTTCAAATTCTCCTATACCCTTTTTGTCTAGCTACTTTAAATCATTGATTTAAGCCAAGAGCTTATACAAAATCAAGACTTGTGACACTCAAAGGTTTCTAGTTGGGTTTAACTGGATATCAGTAAAATCTATAATAAGAGACATGCTCTTAAGGCATCAGTCAATTTTTAGCAAGAAGACTGACTTGTTACATGTGTCATGCATATAATACAATAATAAAAGTATTGCCAACCTAAAAAAAAAAAATTAAAACAAAATGTATCTAGAATCAAATAAAACCCTGGTCTGGCATATTGTAGTACGAAATCTTACCCTTTTTCAGCTTTGCATCATAAAAACAATATTCCAACGTGCATTTAATTTAATTTCACACCCTTTCACTCATAAACAAAATACAAAACCTTCACCAAAGTTCTATATGGGCAAGAGTTTTCGTTGATTTATTCAATTTTTCAATTTCTTATTTATTGCAGCTATAACGAGCTATATCCTAACTTATAATTTGGTAAAACAAACTTTACTCCATGCTAAAAGGTTATATACCTAGAATTTTATGCCTTTTCTAATATAAAAGTTTATACCCCTGTTTAATCAATGAAATAATCAACACTAACTTTTCCCTTATTCAAACGATCAGAAAAAAAAGAAAAAAGTTTTGTTTTTATTTTTATTTTGTTGCTGTTTCGGTAGTTGGTGTTGTTGTTGTTGTTATAACTCGTTATTCATAGATGGCCGCACGTAAACCAACCTCATAAAGTGAAGGTTTACCTAGGCTATATAAAATGCCCACTTTCCCTTTGGCAGTTCAAGAATATTACTTAAAACAAAAACCAAAACAAGAAATAGGGAAAAATAGAACTCACACTGCAAGAAGGCGAACGAATCTTAAGAAGCCTCAAGAAATTATGACTCTAATAATTTATCCAAAATGATGATGAAATGCTTCTTTGTTTAGGGCAGGCATAATACATATATAAAGCAAACCTTCACACAGGTTAAGTATTAGTATTAAAACATTTACCAAACTCTCGTCCGTCCTCGGACCGTCATCGTCCGTCCGTCCATCCGTCGTTTATTCATATTTCCAAAAATTATTTCTACTACCTACACTACATATTACCAACAACTACTACAAGCAGGACACCAACAATATACAGCTATAATATTTTTCCTGGAAGGTGAATACTGAATAGTAAAACCTTCGTTTGATATTTACAGTAAACGAAAAATTGCCCAATAGGGACGAATATGAAATAGGACCAAAATAGGCTCGTGGGATGATTTTTATTTTTATTTTTGTTTGTGGTTTTTGTTTTGTTTTTGAATTTGGTTTTTGTATTATTTTTGTCTAAGAACCTATCCTTCTCGATAAAGAGGGTTTGACAATATTGAAATGAGGATGATACGACACGAAAAGAAAAATCAAATGAGAAGAAGAAAAACAATCGACCTCAGGCGACCTCATCTTTTGTGGACTTCAATACCTTTCGAGAGTGGAAGAGAGGAAATAATCATTTTCCTTTTCGCCTTTATTTTGTATTTTGTCCTTATTATACGAGTATGTCCTGCCTTGAGGTTTTTTTTTCTTCTTTCCACAAGTCCCTTATTGAGAGGTGTTTGGAAGGGAGTGGAGGAGACTGGTGAAAAGCCTGTCCTTAGCTTAATCCCTAGACAATAAAATATAATAACATTTTTGACATTGTTGAAAATTTTAAGGCCATTGTTTGAACCTCCCCCGCCCCACAGCAACCTATAAGATGACAAGCCGAAACCAACCAACTTGACTAGGTTTTGGGTTCAAAGAATAATACACAGCACACACATACAGATACACACATATCCTTCCTAAGTATTAAGAGCGTACGCACACTCTGCTTTATGTCTTGTTTTTTGTTTAATTATTTGAAGTAATTTTTTCGAAATGATTGTGTATCCTGATGACAGAGCTAATTAGATGACCTTTCAACAATCCACCTTCCTTCGGGGAGGTTGCTATACTTTGTTTTTATTGTTTTATACTCTATTGACCTAGGATAACCTTTGCTCTGCCACCACCAACCGCAAGAACAACAACAATAACAACAATCCGACATACTCCTACTTAACGCAATTATGTGGTGTTTCTTCTTTTGTTTTCGTACTTTTTCGTCTTCCTTATTTTAGTGTATCCTGGTGGGAAAAAATATATTTCTGGGTCTAAAAAATATACATAAAACAAAAGAAAAACTAAATGAATACTTAAAGGTTATTTGCGTTAAGAGGAAATGTTGTCAAAAGGACTTTTACCAACGACAACAACAACAAAAATAATACAAAAGCTTTGTGTTTCATTTTCATCAAGACTTTTTCGACTTATTTTTTTTTGTATTTTTGTGTTGATTTTGTTTGGTCATAAAAAGGTTAATTTGTCTCTGTGGTTTATTTTAGGGCATTTGATTACTGGTTATTTCGGTAAGAGTGACTAATGGAAGAGGTTTTTGTTTTATTTTTGTCGGATAGGTAGTGCGAATATACAGTGTTTGATTGAAGATAGGACAAAGGTATATAAGGTGATGTGAACCCGTTTCGTTTATATAGAGGGAATAATAAGAAGTGGGTAATTAGTAGAGGCTTGACGGAAACTATAGTAAATATAATTAACGGGTATGTTTGTTTTGGTGGACAGCAATCAAAATAGCAGTAAAGAATATCACAATTAGCAGAGAGGGACTTATAATTATTTATTTAGGCAATCAACGTAAATTTATTTGTTTTTACTGAGGAAAGTGATTTAAAAAGGGAAGAAAAACAAAACAAATTGTAAAAAATATTACCAAGACTGTAGACTTTAAAACATGAGCTCAACATTTTAAATGATTTAGTAAAATGTTAAAAAAAATTTTTAGCAATTTTCTAAGCTTAAAAGTTTATTTGGATAATCTTAAACTATTTATCTATCTTCAAAATCTTACTAACTCTTAACATTTTGCTAAACTTAAAATCCGAAACCGAATGGCTATATTTTTAACTCTAAGCAATTTACTTAATCCATATAGCATCTGTCATTATCCTAGAATTATAATTCGTGAGCTAAAACTATTATGTTTTAAATTATGAAAATTTTTCCAAGGACAAAAATTTCGGCATATTTGAGGACTCAGCCCTGAGCAAGTCCTTTCGAAGAGCTATGTATGTGAAGCAAAAATGTACACTGGATATAGGTTTCTCACAAGGTAACAATTCGGTTCTTGGTTGAAAACCCCTAGAACTGTCACCGAATTACAAATCGTCGACATTTTTTTGACGAAAAATAAGCTTTAGGATGATTTTGGTTTCTATTGGAACACGAAGTTGTACCTAAGTATTAATTAATCTTATAAGAGCAGTGGATGGAATGGTATAGTCTACAGTTGGGAATTCTTATTATTAGGTCCGTTTGAGTTTTTTTCACGAGCTGTCACTATTTAGACATGTTCGGATGCCCGTTTAATAATAAAGGGACTTAGCAATTTACGAGTTAGCAAAACGAAATAAAAGGTTTAAAATTTTGGAGTTACTAGACAAATTTTAAGCCGTTAACAATTGGTTGTTTAGAATTTTGCGCTATTGTTTAATTGTGTATTCCAAAAAAAACTTAAAAATTAAATTATTAATAAGTCAAAAATAGCCATTCAGATGTTTTTCTGCTCCATAACACAAAAAGGGCAACAATTATAAAATTAAGTAAAGGAGAATTAATAAGTATATATAAACTTTCTTTACTAACATTTTTTAGTTTCATTTTTAGAGACAATACAACAACAGCGTAATCGCAATATTGCTGAATCTTGTCGAAATCACCCTGCAAAAGTGTCTTGATAACCTCAATTTTTGGGGCCGTTCTGTACACAATTAGGTCGTCTGCGTACGCTATTGCCTGAGTCAGACTTGCTATCAGATCACTTAGGTAAATGCTGAACAAGATCGGCGAGTTAGCCACTCCCTGTTGAAGACCATTTTTAATATCAAAGATTTTGGTAGATGTTACATTGCCAATTTTGACAATAAACCGTCTACCATTAAGCATGTCATAAAGCATATACAACAGTGGTTTACTTATGCCAAGTCTGTTTAACTTTAGATACAGACCCTCTAACCATACGGTGTCGAAGGCCTTCTCCAAGTCTACCAGACAAGCACCCGTACATTGCCTTTTAGATTTGTTCCACTGGATATCAGAGCATGAATAGTGTCATGTCCCGCTCTAAAGCCAAACTGATTATCCGCAATTATTTTGTTGTTCTCAGCCCACTTGGACAGAGCTCTGGACGGACCGGAGAATATGCTTTATTCAGAACGTTGTTAAACAGAGTGGTATAAATGTCCACAGCTTCCTGAGGTAAATGTCGTAGTACAATGTTGGATATACCATCGACACCTGCGGACTTCTTTTT
Organism: Eupeodes luniger; assembly: GCA_951509635.1. Classification (NCBI taxonomy): domain Eukaryota; kingdom Metazoa; phylum Arthropoda; class Insecta; order Diptera; family Syrphidae; genus Eupeodes; species Eupeodes luniger. Next base: position 80,699,931 of record OX608075.1, on the reverse strand, counting down.
CTTTAATGAATCGAAGATGAGCTGGAGCTCTATCTTCGTGACTAATAGGGTATTAGTGTTGTTTTGCTCGGCGATGATGGCATTTGCCAAGTTTTCGTCGTTGAACCTGGTAAAACCGAGGTTCTCGGGTCGCCACTGCGTTATGTCGTTACGCAGGTAGAAGTGGTGCTGCAGTTCTCTATTCTCCAGGCCGTGATTAGGGCCAATGCTAGAATTCACCTTGTACACTTGCTGGAAAGCAGCCCCCACCACCTCTGCTTTCTCCAGCGGATCTTTGACAACAAAGAAGTCATCGTCCAAGACGGCGGGCGTCTCCTGGATCTATTCCTGCTGTCAGAAGTACGTCTCTGTTCTCTGTCCTCCTTGACTAAATACCTTTCAAATGACACTATGCGCACCACTGTCACAAAATAAAAATTGGTAAAACAGTGCCAAAGAGAGCTACGTTCACTCATAAGGGAATCAAACATCTACCAATGTTTTCTTGAAATCGCAAACAAGAGGTGGCCAGCTCTTGAAACTTGCAGAGTTGAAAAGAATCTGTTGCCAAATATTTTCAAAGAAAAAATAAAATACGTTTTTCTACTAGTCAAGTCTTAATTATCTTTATTGAAAGGTATTCTAACGGGTCACAAAAGATTGGGTACCTACATGAGAGGAATGAGTATCAGCTCATTTGAATTATGTAGAGGGTGCCTAGACAAGGAAAAAGGACTTGGAAAAGAACACCTTCACTTTCTCTGCGAATGTCTAAGCCTTGCCAAAAGCAGACTGACAATCTACAAAATGTGGTGCAAATGAATTTCCAAACTGGTTTCTCTTCACTCATGTATGGTACGTGATCTAAATGGCGAAATCTACCGATCATATTTATTGGATAAAAATCTGGCCCAAGGTATTAATTGCGTGCAACTGGTATTTAACTTGTCCATCGGAATAGTGTTATACATATAATGATAAGTTAGGTATTGTGCTTAGTTTTTTCTTCCCTATTCCATCTTCTTATCTGCTCATTATTTTATCGCGGTGTTAATGCTACAAAATCCTAAGGTGGCGTTACAATCGTAGTTAATATAGGGCCTCACCCAATATACTTCTCCATGTAGATCGTGAGTTGGGACCCCCTTGTGCGCTCCACCGGATCCACGGTCTTGACGGGGATAATGAGGATCTTGTATAGAGACAGATTAGTTGATGGGGAGAACAATATAAGGCAATTATTTATATTTTTCCATAAACTACCTTATTGTGCAACCACAAAAATGACCGAGGAATAATCGTGAACTTGAATAAGAAAAAATGCGCATACGCCTAAGTGCACTATTTTATCTTTGCCTTCAAACAGAACTTCGAGTTAACATAAACATTAATTTAATCATGATCACACACAGGATCTTCCATGTTCGTTAAACTATCTGGAGCTTAGTATGAAGCTTTTAAATATATTCGATCACAAAATTAACCCTCTATAACTCAAGACCTTCGCAATGCAAATTTTTGGTGGTTTTTTAAATTTTTAGATTATTTATGAATAATTTTGTAAAAGAGAGAGTGTTGATTTTAGGTAACAATGAGATACAATGGGGAAGAAAACTGCGGAAGTATGGAAAACGATTTGCGATCTTGCATCGTATTTTTGTTCAGCCCAGAAACCGACTTGATCGTCATGTCCGTTTGTGCAGAACGACGATGGAGAATACACGCTGCTCTATCCAGTTCGGAAAAGATCTCACCGATGCGTTTGATGTCAAAAAAGGTTTTAGAAAAATCGATGCACTGTCATGCGACTTCTTCGACAACTTTCTGGAAAATTCCAAAGGTCTATTCCATAACTCGGATACGCCGATGATATTGACAAATTTGTAAGATCAAAGCGTGATGTCAATGATGCGTTTTTGAGCATTGTGACGAAAGCGGAGAAGATGGGTTAAGTGGCTTTTTCATCAACGCTCCAGCCCAAAAGGTCTTCGAATCCAATACCGGGACGTAGTAAGGGAAGACCGTGACTCAGGTGGCGTACGCAGGTGGTAGAGGACCTTAACCAATTTGGCGTGCGAAGCTGGAGACAGCTAACTAAAAAACAAGCTGGCTGAAAACGCATGTTGGTTGAGGCCCATGTCCGTCCCGGACTGTAGCGCCACCTTAAGTAAGTAAGTAATTAAACGGAATGTTGCATGTAGTCTACTATATCATTTTATTTTGATTGGGAGCTTATTTTTTTAATGGTTAAGATACAAGTCTTTAATATCTTCCCGAGATCCACCACCGTATTTATGTATATTAAATTCCTAATACCTTATACTTACTCCCGCATCACAGTTATATTACATACATCGAGGGTCAAATATACATAAATACCCAAAAATGTATTTTATTTGCTCGGTCTTAAAAAATGGAGATAATAAATTTCAGTGGGCGGCAGAGTAATTATGTACAATAAGAAAAAAGGTGATTTTGAGTATATTTCCAATTTATTTTTAAGTAGGTATTAAAAAGAACAAAGATATTTAATTTTTTTTTTCTAATAACAATAAATCACGATTCCTATGAAATTCTCTTCTCTAGGATATCAAATTTATGCGCGAGAGCCTTGTTATTATTACAAATATAAATTGACACATTTTAAATTGGTCTGTTGTTTATGTGGTATAGACATTATACAAATATTTCAAAACACAGTCGCAAATAGTCATAAAGTATTAAAAATGTATTGTTGCTGTTAAAAATTTTGAATTGTTGGAAACATGGTAAATACATTTTGAGTACCTTGAAAATTTAGATAGATTTACAAGAATAAATTGTTTTAAGAAACAAAACATCCATGAACCAAAAATCCGGATGAAGATTTTCGTCTGTTTAAATCATTCTATACAAATTTCAATTTTGCATATATACTCCTGTTGTCGGGTGACTTGAAGGGGGTAAAATTATACAATTTCCCGCTGTATCTACATCTAAAACCCTTCATGTCTGTCAAATTTATAGGAGCAACATAGCATACAAATTGCATATTGTTTTGAAAATTCAATTTCTTTTTATATTACACGTGCACACATATCCATACATACATATGCACATATTTAATAAAATAAAACAAAAGACATTAATTGAAAAAGTTCTGTTATACGTCGGCCGTCATAAATTTTCATTTATCTGTATTTCTCATCACGTATTCGGATTGTAAATACATATTCATATACTAGTCTTGTTTATTATACGCATATTATAAGAATAATGGAAACTTGTGTTGTTATTGTCATTTTATCAAACAAAAATAAAATGCGTCCTTCTTGACGTCTAGACATAATACATCAAGTAGAGTGTCAATGAGAGAATAGACAAATATTTCAGCTTATTCAGTTTTGTTTTGATTTAATTTCTAAGGAAATAAAACAAAACATCACATATGTCTTCATATACGATTAATTTAAGATTTATTTTGAAATCATCTTCCTGAAAAAAAATGTATTTTGAATGAATGAAATTAACATATTATTTTTCAGAGTTATGAACATTTTTAACTTCCCATAGGAAATTATTGTAATCGTCCAATTTGTCAAATTAAAAATGTTGACATTTCTCGAAGTTTCAAGGCCCCTAAAGTCGAAATAAAGATTTTTAGAGAAATGTCTGTGCGTGCGTGTGTACGTACGTTCGCGATAAATTTTGTTATACAGATAATAATGCAGAAAGATGAAGAAAGGACTCTCAAAATAATTCCGTGGGTGGGTTTTTTACAATAGCAATTAAAAAAAAAAGTAAATATTTTGGTTAACCCAAAATATCTCACGAACCAATAACGCTAGAGACTTGAATTAAATTGTATATTATATATTGTACCGCGATACCAAACAAATATATAACGGCTTTTTTTATAAATCCAAAAAACTGAAAAAAAAAAGAGGCTGGGATGCGACCCACACTGATAACTTCCCATCCCGTCTGTCGATTTGTCTTGCTTATTTGTTGTTGGGGTTCGTGTATTGTTTCTTAAAAATTTAAAAATTACCAATAATATTTTGCATAATTATAATGAAATAGTTTAATTTCAAAATCAAACAAATTGTTAACGAGATTTTTAGTCGAAAACCAATTTTTACTAATTTAAGTAGCATTTCTAAAAAGTTTTTATTTCTTTAATAAACAAATACAATTGGATGAATATCTATTTTTCACGAGATATCGAGAATCGAACATCATTTTTTACCAAATTTGCGTACTATTTTTTGTAGATTTTATTTTTTTATGCAAAAACTGACTGTTGGATTTTAATACAAAAATTACTGAATGTCGAAAATTAAATTTTCTAAGACTGGAATTAGTTTGAAGCCAATATTTTTAATTTTAAAAAAGATATTTGAGTCGAAATTTTTACGAACTTTTAGTAATGCTTTTTTCAGGTATTTATTTTTTGTTAAAAAACTGTGTGTTTGATTTTTCTCAAAATTTTATCGAATGTTCAAAACAAAATTTCTTATAAGATAAATTTAGTTTAAAGCCAATATCTCAAAGTTTTAAAAATATGTTTAAGTCTAAAATCAATTTTTACCAACTTTTCTTAATTTTTTCTAGGTTTTTAATTTTTTGTAAAAAAAACTGTCAATTCGATTTTTCTCAAAATGTTACCGAATGTTGAAAACAATATTTTTAATAAGATAAAATAAGTTGGAAACCATAATCTCAAATTTTTGAAAAGATATTTAAGTCTAAATTCAATTTTTATAACTTTGAGTAATGTTTTTTTTTGTTTTTTTTCTTTGTTATAAAAAAAAATTTCAATTCGATTTTTCTCAAAATTTTACCAGATGTTGAAAACGTTATTCTTCGTTGCAAAAAATTGTATCTATCTATATATATAAAAATGAAATGCTGTTCGTTAGTCTCACTAAAACTCGAGAACTGCTGAACGTATTTATCTTATCTTAGTATTGAAATGTTCGTGGCGGTCTAGGGAAGTTTTAAAAGGCGAGAAAAAATCGAATAATTTCCTGGAAAACCCTAAAAACAGCCCTTTTCTATTTCCCATACAAACGTTTTCTAGAGTCAATTTGAACTTTATTGCTATTTAATAACGTTCATATTAAATTATAATCACTCACTGTGTCTAAGCAATTTAGGTGCGTTCCAAACGTCAAAAAATCAATTTGCAAATTTATTACCGCTGCATAAAGTTCAAATTCAATCATATCTATGAAAATAGTCTTCGCGTGCGCTTTGGAGGATCTAATGTCGCGTTCCGAAAATAAACAAAAGTGAATCGCGAAAGCGGCAAAAAATGTAATAAACTATTAGTAGCACTGATTTCCAATTAATTTGGCCGGCTTCGCGAAACTTAATTTAAGCTAACTTCAGTTGTAACTATATCAGTTGACATTAGATTTGACAACCAAATAATATGTCAATCATTTTATCGCACTTCAGAACACGGAGATTTATGGCTTAAAGGTAAACTGCAAGAAAATAAATAAAAAATCAGAACACGGAAAAAAGTATTACGATTGACGATATTGTGTTACGATCATGGTTACGATATTCTATGAGTGCATCCTTCTATCTTTGTGAGTGACGATTACCGCTACGTGAGCGAGAACTTTCTTTACTTTTATGATCCTTTGTGATAGTGACATTCCAATTAGTGTGCTCTTTTTTTGTTGATATTTTGTGATAGTGACACTTTACTGTTAAGTTACTGTTAAGTGAGCGAGAAATTTTCTCACTTTGATTAATTACGTTACGATGCCGAGGAAAAGACGACCTGACTTAGGTCGATGCAGTCAATCAATGATCGAAGAGCTACCTCACGTGCTAATCGCATTGATGACCAGAGAGAGACAGATCAAGAAAATAGTCGTATTGCTATGTCAGAATTACGTTATTTAGTGAGTGACAATGAAGTGGATAGGCTTAGAATGCAACGAGTTCGTGCACATCAAACACAACAACAGCAAGCACGACATAATGAAATTGAGCGAATCCGCAGACGCAGTGCTCCTGTGATTCTTGAACGAGCTGCATTCCACTATGATCCGGCAATTGATTATTGTGCCGACAAATCGGTAACAATTGGGGAAATAAAAATAATTTGTAAATATTGTAAGGCGTTAAAATACACTGGTGAATCTACTGGATTATGTTGTGCTGGAGGCAAAGTAAAATTGCCACAGTTGGTCACACCACCAGATCCTTTAGGCTCTTTAGTTTCTGGGATTGGAAATGATTCTAAGCACTCCTTGGCCAACATTCAGAAATGTAACAACTGTTTCCAGATGACATCATTTGGCGCTACACATATTATACAGGACAATTTCATGCCCACTTCCAAGGTATTATAATAGAATATTTTTTTATAATATTCAAGTTTGTACTAAAATATATATATAGCGTGTAATGGAATGGGGTATCAACTCTGAAGGAGGTGAATTTGCTCATGAAACTCAACAACTTTCTCCAAAGAACATAGGTCGAAATATGAAAAAAAAATTGGCCCTTCCATAGTAAATCAATCAGCTGGTAGTCAGTTTTGACACTCCAATTAACAACTAACATGCGAGTATTTTTGCAACATGATGAAACTGCAAATTTGTTTGCGAAGCAGTTGTTAGATATTGGAAATAATAAAGTTGCAATGGATACCTCTACCGGACTCATCACATTACCCACAGATTTCTGTCACATCACAGATTCAAAAGAGGAGCTTATTCATCGTGTTTTCCCATATATAGCACAAAAGTTCAATAACCATAATTGGCTGGGTGAACGAGCAATATTGGCAGCGAAAAATAAAGATGTCGAGGATCTCAATGCGACCATTCAGAATTTTCTTCCAGGACAGTTGGTTTCCTTCAAATCAGTCGACACCGTTATGAACCAGGATGACGTAGTCAACTATCCCATGGAGTTTTTAAATTCACTGGAATTGCCTGGATTACCACCTCACAATTTGCAGTTAAAAGTAGGATCAGTTGTTATCATGCTGAGTAACATTAATCAACCTCGACTATGCAATGGAACAAGACTGGCTGTGAAAAAGCTGATGAATAACGTCATTGAGGCAACAATCATAAAAGGAAAATACAAAGGAGAGGATGTCTTGATCCCGCGAATACCGATGATTTCAACGGATTTACCATTCTATTTTAAACGCTTACAATTTCTAGTACGTCTGTCCTTTGCGATGACAATAAATAAATCGCAAGGACAGTCTTTAGAAGTTTGCGGAATCAACTTGGAGTCTCCCTGTTTCGCGCATTGACAATTATACGTCACGTGTTCGCGCGTCGAAAAACCGTCTTCTTTGTTTATTTACGCACCACAAAAAAAAACAAAAAATATAGTTTATGAGAAAGCTTTAAATTGATTAACAAACTGTATCATAACAGTGTGTGTCTACTAATAAAAATTTAAACCTTATAAATAGCCAATATTTCAGGAAAAATTTTTTTTGATTTATAAAAAAAACCTTAATTGTATTTGTTTACAAAAATATACTTATTTGGTATCACGTTACTTCAAGTCTCTAGCGTTATTGGTTCGTGAGATATTTAGGGTTAACCAAAATGTTTACCTTTTTTCAAAACTGCTATGGTAAAAAAACCACCCACGCAATTTTCTTGAGAGCCCTTTCTGCATCTTTCTGTATTATTATCTGTATAACAAAATTTATTTGAAGTCGATATCTATTCTGGTTCTTGAGCTATGGACGACGAAAAAACGTCGCGAACGTACGGACGTACGAACGTACGTACACACGCACGCACAGACATCTTTCTAAAAATCTTTTATTTCGACTCAGGGGCCTCCACCCTCCCCGCGGTGGTTTCATAGTATTACCTTTCACAAACATTCACAAACATGATTATTTAAGTAAATTTATATTCATTTAAATACCTTTCGTATCCAAAACTTCTCATAATAAGCCAAAAAGCTGTCAAAATTATTGGAAAATTCTTCGTTGGCTAGTTTTCGAAGCACACCAAATGCTCACTGGATTAGGTGTTGCGGTAGCAAGGCCAATGCCAGGAATTTGTGAAACAATATTAAAGCTTTTTGGTTGGACCTCACTAATTGCACATCACATATAACAATTTGCTTTTATATTTTTTCCCGTCAACAATTTCAAATTCCATTTCGAGGAAATACAAAAAAAAACATTATTTTACGAAGATAATTCACCAACTTGTTACCCCTTCGAGTAGTGTTTTTACACTGTCTTATCAGGTAATGGCAAATATGTCTCAAATCATAACTCATTTATGTGGAGAAGAACCAACATTCCGATGTGCCCGTTAATGTAACTGTTACAATTCTTCTTGAACATAATTTTTATCCCAATTTAACGAAAGTGTCAAATCGCCCAAAAATAATGCTAAATCGCCCAAAATTATTTATATTTTTTGGGCGATTTGACATTATGCTAAATCGCCCAAAAATGAAAAATGTTAAATCGCCCAAAAATTATTTTTGGGCGATTTGGCATTTTTCTTCATTTTTGCAATTTGGGAGTTTTGGTTTTGGGCGATCTGACACATGGCTATTTTTGCATGACAAAACGCCCACTCTTTTTGGGCGATTTGACATTTTTGTTTTTTTGGGCGATTCAACATAATGTCAAATCGCCCAAAATTTTTGGGCGATGTGACATTTTTAAGTTTTGGGCGATTTGACACCCAACCTTAATTTTATCTCACAGAAAATATTGTTTTCGACATTCAGTAATTTTTTTTATAAAAATCCAACAGTCCGTTTTTTCATAAAAAAAAATAAAATCTACAAAAAATAGTACTAAAATTTTGTAAAAATTGATGATGGGTTCTCGATATCCCGTGAACAATAGAAGATATTGACTTTAAATTCATTTCATTCATCCAATTTGTATTTGTTTATGTAAGAAATAAAAACTTTTAAGAAAAAATAGAAAAAAAATAGATTTTGAAATCAAACTATTTCATTATATGCAAAATATTGTTGGTACTTTTTACATGTTTAAGAATAATTTAATTGACAACTTTTTTAACAAAACACGAAAACCTACAAACTTTTAAGCAAGACAAATCGACAGACGGGATGGAAAGTTATCAGTGTGGGTCACATCCCAGCCTCTTTTTTTTAAATACATTTGACTTGAAAAAGCTGGGACGCAACCAAAACTATTATTTTTCACTCATTAATCTTAAAATCATTAATAACAAAAATAATTAGTTTCATTTTTAAAATTTTAGAATTGCGCGATCTTGGATTTTAGGATTTCAACATTTCGAGATTTTGTATTTTAGAGATTTTAGGGTTTCGACTTTGTTTAACTAAAAAAAATTAACATCAATATTTCTATGTAGTAAACTTTGAAGACAGAACCATTATTTGTTTTCTGTTTTTTTTGTTTCTATTTAAGTTTAATTCGATTTTTAGTACTTTCGTAGTATTTTTTTGTTTTAGATTTTTATTTTTATTTAAAAAAACTATCAATTGAATTGTTCTAAGAGTTTTACAAAATATCAAAAACAACATTTTGTATAAGAAAATTGTAATTAAAAAAACGTGCTGCACCACATAATCATCAAAGACTGCAAAGTCATACCAACTCCGAAATAATGTAGTCATCCTATATGTATAACGTAAATGTAAAGGGCGCATTAGCCTAATGAATAAGAATGTTATGATAAGCAAAGGGGAGCGGGTCGAAATGCTGTATTTTAAAATACTGTATGGTCAAAATTCTGTATGATACTCAGGGTTCAAACCTCACTTTGATCGAAGCAAATCTACTCCAGTTTTGAGGGAGAAAACAAATCTACTTCGCCACTCCGCTTTTTTCAGATCTGCTCCTTTTTTCCACACTAAAAAATTGTTAAGCCAAACCAAATGAAATTATGTGAAAATTTAATAGGACTAGGGACGGATAATGCGGCGGTTATGAATGGCTCACTCAATGGAGTGAAAACTCATCTCAAATCCTTGAACCCAAATATGTTTTATTTGGGATGTACTTGCCATTCACTGAATTTATGTGCCAAAGCTGCGGCAAAACAGATTCCTGTGTAAGTCGAACTATTGATAAAGACAATCTTCAATTTTTTTTCCCATAGCTCTAAAAGACTATCAGAATTTAAAACTTTTCAGGAATATTTCGAAACACCTGAACATAAAATTCTGAATACATGTTCCACTCGATGGCTTGCAGTGCAGGCAGCTGTAGATGGGGTGTTGGAGCAATGGACAGCTTTGAAACATTATTTCTTACTTTTAACTTTCGAAGAAAAAAAAGAGAATAATGTCGAGACAGTAGGAGAAAGGTTAAATGAAGTTAACAAATTATATTTATTACTCTTATCATATATTTTAAACATAATTAATGAAATGAATAGAATTTTCCAGTCAAAGGAGACTATAATTCATCTTCTTTTACCAGTCATCAAACTATTTTTTTTTTAAACTGCTAAGCAATTTTATAAAAATTGAATTTTTAAGAACTGAAGTAGATTTCGAAAATCAGGATTTCCAGTTTTCTACTGACACAATATTTTGTGGTATTGAATTTGAAAAAAATGTTTCAAAAGAAAGTGTTTTCGAATTAAAACAAAATATTTTAAAATATTATATAATTCTTTGTAAGCAAATAAAATTTAGATTTTCATTTGAAGATATTAAATTAAACTTGGTTCAATATTTAAACCCAACAAAAATTCAAACGGGGGACTTACCATCAATTTTGAAATTGATCGAGGCATTTCCTTATAATAAAACCTCTATTGAGGTATTAAATGATGAATGGAGATCATTCATTATACACAATATAAGCAACATAGATCAGCAAGATTTAGTTAGCTTTTGGTACTCATTAAAAACAACCACTAATAAATGGAAGAACTTATGTTCCAAAACTTATCTGACTTTATGTTAACTCTAGCCGTTTTACCATACAGCAGCGCCGTAGCTGAGAGAAAGTTTTCCGAAATAAATTTCTTGAAAACTAAAATAAGAAATCGTTTGCATGTCAATACAGTTGAAAATTTAATGTTTTCACGATCATTAATAGCAGATCGAAAACAAATTTTTGAACCACCGCTTGAATTGATTAAATTTATAAGAGAATTTAAATTTGTCCAAGGCAAATACATTCTAAAATCAATAAAAACCAAAAATATTTACAGTATGTATTATGAATAGTTTTTAGTTTCTGAAGTCTAAAACCGTTTGTGATTCATTTTTTGTTTAAAGAAATTAATATTTTTGTTAAAAATATAGTTTTTGAAAACTATAGTTTTTTGTTTTCAACTCTAATTTCTTATTTAATTTAGTGTATAAGATATTATGTTTAAGGTATTCAAGTCTGAATGAATTTATGTGATTTTTTTGTTAAAAATATCTATTTATTTTCGTTAAATAAATTTTTGTTAACAACACAGTTTTTGAAAACTTGAGTTTTTCTTTCATTTTTAAATCTACTTCGGAAATTTTTGATTTACTTCACTTTTGCTGCAAATCTGCTCCGAAAATTTGTTACTGAGGTTCGAACCCTGATGTGATGATACTGTACGGTACTGTATGGTCATAATACTGTATGGTTAATATTCTGTATTTACAAATACTGTAAATTTAAAAGACTGTTTCTCAAAATGCTGTGTTTTCAAAATACTGTATCTCTTAATACTGTATAATACTGGAAGTTTTGACAGATCAATTAGTCTGGTGCAGTTGATAGGTGGGTCGATGCTCTGTATTATAGTGAAAACCGCATCTTGTTTGGAGGCTTAGTTGAGGAAATAGATTAACCAAAAGATAATTTGTGATGGGCTGGGTCGAAATTCTGTAATTTTACTTTTTGACAATCAAATTAAAAATCATTTTGATAATGTAAAAAAGTGCGCACTTTTTAACATTGTCCAAACGATTTTTATTTTTTAGCCTTATTTAAAGCATTTTGAAATACAGAATTTTGAAATACATTATTTTGAGATAGAGTATTTTAAATACAGTATTATGATCCATACAGTATTTTGATCCCAACCCTAAGCAAAGAGCCCTTTTAGGAGCATTATTTTATGAATCCAATATTATTTCACGCAGCCCGTTGCTTGTTTCAAATTTCGTTTTTCGTTTAGTTATGTATATAAAATTTAAGATCATCCAAAAGCTCGAAAAACATTCACAGCGTCCTATCTTATTGATTCTGGAACAGTTCTTAGGTTTACAAAACTTATAACGTGATTTGCCATGCTCGTTTGCCAGATAAAACCATTTTTATTTCCCAAAATATCTAATGACTCTCAATGAAGTTTCAATACAGTATGACAACTTTCGACGATATTATATCAAAAAAACTTTACTAAGCAATGATGTGGCCTGATTTTGTTTTAAATATGTACAGAGAAGAACCTTTAAAACAAATTAGTCTAAAAAGCCAAAATTTTCTCCAACTTATATTTGTCCATAAAAAAGTCTAAAATTTAAATTTATACATCTCTGCAACCAAAATATGCGATTAAAATTATATTCTAATTAGTTCTATCGCGAAATCTTAGATGTTTTAAACAAAGAATTTGATATTATTGCTATGAAATTAGCATACGCTGCAATACCTGCTGCTTTTAATTTTGTATTTCATCTAAATATCCATCAGCCATAGCACTTATGTATTTGCTGAAGCTTTAAGTTCTATATATCAAAACAAATAAAAATATTGACATGCCATGCAATTCAAAAATACACACACTTCTTGCTAACAGAAATTCTTAAACATAAAAATTTCTTGCCATAACAATTTCTAGGCCATGTTTTGTATATCTAAATACTCGTATAGGTACTATATGTGAAAGATCAAGTCGTCATCGTCATCGTCGTCGTCGTCGTCGTCGTAGCCTCGAACAGCTATAATATCAAAAGTACACCGAGTGCGTCATTTTTATTCCCAAACGACTGAGCCTTAGCCTGTACCCCAACTCCCAAACCCTAACCCATGTATATTATATTCAGTTTTCACACATAAAACAGATTCCTCCTGGCAATCTAAATTCAACACAGCCTGCAGCATTTATTCATTAAAAAGTTTTGCTTAGTTGCACCTGAATTCCACATGTATTTTTGTTTTGTATTTTCTTTTTTTTAAGAATATCCTTTTTCTTATCCCAAAGTGCCAGTGCAATAGTACATATGAAAGGATGTGAGTCAGTGCGTTTCTGTGTATCATTTACAATGCTGGATTAATTCTGAGCTTTTTTATGCTGTTGCTGATAGGCCCTAAGGTTATTTTTTATAAAGAACTTAAAGGACTAGAGTCTTCGAAAGGAATTTGAGTCAAGAAATCACACGTTAAACATTACAAAACTGACGTGGACGCTTCCCTTAAAGCAGCTTGTTTGGCATACTCATTGAGTTAAGGCCAATACAACAGAAATTTCGACTCTGGAATAGTAAAAAATAGAGAAAATCTAACAAATTTTCTTGGCTTCTTTGCTCACTCACAGAGAAAGAGGGAGAGAGAGAGCGAGTGTGGGAAAAGAAAGAATTTTCATTGCAAAATATTTTCGCCACATCCTTCAAACTGAATGAAATAAAGACGAAAAACCAACAACAACACACAAACACTCAACGGTACTCAAACGTTCGACATTCGGTTTGAGGTATGCCTAAGTGGACCCGAAGGTCTTTGCAACCACAACCACACAACCCCGCAACCAACAGCAACCAGCAACTGATGTTTGTTGAGCTGGATGGCAAATTCGTAAGGACGAAGTAAAAGTTCTTCTTTTTTTTACAAAAATAACAAAAAAGAATCCTGGTTCAAGGAAAGATCTTCAGCTTCATTTTTAACATCATACATGATGGGTTTCGGTGAAGGGAAAGGGGGTCATTTTGCGACGTCCTCATTTGTTGTTGTCGCCATCGTCATCGTCATCTTCGTCGTCCTCGTCATCTTACTATGTGTGTACAGTCTCGATTCTTAAAGGAAGCCAAAAGAAAGGATTACTTTTTTCTGCATAAGGCAAGGAATAGAAAGTAGGTATGTACTATATGCACTTGCAACGTTCAAGAGGACCTTCTCCATCTCCACACTTGCACTCCAGGATTTGTTTACGTTGTTGCGCTATTAAAAAATATCACACTAAAAAAAAAAACTAAATATTTGCCTTAAAACTTTATACTTACTGCTTCGAGGATTTTGTATGTGCAGGATATGATGTGTGAGATTATGTGCAATTAAATTATTTCTTTATATTGTTTGTATTAATTATACCAACGTTTTATGCACGGCTGCGAAAAAGTATGGAAACACTTTGAATCTTATGTGTATACCTAACCTATACCTACTTCTATGTATTTTAAGTCTTTGTGTTGTGTGAATCTTATGAGATGACCTAGAAGGTTTTGTGTGAAGGCAAAAGTAACTATTATTTGTTTAAAGTCGGTCGGTAGAATTATTGCACTCTAACTTGAATCGACTTTCAAAAGTTTTGAGAAATTATTTTTCATCTTCATTATACCTACCTACCATATCCTTGTGGTGTATATATCTTTAAATTCTATTAGAAGTAAGGAATGATAGGTAGGTAGAGGTTGTGGCATTTCAAAAATTCAAAAGCAAACGAATGTCTTTGTGAATGATGAACTTCTTACAGGAACTTATCTCAAACTGAATAACACAAAAAACGAATTGACATTCATAATATTATTTTTTTAAAAGAAGATAATGAACTATATTCCACCATAATAAATGTTAACTACTTTATTTCAATGTTAGTTTCTGAATAAAAACAGCTCCGGAGAATGAATTCAAACTAAATTTATAGGAAGGTCACAGACTTTTTATAGGTAGATACTTACAATGTGTTTAATAATTGACAAAAAAAAAACAAAGTACCTACAAGTATTTCTTTTAAAAAGTACTCTTTTTTGAGTATTTATTTATTGGGTACCTATCTAGATACTTAAACACTTTTCTGTAAGGTATATTTTGAGTTTTTTTTGTGAATCGAAGTACCTACTTATATGTATAAATGAACTGGAAAGTAGTTACATGTTACAGTTACAAGTACATTTTGTACTTTCAATTATATTGTATAAGTATTTTACCAGTTTACACAAGTAGCTATTTTATACTGGATGCCTTTACATAGCTAGTTAGTTTAGGTCTCCAGTATGATGACAACTCATATAAACAAAAACTTTTCATTATTTGTTCGTGAAATATTTGAGGTTATAATAAAAAAAAAAAAACAACCCATTCAAGTCCTTTCTGCATCTTTTCATGTTATTTTCTGTTGAAAACAAATTGTTAGAAGTCGATATCTTTGCTGATTCTTGAGATATGGCCGACGAAAAAAGTATCCCAAACTTATCACACACACAGACATCTCTCTAAAAACTTTTGATTCTGATTCCAAAGACCTGGAATCGTCAAAAAATGTCAACATTTTTAAATACGAAGTTTCATTTGGAATTGCTATTTAGATAGCTTTTGAAGCTGCCATCCTTTAATATTTGACACTTGTACTAGTAATAATAGAACTATATACACTCTTATACAAAGTATTGAAAATGTTAAGATTCACTACAAAATTTTAAAAGTTGCAGTCTACAAACTTAAGAACTATTGGGTTGTTGTGGAGCCTCTTTTTGGCCGGGTCTAGCCAAACTGGGGCCTATTTCACACTTTTCAATTTGCAAAAATTAATATCCAGCAAAGTAAAAGTGATAAGTGTTTCACAAAATTTTGCAAAGTGAAAAGACTTTTCCATTTTTCAAACTTTATTTGAAAAGTGAAAAGTAAAAGTGTTTCACCAATTTAAAATACAACTTTGCTTATATTTCGTATTTTGAAAAGTTAAAAAATATGAATTGAAAAAAAAATGGTAAATCAAAATCTATTATGGTGCCGCCAATACATCCAGCTTCATAAGGAAATCCTCTTCGAGAAAAAAAAATTGAGAGGTTTTGTCTAAACAATTTTGTGCGCAGCAAATCGTGTTTTAGAGAAATTCATCAACAATATTATTTGACACTCTATGAACTACTCTGGATACTCTGGAGACTGTTGCTCTGGTCATTCCGTGCATAGATAGAACACCGTGATATTAAGATCCATTTCCAGCTCAATTTAGTGTCCACAACAGTTATTGCAAGGGACTTAAACACGTATTCCTTTTGGCTATTGAATTGTAGTTTATTTCCAATTTTAGACAAGACAAATTTGATGGAACTTTTCGTTAATCGAAAACTCTCTTTCGCCGAAAAATAATTTCAATATCGAAGTCAATTCTTGGGTTTTACTACTTTTCATTCATTCTTCATTTTCAAAATATTCTTCAAAACGATTAATTTTTTTATAAATTATTTTACAACAGCTTTTCAAGAGAAACGTATTTTTTGCTATAAACTTTTAAATCCCATTGAAGGATAGCTAGGATGTCGATGGATGAAAACACTTTAACAAAATCAGACATTTTTGAAATTGCGATTAATCAAAGCTTTAAACTTTAAATTTAAAATGTATATTCTTTGGTAAATTCGTTAAAATTTAAAAAAAAATATAACTTCTTCATTTTCAAAACGGTTCAATTATTTTTATATAAGTTTTCGACAACATTTCTTTTTGCATATTACTGAAAAGCTTTTTAAAAATTCTAAATATAATTTGCAAAGTTTATGCTTGGTGAAACAAAAAGAACAAATACTTTCCAATATAACAAAACTTTTCATTTTTCAGAAAAGATTCTGAAAATTTTTCAATTCAATAATTTCCTCTTTGCAAATTTATGTAAATCGTAATTTGCAAAGTAAAAGTGAGAAGTTGCAAAGTTTTAACCTACAATTTTTGTTACGCCTACACATTTAAGTTTTTGGGACAAGTTAATGAATTGATGAATCAAAAGCGTGCGCATCGCTCAAGAACAACTGATAACATTACTTTTAAAGTTTAATTAACTCAAGTACTCGTACCAAAGGAAGTCATCAGCAACATCGTATTTTTGCTGATAGAAGAGGTGATCACAACTGACCACCGAAATTTTGTGATTTAACATTTCTTTTATTTGGGACCACCTGAGGGATTGAATCAAACCCAAAGCTTAACAATTGATAAACAATAAAAAGAACGATGAAGACAGACAGACAGATGAACG
The DNA here is from genome assembly GCA_951509635.1 of Eupeodes luniger. Classification (NCBI taxonomy): domain Eukaryota; kingdom Metazoa; phylum Arthropoda; class Insecta; order Diptera; family Syrphidae; genus Eupeodes; species Eupeodes luniger. Next base: position 80,682,817 of record OX608075.1, on the reverse strand, counting down.
GAATCGGGGGACCTACTTTTTTTTGAGTTCTCTACCATCATAAAGTTTGATTAAAATCTTGCCATATACATAGTTCATATGTCGCAAGTAAAAATGTTAACAGGCGAAGCAATAGGACCTTATCAGTGTGGATCGCATTTTAGCCTCTTTAAGTTCCCATAGAAAGTTTTTTTAATCGGTCCGATTGATCAAATTTAATATTTTATAAATGTCTAAATGTTTCAATGTCCCTAGAATCTAAATCAAAGTTTTTTAGAGAGATGTTTGCATGCACGTTTTCGCACGTCCGTTAGTTCAGGATACCTTTTTTCGTAGTACATATCTCAAGAACCATAAGCGATATCTTCATCAAATAAGTTCTTTTTTACAGATTATAACATTCAAAACAATTAAGTGGGTGGTGATAAGACAAAAACAATCTAAAAAAGAGGCGGGGGTGCGACCCACACTGATAACTTCCCATACCGTCTATCGATTTGTCTTGCTTAAAAGTTTGTCTATATGTATCAATTCTAACCAAATTTGCGTTAAATTTTTTTGAGATTTTATTTTTTTATGAAAAAACGGACCGTTGTATTTTTATAAAAAAATTACTGAATATCAAAAACAATATTTTCTGTGAAATAAAATAAGTTTTAAGCGAATATTTTTAATTTTTGAAAAGCTATTTGAGTCGAAAGTAAATTTTTACCAAGTTTTAGTATTGTTTTTTTTTTTAGGTTTTTATTTTTTGTAAAAAAAAACTGTCAATCCAACATTTCTCAAAATGTTGAAAACAATATTATTTATAAGATAAAATTAGTTGGAAGCCATAATCTCAAAGTCTTGAAAAGATATTTGAGTCGAAAATCAATTTTTACCGACTTTTATTAACTTTTTTTTAGGTTTTTATTTTTTGTAAAAAAACTGTCAATTCGATTTTTCTCAAAATTTTTCCTAATGTTGAAAACAATATTTCTCATAAGTTAAAATTAATTAGAAGCCATAATCTCAAAGTTTTGAAAAGATATTTGAGTCGAAAATCCATTTTTACCACCTTTTATAAATTTTTTCTTAGGTTTTTATTTATTTTTTGTAAAAAAAACTGTAAATTCGATTTTTCTTAAAGTTTCTCTTAATGTTGAAAAAAAATATTTCTTATAAGTTTAAATGAGTTAGAAGCCATTATCTCAAAGTTTTGAAAAGATATTTGAGTCGAAAATCAATTTTTACCAACTTTTTTAACATTTTTTTTTCGGTTTTTAATTTTTTTGTGTTACTGGCCTAAGTGTGTCCATTTCCATCTTGGACAGCCACTTCAACCTAACCTAACCTAATTTTTTGTAAAAAAACTATCAATTCGATTTTTTTCAAAATTTTACTGAATGTTGACAACAATATTTTTTGAAAGATAAAAGTAGTTTAAAGCCAATATCTCAAAGTTTTGAAAAGATATTAGAGTCGAAAATCAATTTTTACCAACTTTTATTAATTTTTTTTTTAGGTTTTTATTTTCTAAGAAAAAACTGTCAATTCGATTTTACTAAAAATTTTACCAGATGTCAAAAACGTTATTCTTCGTTGCATAAAGTTATTTTGGAGATAAAATCATTTTTTGTTTGTAAAATATTCAAGGTGGCATCATTTTTTCCAGTTTTTTTGATTTATAAAAAAAAACAGTTAATTGGATTTTTTTTTCTTAAATAGTTTGGTATCACGTTAAAATATATAATTTAAAACTTAATTTAAGTCTCTAGCGTTATTGGTTCGTGAGATATTTTGGGTTAACCAAAGTTTTCACCTTTTTTTAAATTGTTATGGTAAAAAAACCACCCACGCAATTTTTGTGAGAGTCCTTTCTGCATCTTGCTGCATTATTATCTGTATAACAAAATTTATTTGAAGTCGATATCTCTAAAAATGTTTTATTTCGACTCTAGGGACCTTGAAACGTCGAGAAATGTCAAAATTTTCAATTCGACAAATCGGACCGATTACAATAACTTCCTATGTAAAGTTTGAAAAACGGTAAAGAAAATATTTGTCCCCTCGAATACTTTGCGAACAAAACCCATTTTTCCTCCCAAAAAAGTGTATGTATCAAAAAATAACGTATGTATAACAAAATACAAAAACCTAAAAAAAACTTAAAACTCATAAAAAACTGTTTTCTGCTCAATTATCTTGGGAACAAAAAAAGATTTTGCCTTCAAACTTTTGTTAATAAAATTGTAAAATTTTTATTAATTTTTATAAAGTTATCTGTGGGAGTCTTATCTCAACTTCTTTATTCCATTTATTTTGTTCACATATAAGACAAAGATTATTATAATTACCAATCTAATTAAATGCTGATACTATTTGACAATAATTGTCTGAACTTTTAAGCCACAAAGGAATGAGGGTGTTTAAAATTGAAGGGAGCCATATGCGACTTATATTTAGTTGCGTATAAAATTCTCAATTCCACTATTTTTATCTGCAGTAAGAAAAAGAATAACAACAAAGCAAAGATTATTGTATTCAACTGTTGTGGTATAACAATATTTTGAAATCTTAAAAACAAAATATGGAAGTTTATTTAGTTTTTATTGATGCTTATTCGAAATGCTCCATTAAAGTCACCCAAGTACAGTTACTGCCAGTACCAGATTTTGCGATGACTGCTGGTGCTTGTATGACTTTGTATATAGAGTCATTTCAGTATGCTTCCACATTCACACAGCAGCCGCAATCAGCGGTCTTAGGGGACATCAAATTAGATCAATCAAACCGAAGATTGCAATAAACTTTCAAGCTGTTAGCTTTTTTATATCGCTCACACGCGAACGCAAAGGACCCGCAATTTTAATACTTTTTGCCTTGGACTGATAATAACTTTCTTTTCCTCTGTCATACCACATAAACTACGAGCAGGATGTGTTATGGGCTGTGGGATGTGGGCTATGGGGTGTGTGGTATGTGTCTGTGCAGCGTGAACTGTTACTATTATTAACCACTTGCGTTCTCAGTTTTAAGGACGTATAGCAAACACATCTGTATAAAACCCCAGACGCTTCTTGGGATCAGCTCTACGCAAAGAAGTAGAAACAAAAAAGCTGTGGTGAACTTGGTAGCCAGGACCCTCTATACACTCGTAGTCGTATAGTGACTTGAAACATACTCGTATATAAATCGTCCGGATAGCATAGAGCCAATAATAAATTATAGCACGAGGAGCTCTTGAGATTTTGCTTCTTTTTTCCATCCCTATAGATTCCCGATTGATATTAAAATTGGGTGAGGGGATGTGTTGGCGGCCGTATAGCCCTACAGTGGTGCTACATACTAGGCACTCGAGGTCCTCTTTGGGGAAAATTTAATTAAGTCTACGACTGAGATTACTAGTATTACACAATCGTGTATTGAATGCTAGCGCAGACCTTCGAATTCCGAAACGAAGAAGAAGGCGAACAGACACTTTCCAACAACAACGGTTGGGTGCGATACGATGCGAAGTAAAGTAAAGTGATGAACTGTGGAGATGGAGATTAGGGTCGGGAATGAGATATTGAAAATGAGATAAAAACCAGATTGATTGGCCCTTAATTCAATAGGGCCGGGAAGTTAATATTGATACTCAAGCATATGTGGGATTGTTCTTTATGTGGCAGAAGGCACAACTTGGCTTTGGTACCAAACCAACAACCTTACCACCGACTTTTTGTTGTTTTTTCTTTCAAGCTTGGAGAGTGCGGTATGTTTTCATTGTTGAGGCGAAAATATATTTTTTGAAATTACGATCAGAATCTTTAGGGATTTAATTTCAATGAAAATTTATAATTTTGTTTGTTTATTTTTTTAATACCTCATATAGTATGTCAAGTGATTTACAGGAGTGATGAGTGATGAATACCTACAGTAGGGCTAAATACGTAGGTTTAAACAGACAATGACATATTCGGAATCAATTTTTGATTGATTGTAAACATTGTATAAAAGACAGGAACCGTGAAGCGTGTCAATCATTAAACTTGTCATTGAAGCTTTAATTTTGTTTTGTTCTTCAAAAATACAGCAATTGAGATTAAAGTGGATTTGATGATTGTGGTGCTGTGAGATAAATAATTGAAATACTTTGCCTTAATAAAAATTGTAAATAGGGAAAATAATAATCGATGTACATCAGAATTGTAGGTTTTTTCTAACATAGATTTCGAATAAAATAAAGTTTTTAATGACCTTAAAAGAAAACTTCTGCAATAAATGTCCGATAGTCTGTCCGACAGTGAATTGCAAGTGGAAACTACCAAGCAAGTTCTATCGCGACAGTACTCTCATAACTTCTTGCGAGTATTTGCAAGTGCACTTAATTGCTAGTTTAAACACTTCTGCATCGACTCGCGACAGTTCTTGCAGCTTATCGAAACAGTTTTATAGAAATTATAGAAGGCTTCCCGTCTTTTCAAAATCCAATCTAACCCAAGTTGATCTTTTTTTCTTTTTAACTTCCCATAGGAATTTATTGTAATGGGTCCGATTTGTCAAATTGAAAATTTTGACATTTCTAGACGTTTCAAGGTCCTAGAGTCTAAATAAAAGATTTTTAGAAAGATGTCTGTACGTGCGTGTGTACGTACGTTCGTACGTGAAAAGGTGAAATTTTTGGTTAACCCTAAATATCTCATGACCCATTTATAAATCAAAAAAACTGAAAAAAAAAATTTGTCACCTCGAAAATTTTACGAAAAAAATATGACTTCATCTCCAAAACAATTTTGTGCAACGAAGAATAATGTTTTTGACATCTGATAAAATTTTGAGAAAAATCTAATTGACAGTTTTTTTTATAAAAAATAAAAACCTAAAAAAAATATTATACATTAAGTTGGGAAAAATTGAATTTCGACTCAAATATCTTTTCAAAAATTTGAGATAATGGCTTCTTACTAATTTTTACTTTTAAGAAATATTGTTTTCAACATTCGATAAATTTTTGAGAAAAATCGAATTGACAGTTTTTTTACAAAAAATAAAAACCTAAAAAATAAAAATTTTAAAAGTTGGTAAAAATTGATTTTCGACTCAAATATCTTTTCAAAAATTTGAGATAATGGCCTCTTACTAATTTTAACTTATAAGAAATATTGTTTTCAACATTAGGAAAAATTTTGAGAAAAATCGAATTGACACTTTTTTTACAGAAAATAAAAACCTAAAAAATAAAAATTATAAAAATTGGTAAAAATTGATTTTCGACTCAAATATCTTTCAAAACTTTGAGATATTGGCTTTAAACTACTTTTATCTTTCAAAAAATATTATTGTCAACATGCAGTCAAATTTTGAAAAAAATCTAATTGAAAGTTTCTGTACAAAGATTAAAAACCTAAAAAAAATTAACAAAAGTTGGTAAAAATTGATTTTCGACTCAAATATCTTTTCAAAAATTTGAGATAATGGCTTCTAACTAATTTTTACTTATAAGAAATATTGTTTTTAACATTCGATAAAATTTTGAGAAAAATCGAATTGACAGTTTTTTTTACAAAAAATAAAAACCTAAAAAAAAACAATACTAAAACTTGGTAAAAATTTACTTTCGACTCAAATAGCTTTTCAAAAATTACAAATATTGGCTTCAAACTTATTTTATTTCACAGAAAATATTGTTTTCGATATTTAGTAATTTTTTTATAAAAATCCAACAGTCCGTTTTTTCATAAAAAAAAATAAAATCTACAAAAAATAGTACGCAGATTTTGTAAAAATTGATACATATAGACAAACTTTTAGGCAAGACAAATCGACAGACGGGATGGGAAGTTATCAGTGTGGGTCGCATCCCAGACTCTTTGTTCGATTGTAATGGAATCTTGACGTTAATTAATTTCAGGCTAAATGATTAACTCTCTTTCACAGCTATATAATGTCCTTTGATACTCGAGTTTCCAAAACAAGTCAATCCGTATTTGCGTGTATTGATTCTCAATCTCCATTATCTACACTAGGTATATATAATAATAATATAATAATAATAATAATAATAATAATAATAATAATAATAATAATAATAATAATAATAATAATAATAATAATAATAATAATAATAATAATAATAATAATAATAATAATAATAATAATAATAATAAAAATAATGTTATAAAGAGGAAAGATTTGTATTTTTGTATGTAACGAATAAACTCAAAAAGTACTGGACCAATTTTAATAATTCTTTTTTCATTAGAAAGCTACATTATCACTGAGTAACATAGGCTATATTTAGTACTAGATTACTATGGAAATCTTTAGAAATTCCTATTAAAATCAACCGAAGGTGTAAAAAAATTAGCCATAAAATGTCTTTCATCGCATACGCTGCGAAGAGTATTATTGATAGGACAAAAAAATGTTCGACAATATTATAGAATACAAGACTATTGATCAAAGGATTAAGAGATAATGCAAATGTAGTAACGATCATTATACATCGGGTCCCGCGGCCGGTCAGCTCGCACATGTTCCACGAATCCCGATGATACCAACTGATTTGCCCATATCTTTTAAAAGGTTACAGTTCTCTTTAAAAATATCCTTTGCCCTAACAATAAATAAATCCCATTGACAAACTTTTTCCATAGTTGGTATCGACTTAAGGAAAGAGTGCTTTTCCCACGGGCAATTGTATGTGGCACTTTCTCGAGTAGGATCTCCTGAAAATCAATACGTTTTGTTGCCACCTACAAATATGACAGCCAACGTAGTGTACAGGGAGGCTTTAAGATAAGCATACAATTTTTTTTTTCAAATTAAGTGATTCATGGTCGTTTTAATTAGCATGCTTATAACTTAAATAACTGTTCCTATTTATGTCTACCCGTGCGAAGCCGGAACGGGCCGCTAGTTTTAAATAATTATCTACGCTCAATTTTGTGAAGAGCTAAGATTGATCGAACGTCAATATAATTGTGTCATCAGCATAAAAAAAAGATCCAGGTTGGTCGGGGTCTGAAAAAGGAAAGTCTTGCAGAAAAATGTTGAAAAACAATGGCCCAAGTATCGATTCCTGAGGAACACTTGAGTTCACTGGAAAAAAAATCTGTGTATTCAGGTCCTATAAAAATCAATGTTCATCTATTTGTTTTAAAACTGAAATTCAGCTTAATGAGAAAATTTGGAAAGTTCAAATGAATGAGTTTGTAAATAAGACCATGATGCCAAAGTGAATCAAAGGCTTTTTCAAGGTCACAGTAAACTTTTTATTTCTCAGTTTCTGAGGGACCTTATCCTGGAATAAGACCAGGGCAGGTTCTGTTGAGTTTCGATTTTTAAAACCAAACTGGTTATTTGGAATAATATCCGTATCTTTGCAGAAGCTATTTAAAGGATTGGCTAAGACCCGTTCAAACAAGAAAGAAGTGAGGTCTTAAGTTATCAAATTCTCTCGCAGCTTTAGGGTTGGCAAAATCTTTGCTTTTTTCCAAATTTCTGTGGTGGTGCAACAGTAAGTTGAGAACTCTCAACCATTTCTGTGGTCAAGTACTTTTTTCAGGAATGGAGGGGACCTACAGTTTTAAGCTGAATCTGGACGGCTAATTTGAAAAAGCACAAGTCCAAATGACCCAAATGATATATTGTTTATATTATATTTATCAGCAAAGAGTAAAAAACTTAAAAATAAAAAAGAATTGGGTACTCTTACTATGGTGGGTCTATATGGGCTAGTCTTAAACAGTTGGATAAACAATATTTTTTGTTTTTTCATTTTGAGCATGAATAAATAAACAGTTGGGGGTACCGACTCTGGAACAGGCAACATAAAGTTGGCCATGTGAAAAAACATGATTCCTCCAAATTGACACCACAAACCTGAAGTGTTTGCCCTTGGGCCTTATTTATGGACATCGCAAATGATAAACGCACAGGATATTGTAATATTTTGAATTCAAATGGCATATCAGTTGGAATCATAGGGACACGCGGTATCAAACACACTTCTCCTTTTGATTTACTAGTTAAGATTTTAGATTCAATCAAATTTGGCAATAACTTTTTCACTGTCAATCTGGTGCCATTACACAGTTTTGGTAGATTAATATTTCGCAATAATATAACCAAAGAACTAATTTTCAGATTCAAGCAATGCAATAATTTAAAAATTCGATTGGATAATTCATTGCCTCATCTTGATTCATAGCACTGTCAATTGATTTATATGTCGTGACTACACCTGGTAGTTTCGCTTGAATTTGAAAATTAATGGCATTGATATGAATGTTCTTCGGTGCTAAAATGGCGCGTTCTCTCAACCAATCATGATTTCTGTAATTCTGAAGAATATTCGGAAAAACCCATTTAATCAACTCATCTATAGATTGCACAATTGTACAAAAATTGTTCGGTAAAGTGATCAATCCGTTGGTACTGTCGATTGGTATTTTGTCATCACCAATTTCTAACAATTGTTTTGAAAACTCATGGGCAGTTGCATAATTATGTATGTAGGTGAATACGCATATTAATGTTCAGTGTCAATTTTCGTACATATTTCCAAAGAACTGATGACTTCAAACAGGCGTTTATTTCATCATCAGGAGTTGATCGAGAAATGACAGGCAATGTTTGACGAAAGTCCCCTGACAGCAATATCAGAGCACCACCAAAAAGCTGTTGATTACCGCGTAAATCTTGCATTGTTTGATTTAATGCTTCTATTGAATTTTTATTCGCCATTGTGCACTAATCCCATAAAATAATTGACCTTAATCGCAGAACTTTTGCCATAGCAGAATTTCGTCTTGCTCGTGGCATTTTACTTTCACTCAACAACTAAACAATATTTTGGAAAATATAAACACAAAGCAATAACTCAACAATAGTTTGGAAAATATAAACATAACAAAGCAATAATTATCGCTGATAAAATGAAATGACATATGATGACATTAAATTTGTTTGACAGAACTAACGTCACTTTTTTGTCTTCCATTGTTTTTTCCAAAGGTTCAAATTGGCTTTTAAGTATTAGTACAAAATGTTTGTATATGGGAGTATGGATAGATGTTGATTTAACACTTTTTCAAGATTTTTTTTTTATTTTCTCTAAGTACAAACCTAATCTGAACTTCCACGAATAATTCAAGACCAAAATCAGCCAAATCGGTAAAGGCAGTGTTGAGTTATAACATTACAACGAAAAGTGGCATTGATTTTTATATTTATATAGATTTAAAATTTCATCAACTGCTGAAGATTTTGTATTATTAAGCGAGGATCTGTAATAAGATACACTGTATGTAGACCAATCCTAACATCCGGTTTTTGTAATTGGTTTACAATTTCACCTAGTGTAGCAAAAGACTTGGAGATTTTTACACGGAAAATTATAAGATTTAGCTGTGTAATGTTTAGAAAGCCAGATAAGAAGTGGTTTTCAAACAAAACAATATACGAAGCAACTCAGGTTACACCATTAATGAAGTACCAAATAGATCTAATACAATAAAAATAGAACGAATAAGTCTTCGTGCAAATTCACTATTAAGATCCTTAATGGACTTAAATTCCAACGGAATGCAGTTCAAATGATAAATTTTACTTATCACCATTTAATATTCTTAATGTTGTATCATTTACCCTATTAAGACCAGATTTACTTGCTTGCAAATTTTAGGACACTAGGGAATGGGATTTACACAGGGTGTACCTGTTACTCCTTGGATTTTAATAAATAAATTAGGTGGCGCAACAGCTCGTTGAGAACTTGGGCCATGTCTACTTACAACTCTCTACCATTCGTGAGCATAGTTACTTTTGGAAGATTGGTCAATGCATTGCAAGACGCCGCCGCCGTACTTGTGAAAATTAGGTGGCACAAAGAAAGGAGACCAACAACTGTCAAATTGGATGTCAAACTGCAGTAATACCAATCTAAATGTCTATCTGTTTAAGAGTATAGAAATCACTACCTGAAAGAAGAGAATTATATCATCCTTATTTGAAGTCCTTGATGAGCAAGAATATAGACATGCAAAATAAAATACAATAATTAAAAGCAGGTTTACAAATTACCGTTTATTTACAATAAGCTTCTCCATTTCAATTATTGTTTTTATTTTTTTTTTAACGTTATACTTTAAAATATACTATAATTTATAAATAGAATAACCTAAACAAGTTTATTAAGACTTGAAAATTTTTATTTTTGTTACTTGTGTTAAAACTTAATTTTGTATGAGTTCTTAAACCCGTTTACCCCAATTTCTCATAAAATTTTCAAGCCGTGACCGAACGTTGTTTTCTTCAAGTTCTTCGACTTGGTCCATTTCATCTGAGTCTGAAGATGGGGGGTCAGTGGGTGGGGCATCGGTTGATGGGGCGTCAGTTGATGGGGCATCAGTTGCTGGGGCGTCAGTTGATGGGGCTTCAGTTGCTGGGGCGTCAGTTGCTGGTGCGTCAGTTGATGGTGCGTCAGTTGATGGAGCATCAGTTGCTGGAGCATCAGTTGCTGGGGCGTCAGTTGATGGGGCATCAGTTGCTGGGGCGTCAGTTGATGGGGCTTCAGTTGCTGGGGCGTCAGTTGCTGGTGCGTCAGTTGCTGGAGCATCAGTTGATGGAGCATCAGTTGCTGGGGCGTCAGTTGCAGGGGCGTCAGTTGATGGAGCATCAGTTGCTGGGGCATCAGTTGCTGGGGCGTCAGTTGCTGGGGCGTCAGTTGCTGGGGCGTCAGTTGCTGGAGCATCAGTTGCTGGGGCGTCAGTTGATGGTTCTTCAGTTGCTGGGGCGTCAGTTGATGGGGCATCAGTTGCTGGGGCGTCAGTTGCTGGGGCGTCAGTTGCTGGGGCGTCAGTTGCTGGGGCGTCAGTCGATGGGGCGTCAGTTGATGGAGCATCAGTTGATGGGGGAGTTGGTATAACACCTCCATTTGCATAACAAGCCATCATGTCATCAGTAGCCTTAGCAGTGTCAACAATGTACTTTCGGTCTGCCTCACTTGTGCATCTTCCAGTTTGGTATTTAATGGCGTGAATCTGCTCCCTAATACGTGCAGCGGTGTCTGAAGAGTCCTTAGATGATTTCCAAACATTCCTAGTGTTCTTGTCTCCCTATTTACGCAGTAAATAAAATTACTTAACAAAAACTTCTTTTGCAAATTCATTAAAATACAAACCGATTGATTGACGCAATCGAAAAATTTCAAGTTTTCACTCTCGGCCTTACACACATCCAAACTACCACAAACTTCATTTAGGGTTGCAGTCGTTTCATCCCGAGATTGTTGTCCTTCAGTCGCAAGAGACTCAAGGGCTTCATTTTCTTTCTGTTCACATTTTTGGAGTTCTTTTTCGTAAGTATCCAAGAGATTTTTCAAAACTTCCGAATAATGAGGATGACATTGACCAATGTTCGATCTCATCATTGGTTCTGATTGGGATTTCAGCATTTGCTCGTATAACGCATTTTGAGCTCTTTGCTGAATGTATAAGGCTGCTGAAGGAGTTGCTGATGCATTTACCTGTTACACAATAAAGTCACATTGATTTAGATATATTTTTGCCTATTGCTTCACTCTCCACAAATAAAATAATTTTTAATTTTCTTTTTTTTATCTCCACTTACACTAAAAACTCCAACTAAAACAATTAATGCTATCAAAAAAGTTTTGAAATTCATTTTTGTAAAATAATTTAAAACTAACGCGCACAAGTTGCGAAATGAAATATGATGATGGTCTTTTATTCGTTGCACTCAAATAAGTGTCTTTGTCGGGTTTAGCTGTTTTTGTTACCATCAATGGGCTTTTATATAGATTCCAGGTGGAAAAAAATAAAAACATTTTTAATCATTAATCGATTTCCGATGATAAGAAAAACTGGGTAACGCGCCTCTTCAGAAATTATTGTGAAATATGAGTTTGGTTTTATTTTATTTTATTTTATATTATCTATTTCTTTAAAAACAAAAATCAGGCACGTACTCGTGTTTGTGAAATTTTAGTGAAAAAAGGCCAAACGTGATGCATTCTGAGACACAAATAAAAATGAAGTTAAGTCGAATACTAGATGATGGCAATCTATCGTGGTTATCTTTTTTTGGCTGCATCTGTCGAAGGCGCTTTTAACAACATGGACACATCTGCACTCTAGCTTGGAGAGTTCGAGTTAATTCATTAAATGCTGTCTAGCAGAATAATTAACTCAAAATTGGGCAACTCTTCTCCCAGAAGATTCGTTAGTAGAGGGACACCGCTAGGTGGTGTTCCTCTCCCCTGGAACCTAGTGGTAAATGAAATCCTAACTGGTCTGAATTCGGAGGGTTTCAGAGCTATTGCCTATGCGGATGAAGTTGCTATAGCGGTTTCAGGAAAGTACAAAATTCCATTTGCTTACCCTCCCTATATTAAAGGAATCCAATTAAAGTTCTCAGACGAGGCTAAGTACCTGGGTCTTACTTTAGATAAAAAAATAAATTGGAAACGCAATGTACAAGAAAGAGTCAAAAAAAGCTTCTGTAGCTCTCTTTTCTTGCAAAAAAGCTATTGGTAATAAATGGGGCTTACAACCCTGAATCACGCATTGGCTATACACATCGGTAATCAGAGCGATTTTAATGTACGGTGTGGCAGTATTGTAGACTGCTTTAGAAAAAGCTATAAACCGCGAAAAAATAAAAAAGTCCAACGTTTAGCTTGCCTAATTATAAGCGGATCGCTTCGCACGATACCATCTGCGGCAATGTACACCCTACTCTACCTAACACCCCTTGATATATTTAGCAAACAAATAGCTGTAAGCTCTGCTATTCGCTTCAAAGCTTTATTGCAGTGAATTAACAACAATATTGGCCACTCCGTAATTCTTAGGTATTAAGAATCAATTCCAAAGAACACAGATTACACCATCCCCCAACTGCAATTCGACAGAAACTTCCAGATTTCTATACCTTCCAGATATTTCTAGGAGGGTAGGGCATTCCTGGGAGACAAGTCAGTCCACTTTTATACAGATGGATCAAAAACAAAACAAAGGGTTGGTGCAGGTGTGTACTCTGAACGACTGAAATTAAGTCCTCATTCCGCCTTCCCAATCATTGTAGCGTGTTCCAGGCGGAACTTTTGGTGATAAAGGAAGTCTTGTCCTGGCTTAAAGAAAACGTGATATCAACATCTGATATCCGTATTTTCTCAGATAGCCAGGCCGCTATCAAATCTCTGGACTCTGCCTCCACAAACTCTATAACAGTCCATAACTGTCGATCATCTCTAATGAAGATGGCACAACAGTTTAATATTATTCGCCTTTGCTGGGTGCCGGGCCATAGAAACATTCCAGGTAACTGTAAGGCAGATGAACTCGCCAGGAACGGTGCAGTGCAGCCCATCCTACCTCGTTTGGCACATATTGGCATACCAATCGCTACTTGTAAACTGTTGCTAATGCAAGACGCTATGAAGAAGGCAAACACCAGGTTGAACAACATCACCACGTTTCAGGTCACAAAAAACATCTGGCCAACACTGGATTTAAAGCGATCAAGGTGCTTGTTATTTCTAAGCAGATCGCATATAAGCTCGATAATAAGTGTCATAACCGGGCACTGTCTAATAGGAAAGCACGCCACGCGGCTAGGCGTATTCTCAAATGAGTTTTGCAGAAGCTGTATGGACGAGGAAGAAGAGGAAAAAGTTCTTCACCTTCTCTGTACATACCCTGCTCTAGCTTAAAAACTCAAGAATTACCTAGGAGAATTCTTCTATAACGATCTAAACGATCTCAATCATATTAGCATAATCAGCCTCTCAAGTTTCGTAAGGGGCTCAAACTGGTTTCATTGAGCTAAGAAGAAAGCCTCAAGATTCATTTGGTATAACAATGAGCCATTAAACTGGACTGAGTGTGTCCTACTCCATCACGAACAGCCACTTTAACCTAACCTAACCTAACAGTACGTCCGAGGTTGGGCTCAAGGATAAACTGATGAGCATTCCTAGAAGTACGGGTATTACGGTTGAATTGTTTGAGGGAAGGAATACAACTGGATATTTCACTAGAGCATTGTTGGTAAAAATATGGATAAAACAATGATAGACATGGGACTTTCTAGCGGTGTTCAAGAGAAGCAAATGTCTCGGTTAGAGATCGATCTCCTATCATTTTTAGAGCTCTTTTTTCAATTCTATCCCAAAAGACTCATGTACGTTATTGGTGCACGAGCCCAAATATGAGAGTTATACTCGAATTTTGGACGAATAAAAGCTTTATAGATTATAGCCAGATCAGAAGGGGTAAAAAACTTCTTGCATCGTCGGATAAAACCTGAAAACTTAGCAGATGTTCAGTCTCCTCAATGCAAGTACCACCCATGGATAGTGGCATTGGAGGAGGGTTACGCTTTTGCGACAGTAGACAGCATTTAGTTTTCAAAGCTTTAAATTCTACACGGTTTTTGATTCCCCATTAGACAATGCTGTCAAGATCAGGATTTAATGAGCTTATCATACGCTGCCGTTGAAGTTCCACATCCGAAGGACAAGGATGAGAATCTAAAAACGAATATGAAAAGCTGAGGGTACTGTCATCAGCGAAACAATTTAGTGTGTTAGAAGTTTCAGACAAAAGATTATTTATAAAGATAAGGAAGAGTATCGGAGACAAAACGGATCCCAGGGGCACACCAGCATTTATTTTGTTGTTATCAGATTTGAACCTGTCCAATACTGCTTGAATTGAACGGTCAGAAAGATAATTACTAACCCAACGAAAAAGAAATTCATCAATACCAAAAGCTCGATAAGAGCGCTTGATGCACTATCAAATGACTTTGAAATACCAAGTCCAATAATCCTTCTTTCTCCAAAACGATGTAAAGATTTGTTTAACTGTTCGGTGAGATAAACCAAAAAGCTTTCGTTCTTCAAGATATTTCCTTAGCTGAAAATTATTTAGCGTTTCCATGACCTTGAAAAGAAGGGGCATAAGTGTCGTAATTTTGGATGAATTTTGGGCCAATGAAGTGCTTAGTAGAAATGTAAATTCTCAGCAATAAAACTGTTGACGGCCTGCGGCTATGTGGCATTACGAAAGATTGACGCTGTGAAACACAATTACCAGGGAGGTTGGTTAACTGGTCCTAATACAGGTCATTTTCTTTAAAAAATATATATTTTCACTTTAGCCTTTTGGCAAATATTGATGTTTTTTTATCCTTTAATATTAATTATTTGTTTATATCCGAACCAATTTCAAAAAATCTGCTGCTGCATTTTAGTAAAAAAAAAAGGGAAATGCAGAAAATACTCAAAAAAGAAACATTGCTTCCAGGAATACCAAATTCAAAGTACAACCCTTTTAAATGGCATTACTTATTTTTTGTTATGTAAAAAAACTTTATAAGTTATAATCGGTGTAGGTACTTAAAAGTAAGACAATTTCAATTTTTTTAAAGATAAATATGCACTTGAATAAAATAATATAATCTGACTCAGAAGTTTGTATATTTGTATTGTATACAGAATTTTCCAGACATTTACAAAACTTATACAAAACTTATAGCTTAAGTGTACATTTAAACAACAATACAATTTTTTTTAGTACTTATTATTACAATTGTTTTACATATCGACAAATATAGATAACATTATTTATAATAGCAACATTTTCTTAAGTGTAAAAAATTATCATGTGAAAAGCACAGGTAAATGTTTTATATTGAAATAAATGTTATATAGTAATAGTTTTTTTGGAATTTATTTACAGAACTGCACTTCCATTTCCACTTGTTGTTATCAGCGAATATTGAGTTGCACCCTCCGCAATATTCATCTATGTATTATTGAGAAATTGTGTTTTGCAACGTTTAACAATATCATTACATTCTGAGTGCAATATTATTAGAAACCATCCAACTTATTGAAACAAACTAATATCAAGTCTTTATTAAAAATGCATAATTGTATGGTTTAGTAAAAAATATCAACATTCCGAACATCTCCCATATTATCCAAACCTGACTAATATTCAACAGTGCTGTCGAAGTTCAAAATTCGCTTTGTGACCGTTTGAGATAAGTTTCAAAAAATATTAAAATTCATTTAAGATATCAAAAAAAATATTCCATTAGTGAAGAACTATTTCAGTTACAGTGTGTATCCAACACAGGGTATAGTTTTCGAGTAATTTGGATAAAACTGCCCTTAATCTATTTTAAGCCATAAATCAGGAGGTTATTTTTGAACGAGTTAAGGAAATATAAATTAAACTCTCCACCAAAGTTCAATTCAATATTTTTGTTTTACGAAGATAATGTCTACTTTTAATATAAAAGAATTGAGTAGAAAAATATATTGATCATTATATTGAAGGTTATCAATTTGTCTGCCTTGAGTTCGTTCTTTCGAACTAGTCTAAGAAATCAGAATTTCAGTGCGCTTAAGTAACTATCCCAGTCTTGTATCTATAAATAAGTATTGGTCCTGGAAACCAGAAGCTTTAAATTAGTATATAATTTTAAACATCAAACATGAAGTTATTGCATAATAGGTCCTATTTGTCGAATTGAAAATGTTGATATTTCTCAACGTTTCAAGGACTCTAGAACCTAAATAAAAGGTTTTTAGAGAGATGCAAACCTTTTTCGTCGGACATATCTCAAGAACCGGAAAGGATATCGACTTCAAATATATTTTGTTTTACAGATAATAAGACAATTTATTTAAAGTCGATATCTCTACTGGTTCTTGAGCTATGGACGACGAAAAAAACTTCGCGAATGTACGGACGTACGAACGTTTTATATTTTGCCTCTAGGGATCTTGAAACGTCGAGAAATGTCAACATTTTCAATTCGACAAATGGGACCGAAAACGCTCTAAGGATTTTCAAATAAAAATTTGAAAAATTAAGGTTTTGTTGAGAAATCAAATGGCTTTTAAATGTTTGAAAATAAACTTTTTTGCAGGTACATTTTTGGATACATGAGCAAGTTTGTACGACCCAGTGACGCAGAAAAATGAGAAAAGGACTCTCAAAAAAATGCGTGCTTGTTTTTTTTTACCAAAGCAAAAATGTGAAAACTTTGGTTAACCTAAAATATCTCACAAACCAATATCGCTAGAGACTAGAATTTAATTTTAAATTATATATTGTAACGTGATACCAAACAAATGTATTTTTGGAAAAAATCAAGTAACGTTTTTTTTTATAAATCGAAAAAACTGAAAAAAAAATTTTTGTCACCTCGAATACTTTACGAACAAAAAACGATTTATCTCCAAAATAATTTTGTGCATTAAACAATAACGTTTTTGACATCTGGTAAAATTTTGAGAAAAATCGAGATTATGGCTTTAAACTAATTTTGTCTTATAAAAATATTGTTTTCAACATTTTTGACAAAGTTTTGAGGAAAATAAAATTAACAGTTTTTTCAACAAAAAAATAAAAACCAATAAAAAGAATTAGTAAAATTTCGTAAAAATTGATTTTCGACTCAAATATCTTTTTAAAAATTTGAGATATTGGCTTCAAACTAATTGTATTTTATAAAAAATATCGTTTTCAACATTCGATACAATTTTGAGAAAAATCGAATCGACAGTTTTTTTGTTGTTACAAAAATTAATAAAAGTTCGTAAAAATTGATTTTCGACTCGAATATCTTTTCAACAATTTGAGATTATGGCTTCAAAATAATTTTGTCTTATAAAAAAATATTGTTGTCAACATTCAGTCAAATTTGAAGAAAAATCGAATTGACAGTTTTTTTTACAAAAAAAAAAACCTAAGAAAAACAATACTGAAACTTGGTAAAAGTTTACTTTCTACTCAAATATCTTTTTAAAAATTAAAAATATTGGCTTCAAACTAATTTTATTTCACAGAAAATATTGTTTTCGACACTCAGTAAATTTTTTATAAAATGTTTTATCATAAAAAAAAAAAAATCTACAAAAAATAGTACCTACGTAAAATCGGTAAAAATTGATGTTCGGATTGATATCTTGTAAACAATAGAAGGTATTGACTTCAAAATTTCATTTTATACATCCAATTTATATTTTTTTACATAAGAAATAAAAACTTTTAAGAAATGCTAATTGGTAAAAATTGGTTTTCGACTAAAAATCTGTAAAAAAAAATTGATTTTGAAATAAAATTATTTCATTATATGCAAAATATTGTTGGTAATTTAAAAATTTTTAAGAATAATTTAACTGACAACTTTTTAACAAAACACGAAAACCTACAAACTTTTAAGGAAGACAAATCGACAAACGGGTTGGGAAGTTATCAGTGTGGGTCGCATATCAGCCTCTTTTTTTAAATTAATTTTGTGTATATAAGGACAGACCGACGGACGGAATCGGAGACTCACTTTTTTCAACTTCTCTTCCATCGTAATGTCATGTTTGATTAAAATCTTGAGTTTGAAATTTTTACGAATGCAAAACTTGCCATATAGTAGTTTCTATGTCACAAGTAAAAATATTGTTGTAAACCTTTAGTAAAATTTTATCCAATTTCAGTTCCATCCCTCACAAGAAAGACCTAAACTTTGTTTTTAACGAAAACAGCCAATATAGTTTAAAAAGATAAATTAAAGTATTTTTTAGAGTTGAGTTTTCAAATACTGTGATATAATACTTTAAGGAAACTGACTACTTTCAGTGTTTAAGTTTGTTTAAGTTTAAGCACAATGTGATACCGATGAATATTAGTCTAAAAGTTCTGAGTGAAAAACCTAGAAGGGAAAAAAAGACTTATATAAAGCATTTCACATTCTTCATGTGCGGCTGAAAAAAAGAGTGACTTGACGTACTTGATAGGACGTCCCAAATTGAGTGAATCATTTGTCAGGAGAACATCGAACATTGTTGATCAAAATATATCAAAAAAAAAACAACGCAAGATGTCAAATATTTTGGTGCTTTTAAACTTATTTGAAACTCTTCGATCTTTCATTTTTATAGGGATCCTAAACTCTTTGCAATGCGAAACCATTTCTTATTAAACAGAAAGCAGCACTAATTAATATCGTGACCTTTATTTTAAGACCGAACTTTTTCATCTGACCGTTGAGTTTATTTTGTTTACTTTTTTGACACGAGGCATCAAAAATAGCTTTGATTGTTGACATGTATCTTTATATGACTTCATAAAGAGTCTTTGACTTTTTTGAGTTCCACAATCAAACACACATTGTTTGAAAAATAATAATAAAATAGGTCATTACCTTCCATAAGTATTTTTTTTTGTATGCATAATCAAAATCAAATTTTTTTTACTGTGGGTCATAACCCCCTCACACAATTCTACAAAATAATTTTATATCAGTTAAAAATTAGTCATAATTTATTACAGTCGCAAGCACCCAGTGGTACCCGTGGCATGATGGTTAGTGCGTTGGACTGTCATGCGAGAGGTCTTGGGTTCGATCCCTGCCTGTGCCACCTTAATTTAAAAAATAAAAAACGGGTACTGCCTCTTGCGAGGAATTGACAAATTCTCCAAGAGTAATGCTTGTCATGAAAAAGTGCTTTCTCAAATTAGCCGTTCGGATTCGGCATAAAAACTGTAGGTCCCCTCCATCCCTGACAACAGTACTCGCACACAGGAATGGTTGAGAGTTGTAAGTCACTAGGCCCTGGTTCTCTACGGACTGTTGCGCCACCTAATTTATTTATTTATTTTAAGCACCCATCATTAATTTTTTAGTAAGTGACCGATATTTTATTTTTATTGATTACAAAAATGTATTAATTTATTGTTATCAAAACAATTCAAAAATTATGATTCAGTTCTCCAACTTAAAAAAGCTTCAATATCAATTGTTTACTTAAATGATAAGAGTTCCTATAAAAGGAAGTAATTATCTCATCTTAAAATCGTCTTCTTGTAAATTGATTTCCTGGAAATATATTTGAAATAATTTTTGAAGTTAAATTTGTGAAGTGCATGTATTCAATTGATTAAAAAAGTAAATGTCGAATAAACTTTCAACTTTTTGTTTCATAAAAGAAAAATCTAAAAATTGAATATGTGATAATGATAAGAGTTTGTTGAACAAAACTATTTGGTCAGATGGAAATTATGTTAAGACTTTTGGAATGAAAATCAGGATTGTGAAAATATGATTTGACCTTCAGAATAATTGCATACTAAATAAAATACACGACTGGGTCGCACGAACTTGCTACTGTATGCTCTTTGCATACAGTAGCAAGTTCGTTTAGTCTGTTTAAAAAAGTACCTATATAAGATTTAAAAATATACCTGTAAAATAAGTTTGTCTTCAAAGACATAAATGCCATTTGATTTGTCAAAAAACTTGTGATTCATCCCAAGACACAACTCATTATTGGACAACTCATCCCGGAAATGAAAAATACTTGTAAGTATACTTAACGAAAACAATTGTTTGTGTATTCAACTAGTTCGTTCAAAGCTTTTTCCTTTGGATAGCTTTATTTTAATTTCATATAAGACGAACCAGGATGGAAAATAAATTATCTGAAGATAAGAAAGAGGAAGAACATTTATGTTTAAATTGTAAAGCGATCGCCTATTGGTTGTGTAGTTAGGTAGGTGTCTAAAACGAATAAAAAATAGTTCATTGGCGTGGTCAGCTTTATGCATCTACAAATTGGAAAATCAATTTTCAATTTAAAATTTGACTTTAAATTATTTGATTAAATTTGTAGAAAAATTCTGACTTTATACTTTTCAAAGGCTTTTAACTTACAACTAAAAAAAATATATAAATTACATTTTAATAAAGTCTCCAGTAGGATGTGTGAGTCTCATCCCAATTCGTCTATTTTTAACGTCCCATAGGAAGTTATTGTAATGGGTCCGATTTGTCAAATTGAAAATTTTGACATTTCTCGACGTTTCAAGGTCCCTAGAGGCGAAATAAAAGATTTTTAGAAAGATGTCTGTGCGTGCGTGTGTACGTACGTCCGTACGTTCGCGACGTTTTTTTCGTCGTCCATAGCTCAAGAACCAGAAGAGATATCGACTTCAAATAAATTTTGTTATACAGATAATAAGGCAGAAAGATGCAAAAAGGACTCTCAAGAAAATTGCGTGGGTGGTTTTTTTACCATAGCAGTTTAAAAAAAAGGTGAATATTTTGGTTAACCCTAAATATCTCATGAACCAATGACGATAGAGACTTGAATTAAATTTTATATTATATATTGTAACGTGATACAAAACAAGTATATTTTTAGAAAAAAATCCAATTGACGGTTTTTTTTATAAATCAAAAAAACTGAAAAAAAAAATTTGTCACTTCGAAAATTTCACGACTAAAATATGATTTCATCTTCAAAACAATTTTGTGCAACGAAAAATAATGTTTTTGACATCTGATAAAATTTTGAGAAAAATCGAATTGACAGTTTTTTTACAAAAAATAAAAACCTAAAAAAAAATTTAATAAAAGTTGGTAAAAATTGATTTTTGACTCAAATATCTTTTCAAAAATTTGAGATTATGGCTTCAAACTAATTTTATCTTATAAATAATATTGTTTTCAACATTCGGTAAAATTTTGAGAAATGTTGGATTGACAGTTTTTTTTACAAAAAATAAAAACCTAAAAATAAACAATACTTAAACTTGGTAAAAATTTACTTTCGACTCAAATAGCTTTTCAAAAATTAAAAATATTGGCTTCAAACTTATTTTATTTCACAGAAAATACTGTTTTCGATATTCAGTAATTTTTTTTATAAAAATCCAACAGTCCAAAATAAAATCTACAAAAAATAGTACGCAAATTTGGTAAGAATTGATACCTACATTTAGACAAACTTTTAAGCAAGACAAATTGATAGACGGGATGGGAAGTTGTCAGTGTGGGTCGCATCCCAGCCTCTTTTTTAATTTTTTTTGACGTTTCCTGTTGTCTTAAATGGATAAACATGATGGAAAAAAGAATTTGATAACTTCTTTATCAAATTCTTCACTTATCAGCGATTTTTTACAGTATGAAGTCTAAATTATTATTAAAGTAACCCATTTGCAGTGTTTAAAAATATATAATAAAGAAGATTAAAATTGTAATAGATAATATTATATTATTTAAAAATAACTCATATCATAAAACAAACTTTTAAAATGCAATGTTCTAATTCGTTGCACTTTTTTGGTGTACTTTGTATTCGAAAATAAACTTTATATTAAAAATACTTTGTAGAAAAAAGATTATTTCCTTACTGTGATTTTTTATCATGTGTTTTTCATTGAATTAGATAAGAATTAGTGTAAAATATTACAAATGTATTCCAATTGACATCATAAAGTTGAAGGTACTTTTTCTTGTTATCTTGAAAGGAAATTAGACTAAAAATTTTCCTGATATTGTTTTTGTTTTTTTAATCATTTCAAGTTGTTTCATGGGGAACTTTTAAATACAAATGTAAATATAAACAATACAAATATCAAAATTTTTAATAATTATACATACTTGAATTCTTTCAATTTTATACTTAACAAACCTGACCTGTACTGTTACTTAATTGTAAGTATGAGCACTTTCTGAGAATTTTTGTTCTTAAGTATTATTTCACTGAAAACCACAAAATTATTCTTTTCCAAGGTAAACACTTAAAAGACTCTTCTTCTTCATAAATGCCACACAAAATTGTATCGAACAATTAAGTGCTGCTTAAAACCATATTTTTAACATAGCTGATATTCCCGACAAGTTTCCGGAAGAATATAATTTTCCCTCTTTTCAAAAAGGGTGATGAATATGATCCAAAAAACTACCGACCATTCATGCATTAAATCATGGAAATCCTTTCTGGAATAATGCTCGACGGACTTGCAAACTGAATATACGGAAATAAATTACTTAGTGAGTATGAAGCAGGCTTCAGGAAAGAGAAGTCAACGGTAGATAATATTATTTCAATAACATCTATTGCTATGTAATATCTGAAGAAAGGAAGTTACACGGTTTTTTGTGGATTTCAAGGCAGCGTTTGATTCGATTAACCGAAAAGAACTTTCATATAAAATGATTTCTCTAGAATTATTGACAAAAAATGCTGAAAATAAAAGTAAAAAGTAGTTTCAATCGGCAACTGGAGTCAAACAAGGCTGTCTGTTAAGTCCGCTTCTGTTTTCGTTGTTTTTGGAAGATCATGTGCTCTTCCATGAGGAATCAGCTTTGTTTGTGTTTTCAAAACTCTTATGTATGCAGACGATTTTGCCATACTAGTGGAAACACTGCCAATGATGCAGTTGATGAACAATATACTGCACGATTATCGTCGTTTTTGGCGCCTTACGATTAACATTACTAAATCTTAAATAATGTTATTTCGGAATGGAATAGACAGATATGCCAGGGAGGAGAAATGGACCTGGGAAAACACAGAATTAAAACTGGTTAAGGAGTACAAGAACCTTTGAATCGTTATTTCACCCAAGCTTTTCTTTAAAAAGCATCTGTAGGGCAAATTAGTGGAATCCACAAAAGCCATTAATTGTAGTTGAAAGGGAGTTCTCGTTAAAAAAACATGTGTCCTCAAGTTCCAAATAAAAGCTCTTTGACGCGGTGATGAGGTCAGTCATATGCTACTATGGACAGGTATGGAGGTTTCTGCAGTATGAGGATGTAGAAAAACTATTAAGGTACTTCACCAAGAAAATGTATGCTAAATTTAGAGACTGGCGTTTCCCAACCTAATGTCAATTCGCTGAAACTACTTCTCACCTTGTCAGTAATGTCACTTGGAAACCATTGGCTGCCCAGCATCATTGCGAAGCAAAAATCTAATTTTGTTTGCTGAATGGTCTTGCCTGGGAATGCTCCACAACATTACAGATTTAGAGATTTGAGATGAAGGATTCGCAAGAGATCGCCAAATCCTTCTCCTACCGAGTTACAAATAACCTCTCTCCACGTTATCTGCCGCCAACACAATGTATCCAGAACCAGTGGCAACATTGCCAAGAGGCAATCAGAGAAGCCGCCTCTGACATGCTGAGTTTAAAGCAGCCAGCAACAAGAAACCCCTGGTTTGATAAAAAATGTCGGCAGGAAAATACAGCCAAGCAACAGGCACGCAAAGTGGTGCTGCATAGAAGGACGAGAGCTGCTCACGAGCTCTATGAGCAGAAGAGGCGAGAGGAACACCGACTTCTCAGAAGGAAAAAGAGAGAGCATGAGAAGCGTGCGGTCGAAGATGTTAAGAGGTTCAAAGGCAGGAATGAAGTTCGAAAGTTTTATGAGCAGGTGAAACGGAATTCACAAATCTATAAACCTAGAACCGAAGGCTGGAAAGACGAAAGTGGAAACATCATAGTGGAATCGCGGTCAATGCTGCGGATATGGAAGGACCACTTCTGCAAACTGTATAACGGCGACGATGAACCGAATTCAGCTGTCAGACAGGATGATCCATTCAACATAGACGACGAAAGCCAACAATCCTGTCCTCCCGACTTAGACGAAGTAAAGATTGCCATATGTACCTATAGCAGATGGCTTGAATGCCGAGCTCTTCAAAGCAGCTGGAGATAATTTGGTTAGGAGCATGCACTAACTTATCTGTAAGATATGGTCGGAAGAAAGCATGCCCGATGAATGGAACCTCAGTATTGTATGCACGATTCTGAAAAAAGGAGACCCTCTAAACTGCACCAACTATAGACGAATCAGTCTACTTAACATCGCCTACAAAATCTTCTCTGCCGTAATATGTGAACGTCTAAAGCCCATCGCCAACAACTTGATAGGTCCTTATAAGTGTGGTTTTAGACCAGGTAAGACCACAGTCGATCAAATATTCACATTACGGCAGATCCTGAAAAAACCCCAAGAACACCAAATCGACACCCACCATCTTTTCATCGATGTCAAGGCCGCATATGACTGCATCTACAGCTGTACAGGTGTATAGGGCCATGTCTAGTTTTGGCATTCCTGCCAAACTCGTCCGCTTGTGCAGAATGACCATGGAGAATTCACGCTGCTCCATAAATGTTGGAAGCAACATCGATGTCAAAAAAGGTTTTTGACAAGGTGATGCCTGTCATGTGATTTTTTTAACATCGTACTTGAAAGAATAGTACAGAGCTCCCGCGTCAACACTAGATGCACTATCTTTTAAAAGTCTATCCAATTACTAGCATATGCTGATGACATTGACATAATCGTAAGAACTCAGCGTGATGTCAATGGGGCTTTTGTGAGTATTGAGGCAGAAGTGGCAAAAATGGGTTGAACGGTTAATGAGGGCAAAACAAAGTACATGCTGTCGTCAAGAAAGGACCTACAACACCGACGTCTCGGTCAAAACGTCACCATCGACAGACGTAACTTTGAGGTAGTCAAGGACTTCGTCTACCTAGGCTCCGCTATTAACACAAAAAACAACACCAGCGCTGAGATCAAACGAAGAATAACTCTTGCTAACCGCTGTTTCTTTGGGCTAAGAAAGCAATTGAGTAGCAAAGCCCTCTCTCGAGGGACCAAAGTGTCGCTATATGAGACCCTCATCATCCCCGTCCTGCTATATGGTGCAGAAGCATGGACCAAGACAAAAGCGGATGAAAGCACCTTGGGTCGTTTCGATAGATAAGTTCTTCTTGCGATCTACGGTCCCGTATGCATAGAAGGGGAGTGGAGGAGAAGATGGAACGACGAGCTGTACGGGCTGCTCAGTGGCGTAGACTTAGCCAGAAGGGTAAAAGGCCAACGACTAAGATGGGTGGGTCACGCAGAGCGCATGGAAACCAATGCTACATAGACGCAATGTTTAGAATTTTCAAAACCCTAGGTGAACTCCTTAAGACAATTTGAAGAGCAAACTGGGAATGAAGTAAACTCACCCTAAAAGAAGCACTTGATATTCTAAACGGAAGCAATCGGAATATATTATATATAGTTCTTTAAAACAAACTATTAATGAAGATTTTTAAACTACAAAAAACCCAACATCAAATGTATCAGCAAACTATTACTTTATGAAATATAAATGTAAATAAATAAATTAGGCGGCGCAACAGTCCATGAAGAACCAGGGCCTAGTGACTTACAACTCTCAACCATTCCTGTGTGCGAGTAATGTTGTCAGAGATGGAAGGGACCTACAGTTTATATGCCGAATCCGAACGGCTAATTTGGGAAAGCACTTTTCATGACAAGAATTACTCTTGGAGAATTTGTCAATTCCTCGCAAGAGGCAGTACCCGTGAAAAAAGTTAGGTGGCACAGGCAGGGATTGAACCCAAGACCCCTTGCATGACAGTCCAACGCACTAACCATCACGCTACGGGTACTAATATAAATGTGCCTTTGCTAAAATTTGTATAAATAAATTATTGTAAATTTTAACTTTTTGTTTAAATTTTTCTTCATTAATTTCTTAAATCTTCGAATACCAAAGCATTTGCGTATTTTGAAAAAGTATCACCTAACTCTTCTTGAACAGTATTCATACAGCTTTTCCTTAAACAAGTATTAATAAGTATTTTCAAAGAATTACTTTATAAAAGTATATCATACTCGATGACATTGCCCTTATTTCAGTTTCTTGTGTCACATATTTATACATATGTTAATATTATGTACAATCTTTTACAATTTCAAAAACAAAATAAAACGAATGTTGATCTTTGCTTGCAGTCGAAGTATTTTAAAAATTTCATTAAAAAAGAATATCCAATAAAAATTCCTTCTATGACTTCTACAAGTTCAAAAGTAAACGAGGATAGAAAACAGAGTAGATAGATACGAGTATCAAGTGAAGGTTATTTTCTGGTTGTATTTTATATTCATTTTATGTAACCATGTTTGGAGTCCTTATGGGGAACAATGAACATACATATTTTGGTTGTACTTTACTAACTTTCTATACACTCGTACCTACTTTTAGAGTACGGTCTGAAAACTTGAAATTAAATATACAAAAATATCAATTAAAAAAGCATAGCTTTTAAAAATCCCTATTTGAAAACGACAACGAGTATGATGTTAGGCTAGATTTACACCATTTCCACATGCGACGAAATGGGGTATGAGCCCCATATACTGAAACAGTATATTTTATTAGAAGTTGAAGACAGACAGCGATCATTAATAAAAATAAGAAAGAGTTTCGGAGACAAAACAAAGCCCTGGGGCATACCAGCATTTTTTTAGTGGTTTTCAAACTTGGACCCATCTGCAAGGGCGAATTCGTCTAAACCAAACGCACGCATTTTCGATAAGAGGGACTTATGCCAAACTTTATTTAAGGCTTTCGAAATATGAAGCGCAATAATTTTAATTTCTCCAAAACGATGTGAAAAATTGTTCCACTCATTAAGAAGCCTTAAATCTTTAAAGTATTTCTTAAGCTGATAAATTAATCAGCGTTTCCATGATCTTAGAAAGAAGGTGCAACAGGTCGGCAATTAAAGAGGGGTGTAGAGTGTGGTTAATGAAATAGCATACGCAGTGGTTTTGCTAAAAGAACACCTCTTCACAACAACAGCTGGGATGCCATCCGGGCCAGCGGATTCCAGAATGTTAAGATCTTTAAATATTCTATTTTAAATTTTGAATATGAAATAAACCAAACTTAAAATATTCACCCTATAAAATTTTACGTTTTCATTCATTATTATTTCCTTATAATGTTTATAATTATTAAATAAAATAAAGATAACCAACAATAAAACATAAATCAATAAAATGCGGTGGATTTTATGATAAGAAAAGTATTATTATTGTATTTTATGTACGAGTACCTATCTTTTTTAATTGCAACAAAAGTAGAAACCGAGACAATGTCAAACGATAAGAATGTATTAATCAATAAAAGATTTAGTCATACCGAATCAATCGAGTTTAACATAAGATATCAATTAACTATGAAGTGGCGTGGCTAATTGTTCAGCCATAAAATGATTATTAAAATAAACAGCATACAAAACTAAACCGTTAATTTATGAATAGTAAAAAAAAATCAAATTTTTTGAGATAAAAAGCTATTTTGTTGTCTTTAATTTTCATCAAGCTTACATCAATTCGTTGTTTCGCATTCTTATCAACAACCTTGCTCCCGTATTCAAAGAGACACTTTAAAAATGGTGCCTTTATTTTAAGATTTAAAAATATACATTCAAAATTAGTTTATCTTTAAATTTTATTTAAATACAAAATTACTGTTTTACTAAATTATATTTTATTTTTTCTTTAATTGAAACAATCCAAATCATTGTGCGCTTTTTCATAGAAAATTTCATAAAAATCTATTGAGCCGTTTTTGAGAAAAATTTTAATTTCCATTTTTGAAATGATTAAATTTTTATTTTTTCGACTTCTCTACCTTTTTAATGCCATCTTCGTTTAATTATTAGGGTTGGAAAGTCAAAAATAGAAATACCATTGAGTCCCTTTTCTATAGCTGGCGCACCAGCTCGTAGAGAACCAGACCCTAGTGGTTTACAATAATTCTCAACCATTCTTGTTTGCGAAGATATGAGTGCCTCTGGAGGAATTAAGCAGCTTAGACCTGCATTTTCAAAATATTCGTCGTTCGAATAGAACTCCCTAAAAATTAAATTATTGGTCGAAATCATAACTCTCTTACTTCCATAAGGTGGCGGTAGAGTCCGTGGTGCACCTGGGCCTCAACCAACACGCGTCTCCTGAGTCCCGACCTTCCTCTACTGCGCCCGCCGTCCCTAGGGATTGGATTTGAAGACCTTCCTGGCTGGAACGTTGATGACCATGCGCTCCACATGACCCAGGCGTCTAAGTCGTTGTACTTTAATTCTTTTAACTAGTCAGTGTCGCTGTGCAGTCCATACAGTTCGTCGTTGTACATACATATATGTCTGTCAAAATATAAATACTGATCTAATCAGATACTGAGGTACTTCAGTAACTCCGTTAAGATCAACGAAAATCATCTTGTGCCAATTCCTACACGTATCCCTCGTGGCCCTGTAGCCAAGGGAGTTCGGAACATAATTGTCGAAATATCGCTGAATCTTGTCGAAAACACACTGCAAGAGAATTCTAATAACCTCAACCTTTCGGGACGTTCATTTACATTTACAGATCGCTGATGTAAATGCTGAAGAGAATCGGCTTAATAACCGCTCCTTGTTGAAGAACATTTCTACCGTTAAACATATCATAAAGCATATACAACAATGGTTTGCTTAAGCCAAGTTTGCTCAGTTTAAAATAAAAACCCTCTAACCATTCGGTTTCAAAAACATTTTCCAGGAATCTACCATTTTATTGTATTGTTAGAAAAAATCCGATTTGTAGAATTCGAAATTTTGACATTTCTCTACATCTCTAATAACATAAGGAATAACAAAGGAACACATGATAATAACCCGCGTTTGGTGCATCTTTTTTTTAACTGTGATTAGCGAGATTAAGGAGATGGCTCTGAAGAAAGATAGGAGCTGGGCCACGAGCAATGGACTAGGTCTTAATCAGAGCAAAACTGAACTGATGCTCTTTACAACCATAACTAAAATACCTTCCTTCACTCTACCCCGACTGAATGGTCAAATCCGGGGTTAAGAAGGCTTGCATTGGCTTTTACGCCAATAGAAAATTTGTTGGTAAAAAGTCGGGCCTTCAATCGGAGATGATTTTTTGGACTTACACTACAAAGCCGTTATACGATTTATGTTTTTTATCATATTGATCAGCGCTTAACAAGAAATACAACATCAGGGAACTAAGGAAGGTTAAAAAAATAGCTAGTTTCGGCACTACAGGAATCTTTCGATCCTGCCAACGGTTGCCTTCAATGTTATTTTGCACCTCCTACCAGTAGATCTACGCACTGTTACGCCACCTAATTTATTTATTTATCGTTCAGCGCGCTAAGGCTTAAAGAATCAAACTGTTGGTTTTCCATACCAATGGCATGGCAACACCAATGGACTGATTCCAGCGGATATATTTTTGCCTTGAATCTCAGTAAAGATTTTAAAGCTATATTTCCTGCCAGAAAGGATTGGAAGGATGGCGTGCTTACGAAAGACTTAGACACCACTATCTTTAATGAAGGGTTAAAGATTGAGTGTGGAGTTTGATCGGAAATCTGCTCTGAGTCCCTAAATATCTCTTCGGCTACCTGATTGTGCCAGCGGAATTACTAGCAATCAGAGAAGCATACAAAATACTCAAATCTAACTGAAACCAAAATAGAACAACGTCTATGTGCGCTGACAGCTAGGCGGCTATTATGGCTCTCAATTCGGTCACAACATGCCCTACTGGTCCAACAATGTCGAGATGAACTATTCAGCCTCAAAACCAACCTCCTTGTCACTCTAATTTTGGTTCCAAGTCATAGTGACATTGATGGAAATGAACGGGCTGATGAGTTGGTCCGGCAAGGATCGGCCCTTCAGAGCTCAATTTTTCTGACAGAATCCTACAGCAGATGGAACAGTCTAACGGACTGTACTATATCCATTAAGATATGGCCTACGTATAACAAAAACCGTTCTATCGAACTTTTATGCAGACCCAGGTATTATATAGCCTAGGTCGTACTGCAATATGTACTGGACATAAGCCGTCAGGAGATCATGCTGCAAAGTTAGGTATCTTTCACAATACTCACTTGCGAAGCTGCGGAGACCAACATGTAAGGGAAACTGTGATGAACTTCTTCTGTAAATGTCCTGCCTGGCCATTTCTAGAATGTTAAGTTTCGGAAGGGCATTCCTTAAATATTTTGATGAAATCAAAGACCTGATTTTCTAGGCTCTAGGTCCTTAATTTTGTCAATATTAAATTCGCCATAAAATTATCTTTATATCTTTTTCTCAATACAAAGATCTAACTAGTTTGTGGTATTGAAACAGTGCTTTCCAGCTCTAATTGAGAACTGTGACTGCCATCTCTACCTACCTAGTTTCTTCTAACCGTAGCCATCATACTTCACATTATATACGCTTATACCGAATCGATATCAATTGTGAAATTAATTAACATACATTTGTTTTTCTATAATTAAAAAACTGAAGTGCAATATCTCGAGAACGCATAAGGATATCGATTTATTGTACAGGGTGCGCCAGAGAAACTTACTTATTTGAAAAAATTACCGCGAGCTGAGTTGGGTGGGTAGAGGGGCAAGAGGGGGCGCATCTGGAGGAGGAAGTTCCCAAGTTTGTTTTTCCCTCCAGTCAGTTGCCATCATGCTCTGGTCTAGAGAGCAGCGGGCCTTCGCAGTTGAGAGCTTCTTTTCTAACGGTCGCTCACTTGTTGCTACGCAACGTGCCTTCCGCGCTCGCTTAGGAACATGATCGAGGAATTTTTTCTTCCAAGACTCGAAGAAATGAACGTTAGGAACGTGTGGTTTCAGCAAAATGGAGCCACAGCACACACATGACGAGACTCAATGAATTTGTTGCGACAACATTTCCCCGATTTCCAATGGCCGGCACGCTCTCCAGATTTGACTCCATGCGATTTCTTCTTATGGGGTTATTTGAAATCCCTGGTTTATGTCGATCGACCACGGACCATAGCACACCTCAAGAACAACATTCGCGACGCCATTGCCAACATACCGATTGATATGCTGCGAAGAGTGGATACGAATTTCAAAAATGGACTTCATCAGTGCATGCGCAATGGGGGTCGCCATTTATCCGATGTCATTTTTAAGACTGCATAAAAAAAAAATTGGGATATTGTATTCTCAAATAAGAAAAAAATTTAAAACAATAACTGAAGTACTTTTTTTTTATTGACCTTTCAAATAAGTAAGTTTCTCTGGCGCACCCTACATCATAAAATTGTTTTTAGCAACTGATAAAGTGTTTAGAAAAATTACCAAAATTGGTAAAAACTGTTTTTCCGCCAGTTTTTTATTCTGTCACCAGTATACGTCAATCTGCCATTTCATTATTTATTGAATAAAAGAAAGAAAATTGTCTGCTTCCCGCTTAAATAAGTCTTCTGACGTGTGGACAATCTAAACTCTGTCAATCAGTTTGACATTCATTTAGTCCGTCAGTAAGTAAATCTTCCTTTCTGTCAGTTTATCAGTTCTTTATTCTGTCATAAAAAGAAGTAACATATAACTAATATATAAAAATTATAAATAAAATAACACATTTGAGTAACATTAATAACAAGTATTTTATTTCTTTTCAGGTAAATATGAACAAATGAAACGTTTGTTTCAGAAATCCTAGATTTGACAAAATAATGTGAATGACAGATAAGTAAATAATACATAAACTCCATTAAACAATGGACACACAGTTAACTTATGTCAAGCTTAACTTCAATTTTATTTTTTGGTAACAGCAATAATAAAAATAGTGTAAAAATTTTCTCTTGAGGAAGAAAATAAGCCATAGTACTTACACACTAAAACAACAACAACTATCAGCAAAACTGAGTTCATGTTTTCGCCTCTCAAATGTCAATTCTTCAAGGTGATGTCGGCCTAAAAGATGACATGACAGTTAAAATGGAAAATTATGGTGTTTGTATGGCTGGCTGGCTGGTCTGGTTTGAGATGGGCTGGGCTGGGCTGCCTATAGCTGACTGTGACTAACTTGACTGGCAGAAAGCAGACGGTTGCGTGTTGAATAGCAATCAATGTTACTGAGTAATTGAGATTAGGGTGCGAAAGATGCCATTGAGTTCAAGTGAAGCATTTAAGTATAATTCTCAATTTATGTTTTGTGTAGGCCTCCACGCCACGCACCACCCGCCATCGCCGACAAACATACAAACGTGTATACCTAAACCTAAAGCTTAATGTGTTCCTTTATTAATCCTCAACCATGACGCTTAATAAATGATTAATTGCATTTTCGTGCTTCGTCGTCCTTGTCAGCCAGCCGTGCGACGCACGGCCGACGACGACGTTAGCTCGTCGCTATAATATTGCCATCATGTTGTTCAATACAAATTAGAATTTAACATCAAAATTATAGTGGGTAGATGAGGATTATTGAAATCTACAAATTTTGCGATATAATCTAAGAACGATTAAATAATTGTTGTGGAAAACATATGATGATAATAAAGATGAAATACGCCTTATCCTTAGGACATTTATAAAAGAGGCAGTAATTATGTAGTGGTTAGGTAAGGTATATATATAAGTATGTAAATTTAGATGTGTAGATAAGATTACTATCAAAGAGAGAACATGATATTTGGTTTTGTAAATTTGATTGATTTTACGATTATTGTAATTGTTAGAATATGTATATAAAATTTATGTGAATCATATTGCTTTATTCGAAAATCCTTTAGGCTTAGTAAAGATATTTGTTACCTACATATGTATACAAAAACTTATGTTTTGTATGCTCAAGTTCATAAATTATGTTTTCAATTTGAATTATTCTTCATTGTGATTTGTGAAGAAAACATCTTTTGAGAAAAAGTAACAATTTCAAGATGTCTGTTTAGAGAAAGGGCTGTTTTTATATATTTTAAGCCCAAAGGATTTGTTTTTCTTTTTAAATATGTCTGATGTATTTTATAAGAATATAAAAGACAAATGGGACGCAATCTTTGATGATTCCTTTAAGAACTTTAATCCCTTATCATAAGACTGCCATTTTATTGAAAGGTTTAAACTTCCAGCTGCAAGCAAATGTCTTTAAAACATTGATTGGTAAAATCCAGCAAAATATCACATTGATCTCCTCACTGTGATTGGTTGGGCAACAAACCGATGTATGGAACTGAGTTAGACTTTTCCACCCTGTATTGAATTAAACAGAATAGAAGTACAAGAAAACGCATTTTTTCATTTCAAAAAATAGTAAAATACGAAATTTAAAAGTAAGTCCAAATGGAAGACGAAACCCTCGAGAGTCTCAGCAAAATTTAATTTTCGGTTTCGGATGTTTTTAAAATAAAGGGTATTTTTTTTAAACATGTGGTTTTCAAGACGAAATAAAACTTATATAGTTTCGTTTTAGGACAAAGAATTCAACTTTATTATAAAGATAATGGTTTGAATATATTAAATTTTCATACGAAGTTATTTTAATCTGTCCGATTTTTCAAATTGAAGATTTTGACATTTCTCAATGTTTCAAGATCCCTAGAATATAAGTCAAAGATTTCTATGTGTACATAAGTACGTTCGTTCATACTTCCGTAAGTTTGGGATATCATTTTTCGTCGGCCGTATCTCAAGAACCAATAGAGCTATCGACTTCAAATACATTTTGTTCTACAGATAATAACATCGAAAGATGCATAAAGGACTTTCATGAAAAATGAGTGGGTGTTTATTTTACTACATAAATAAAAAAAAAATGAGAATATCAGTTGACCCCGAATATCTCACACAAACCAATAATGCTAATGACTATAGATCAATTTTATATTATATAATGAGATGTAGTCCCAAAAAAGTATAATTTAAAAAAAAAACGTTAACGTTTTTTTTCATAACTGAAAAAAAAAAAACTTTGAACAAAATATTTGTCACCTCAAAAATTTTACGAACAAAAATGATATTACCTCCAGAATAATTGTATGCTACAAGAAATAACGTTTTGTGACATCTGGTAACATTTTGTAAAGTAAAGGGTTTTTTACAAAAAATAAAACAAGAAAAGCTGTTAAAAATTGATTTTCGACAATCTACTTTAGTCTTATGAAAAATATTGTTTTCAACATTTGATACAATTTTAAGAAAAATCCAATTCCACCCAATCCAATTTTCGTATAATAGTGTTAGGAACTAAAACAAATATTGAATTCAATGTTATTTTATCATATGCAAAATATTGTTGCTAACATTTAGTTAATGTTTAAGAAAAATCCAATCGACAACTTTTTTACTAAACACGAAAACCTACAAAAACAACTGAAAACTGATTAAAAATAATTTTTGACTGTAGTATTATGAGAATAAAAAAAGCAAACTTTTTATCTTACACACAATGTCGTTATTAATACTTTGTTAAACTTTTAGACAATTCGACTAACGGGCACGAATGAGAAGTTATCAGTGTGGGTCGCAACCCAAATATCATCATTTCGGAAAGTGGTAGCCGTGGCCGGATCGAATACATTTCAGGCGAGAGGCCTTATATTCGACAACTTTTTGCGGGAATTGGGGTCCTGTCTCAGCAATAACTCAACGAATACTCTCTTTCAAGGCGTCAATTTTATCAGGGATATCAGCGGTGTTACATTTCATAATCTTGGAAGAAACGTCACAGGTGTTCACCAAAAGTCACTTTAATAAACTGATTGTTTCGTTGCGTTGCGTCTCGTGTCATCTCGTTAACAAAACCATTATTTTGGTAACAAATTTGTACTATTTACAAACGTTCTTTAGAAGTCAGTCTATTCATTATGAAATTGTAAACCAAACTGAGCATAAATCAAGTGACAGCTGTCAAAATTACCAAATGCGAAAAAAGTACTGCTTAATTTTTGAATAAAAACCACAAGTCTAAAACAAAAGTTATTATTGTCGTGATAGGAGGCGAGACCGACAATTTTTTCCTCTCCTAGAAAATCAACAATATGATTTAATATTAATACCGAATATGACCTTTTAATCCACTTCACATTATTAACACTGGCTCGTTACTAGTCTTAAGGAAATAAAATGCACGATTGGATCGCAAGAACTTGATCATGTATTCAAAGAATCTGTTTAAAAATTGCACCTTAAAGATTTTAAATATGCAATAAGTTTGTAAAAGTGAAAATTTGTGATTTTTTTTTCAAAACATCGTTAGAGCGGTTTTTTTTTAGATTAGCTATTTACGAATACGATTTTTTTCAGAAATATATTTGGTATGCAGTTATTTCGTCATCATAAATATGCTTTTCATATTGCATTGAAAAATGTTTACTCGTTTTTGAGATATCGACCTTTGAAAAAAAAACTAATGTTTTTTTAAAAATCCAAAAACAAATAAGATATTTTTTTGAACATCAAGTATTATTTTAGAGCTTGTTTGGAAAAAATATTTGTTTATTAAATCTGCTTATTAGTTCCTGAAAAAAATTATAACAAAATAATGGTTCTATTCTGGAACAATACACAAATATCAAGTTTTATATAGAAAAGAGTCAACTTAAGAACAAAAATGTTGCGAAAATTTTTAAGAAATTTTGAATTTTAATTTTTCATTAAAATATTTGAAAACTGCTTCTGTTCTTGAGAAAATAATGGAAACAATTTTAACACACAGACAGACGGGTGACATCGCCGAAACCATTTTTACTTGCGACATATAGGAACTATATGGCAAGTTTTGCATTCGTGCAAAACCATTGGGTCGATTGAGTTCAAACTTGGAAGTTAAGGTTTTGAGCAGATTCGCGTTAGGCGTTTTTTTCATTTTTTTTTTAAGATCAAAACTAACAGTGGCCCCCATACAATTTTTTTGGTCAAAAAACGATAATTCGAATTTTCTCAAAAACGAACCGATAGATTTTTTTTAAATTTTCTTTTTTAACTTTGCTTCTTTTAATAAGAAAAACATATTTTTGTATTGCTCAGGAAAGGTACCGGTCATAGAACCGTTTTTTTGTTTTTTAATTTTCTCAGTAACTTATGAACCGATTTCAATAATTTTTTTTTTGAACGAGCTCTTATACTGCCTTAACAATATTTGATTATTAAAAGTGAATTTTTTTTTTGTTATTGGATTTAAAAAAAATATTGAATTTTTTTTTTTCAAAATTCTATATCTCAAAAACGGGTCAACATTTTTTTACGAAATTCAAATGTAGAGTGTATATTTATAATCACTAAACAACTGCATATCAAAAATATTTTTAGAACAAAATTGAAAAATTTTATATATAAAAAATTAATTTAAAAAAAAACCGCTCTAACGATTTTCGAAAAAAAAATTTGAAAAATCAAGGGTTTTTCGATTTATAAAATGGCATTTAAATTTTTGAAGACAAACTTATTTTTCAGGTAAAATTTTGAATCTTAAATTAGTTTTTTTAAAATTATTTTAACTGTATTAAATGTAACCCCCTCCCAAAAATATTGAAAAATGGAGGTTTTTTCGACAAATCAAATGGCATTTATATCTTTGAAGACAAACTTATTTTACAGGTATATTTTTAAATCTTATAAACATAGGTACTTTTTTAAAAAGACTCTTTGAATACAGAAGCAAGTTCGTGCGACCCAGTCGTGCATTTTATTTCGACTGCATTACCATATCGTAGTAGCAGTTTTGATTAAAATATCGAGTTCGAATTTTTTACGAAAATACATACTCGTATGTATGTATGTATTTTATGAACTCCCTTATGTTGCAAATAAATAAAGGAAGTGGAAGGTCTTTATCAACTGTTCGGTTCTGGGAATTGCCCATGGGTTAAAAATGTCTATTTTAACAGTACTTCTATTGATATTAAATAACTTTTCCGAATTTCAATATATCTATTTTTAAATTTTAGTATCTCCAAATTATTGCAATAATTCTTTTAAAAGGATATTTTAATGAGCTCAATTTACAACATACACACTACTGTCTATTTGAAAAACTTCAAGAATCCTTTAAATTTTGTGTTGCGCAAGGAACGATAATTTCTTTAGAATTATTTTTAAATGCAAAAAGAAATACATTTCATTTTAAGTTTGCTGCTCATTTCTTTTAGAAACAAAAACTTGGTTTCAAAATGAATTATTATAATATGAACTTCAAAGTACCTATCCTTAATTAAAATGTTAAAACTTTAAATCTTATCAATCAATGCCAATTACAGTTTGGTAAATTGTTTACAAAAAATGTAACTAATAGTTTTTCCGAAAAACAAATAAAAGAATCCAAAATTTGTTAAACGTCATACGAGTATTTCGGCAGAAAATAGCTTAAACTTAAATTGTTTATTATTTAAAACAGCCACAATCTTTCAAGGACACTAATGGGAAGTTATCATATTTGGGTCAAATGTAAGGATATCTTTAACTTCCCATAGGGCATTTTGACATTTCTCGACGTTTGAAGGTCCCTAGAGTCGAAATAAAAATGTTTTAGGGAGATGTCTGTGCGTGCGTGTGTACGTACATTCGTACGTCCGTACGTCTGTACGTTCGTGACTTTTTTTTCGTCGTCCATAGCTCAAGAACCAGAGGAGATATCGACTTCAAATAAATTTTGTTATAAGGCAGAAAGATACAGAAAGGGCTCTCAATAAAATTGCGTGGGTGGTTTTTTTACCATAGCAGTTTAAAAAAAAGGTGAACATTTTGGTTAACCAATGACGCTAGAGACTTGAATTAAATTTTATATTATATATTGTTACGTGATACCAAACAAGTATATTTTTGGAAAAAAAATCCAATTAACGGTTTTTTTATAAATCAAAAAAACTGAAAAAAAAATTGTCACCTCGAAAATTTTACGACTAAAATATGATCTCATCTCAAAAACAATTTTGTGAAACGAAGAATAATGTTTTTGACATCTGATAAAATTTTGAGAAAAATCTAATTGACACTTTTTTTAATACAAAATAAAAACCTAAAAAAAACATTACTCAAAGTTGGTCAAAATTGAATTTCGACTCAAATATCTTTTCAAAAACTTGAGATTAAGGCTTCAAACTTATTTTATCTTAAAAGAAATATTGTTTTCAACATTCCGAAAAATGTTGAGAAAAATCGATTTGACAGTTTTTTTTACAAAACATAAAAACCTAAAAAAATAATAAAAGTTGGTAAAAATTGATTTTCGACTAAAATATCTTTTCAAAACGTTGAGATATTGGCTTTCAACTAATTTTTTCTTTTTAAAAATATTGTTGCCAATATGCAGAAAAAATTTGAGAAAAATCCAAAAAAAAAAAATTATAAAAGTTGGTAAAAATTGATTTTCGATTCAAATATCTTTTCAAATCTTTGAGATATTGGCTTCTAACTAATTTTTACTAATAAGAAATATTGTTTTCAACATAAGGAAAAATTTTGAGAAAAATCAAATTGACAGTTTTCTTACAAAAAATAAAAACCTAAAAAAAAAACAATACTAAAACTTGGTAAAAATTTACTTTCGACTCAAATAGCTTTTCAAAAATTTAAAACATTGGCTTCAAACTTATTTTATTTCACCGAAATTTGGTAAAAATTGATACATATAGACAAACTTTTAAGCAAGACAAATCGACAGACGGGATGTGAAGTTATAAGTGTGGGTCGCATCCCAGCCTCTTTTTTTAATTGAATTCGGCATGAAAGTCTCTAGGATTCAAATTTCACGTATTATTTAATAGTAACACCCTTGTATTTAATTATTTTATCTATTAATGTTAGACAATACAGTTATGTATGCATACAATTTAACTAAGCTCTATTTTTGCCGGCATAAAACCTTAAAAGAAATGTATTTTATTCATAACTAACATTTTGTTTAAAAACAAACAAACAACAATTTAAAAAAAGCGCTGGATCTATTCAGATGAGCGACAGTGTAAAGTATGACTACGAAGTATGTGTAATATTTTAAACAAGACTCCTCTTCCATCTCCTCTAATCCATGCAAATAAATATATATATGTATTTATAGACCATTATATCACAATCAACGTCCTCTTGTTATCCTCTATAGCATCATCTTTCAACTAACTTGAATCCAATTATACGATTCTCTAACCCTTACCAACTGGTGCTATGATTTGAGGCATATAGAGTTTGTGTTTTGTCCAAAATCGTATCCAATTATCACAATTGCAATTGATCTTAAATAAAGGGCCTATAGCCTCCTTGCCCCTATATTCCTAGTACAGGTCGATTCAATTAACCTTCACCCCTCATCTCTACAAAACCGTATCATAGCCATTGTTGTAATTGTTATTGAACTGCAAATACTTATTGCTTCCGCTGCCGTTGCCGTTGCCGCTACTGCTACCGCTACCGCTACACTGCTATAAGCACACAGGGAGCTGTGCCTTCAATCAGCCTCAATCCACGCGATAAGGATATTTGTTTTATGTGTGTTTGTGCACTTGTGTTTGTTTGTGTTATATGTATAAGGCTTACTCGTCCTCCTCCTCTTCATTTTCTCTTTATATAGCCTGACCTCGTAAATAAAATTTAATCAACGGAACCTATGAATTACTATCATAATATTCTACAGAACCATTTTGTCATAGATATATAGATAGATAAATGCGAGTAGATAGATGTACACAAATAATAATAAAGATACTTTCGATTGGCGATATGGTGATGGCGTTATGAATATAAGTTTGTGCGTAGGTATATACTTTACATATAGAAAACACCCGCGCGTGGTTACATCTGCCAGCCGGAATTAACTTCGACCGGAAACCAGTGAATTGAGGATATTCCAGAAGGCACTTTAGCCTAAGTATTGATAAATATATATTTATCTAAAAGCCATTGCTCCAGACGAACAGTTAGTATCTTTATAAGCTAAATTGTAAACCTACATACATTATATCTGGAGTAGGTATATCTCTCTCTCTGGTTTTTATCAAACTTTTCCCCATGCGGTCGGTACTCCATACCGCACCATTGGTAATTATTTATCAAGAACATCCGCAAATGTGTATCTTTATATGAAAAAGAACAGATTCCCAATATGATAGTTTACATCGCCTATAGCCAGCAAATCCATGCAGCACATATATAAGTATTTGGATAGGATGTGAAACCAGTGATTTATATTTCACAGAATGAGGATTGTTTTATGTCGACTATATATGTATATAGCCATTTAAACTCTTATTTTGTGCATGTGTATACATATATACATATTTGTGTCTTTTTATAAATTACTAAATTGAAAAGCCAACCATCAGTCACTCATTTTTGTATACTATTCATC
Organism: Eupeodes luniger; assembly: GCA_951509635.1. Taxonomy (NCBI): domain Eukaryota; kingdom Metazoa; phylum Arthropoda; class Insecta; order Diptera; family Syrphidae; genus Eupeodes; species Eupeodes luniger. The sequence goes on along the minus strand of OX608075.1, from coordinate 80,642,048 downwards.
TAGCCAGTTGTGATAGTTGCGTTGTTGGTTGACTGAATTGAATTAAAGGTGAATTTCACAATGAATACAAGAATCCGCTATCCAGGAGTTTTGTTCATATTCTTATCGATTATGGAATCCGTATAATATTAGATCCACAGTGATTCGCAATGTAGTAGTGCCTTGATGCCTTTGTCCTCTTCACCAATTTTCTTCGTTGTAATGACTCCAAAAACTTATTTTATATTTCAGTTGAATTCGACTTCCATCAGTCACAGTCGTTACCTTAAAGTATTTTGGAAAAACAAAAAAAATTTAAGTTGTTCAAAGATAAGGTCCAAGGTCATCATTGTGTGGTGGTCTCATTTGAAGCTGTCATCTTAAGACACTTGACAAGTAAAAATAAGCAGTCACTACTGTAACTAAAATAGAATGATACAACCTTCAAAAGCCCTTTGTAGGAATTCAATACAAGAATTGGAAAACAAGCTAAGAAAATTGTTTCCTGGCCGTCTTAATTCTCGAAGAGGTGGCCACAATTGGCCCCGAAAGCTCAAAAAGCAATTCAAGACCTTAAAATGAAATTCGTGCTATGCAAATTATTCATGGAATATTTCATGAAAAGGATAAAGTCCTGCAACTGAAGATGTAACAGCCATTCGGCTAATATTAAATGTGTTTTTTTGAAAAAGCCCTCCATAGTATCGGGTTTTTCAATAAGAGCCCTACAAAAGTTTTTTTTTTAAATAAAACAAAAACTGTTTTGGATATCAATGAAATTTTTTTTGCATGGCCACCATGAGCACACCTGCAGAAGTCTAGACGCTGAACCCAATTTTCGACGGTTTTCAAGCATAAATCGGCCGATACTGTTGCAATTTCACGTTCGATATTTGTACGAAGTTCATCCATCGTCGCTGGCTTGTTGGCATAGACCATAGACTTGACGTAGCCTCACATGAAATATTGTAACGGCGCGGCGTCAAATCGCACTACCTTGGCAGCCAAGCGACTGGACCATTTCGTGAGATAACACCTTGTCCAAACTTGGTTTCCAATAAATTGATTGTGACATTAGCTGTGTGGCTTGTGGCGCCGTCCTGTTGGAACCCGTGTCCTCCAAGTCCATATCATCCATTTGGGACCAAAAATATTCAATCATCACGGAAGAAGTACGGCCCAATGACGCCGCCGCCGGCCCATAAACCACACCAAGCCGTACGTCTGTTCGTTAGCGACGTTTTTTTCGTTGTCCATAGCTCAAGAACCAGAAGGGATATCGACTTCAAATTAATTTTGTTATACAGTTAATAAAGCAGAAAGATACAGAAAGGGCTCTCAAGAAAATTGCGTGGGTGGTTTTTTTACCATAGCAGTTCAAAAAAAGGTGAACATTTTGGCTAACCCTAAATATCTCATGAAACAATGAAGCTAGAGACTTGAATTAAATTTTGTGTTATATATTGTAACGTGGTACAAAACAAGTATATTTTTGGAAAAAAATACAATAAACGGTTAGTCTTATAAATCAAAAAAACTGAATAAAAAAAAATTGTCACCTCGAAAATTTTACGACTAAAATATGATTCCATCTCCAAAACAATTTTGAGCAACGAAGAACAATGTTTTTGACACCTGATAAAATTTTGAGATTAAGGCTTCAAACTTATTTTATCTTATAGGAAATATTGTTTTTAACATTCTGAAACATGTTGAGAAAAATCGAATTGACAGTTTTTTTTTCAAAAAAATAACAAAAGTTGGTAAAAATTGTTTTTCGAGGTAAATATCTTTTCAAACATGTGATACATTAGCTTTAAACTAATTTTACCTTATAAGAAATATTGTTTTCAACATTCGAAAAAATGTTGAGAAAAATTAAATTGATAGTTTTTTTTACAAAAAAAAAAAAAATAAATAAAATAAAACTGGGTAAAAATTTACTTTCGACTCAAAAAGCTTTTCAAAAATTACAAATATTGGCTTCAAACTAATTTTATTTTAGAAAATATTGTTTTCGATATTTAGTAATTTTTGTATAAAAAACCAACAGTCCGTTTTTTCATAAAAAAATAAAATCTACAAAAAATATTACGCAAATTTGGTAAAAATTGATACATATAGACAAACTTTTAGGCAAAACAAATCGACAGAAGGGATGGGAAATTATCAGTATGGGTCGCATCCCAGCCTCTTTTTTGTTTAGAAATTCCTCCAACATTTTACTTAAAGCAAAATGTTATGCTTAAACCACTCCTTTTTGTAGAAAGGAATTGTGAAATTCCTAAAAAAAAGATAATGTTGTGGGGTGACACGAACACGACAAAATATACTTTAGAATAAATGAATTTAATTTCATCTCCAATTCTAGGAAATAATCTGTTTAGAGTGGCATTTGAAAAGTGAATCTAAAAATCGGCATGATGTAAACTGAAGGTACTTTGAATGAACAGACTGCTTGTGATGGGTTTCGATGGATATCGTCCATCATAAATATAGAAATGGAAATCCTCGTTTCGCCTAAAGTTGTTCTATGATGCTGTCAATAAATATTTAAATTGCCTCACAGCTCCAGCGGCGGCGGCGGTGGCGGGGGCGAACTGTCATGATGGGCTGACTTTACTAGCTCTGAAGAGGAATGACCCAATATCGTTTCCGGATAGAAAAAAAAAAACTTCAAATTGAAGGCACATCCAATCATAACATTATAATCAATGACACTGATGTTGCGTATTGCCACAGTCGCGTGTAACGTAACGATGATGATGACAGAGCTGTTTGCCATTACCAATGATGTGATGCCACCACTTCTGCCATAACATTTCGCGACCAAATATACCAATTCCAGTATCATCCAGCTCCAGCAGCAGGACTGATATGACGCTAGAGCTGCTGGGTGCTGGCTGATGTGATGAGTAAATAAACAGAAAAATTGGAGAACGGTGATGGAGAAAATTAATTGGTTTTTACATTAAATTCTGTTGAGGTTATCGAAAGTAATTGAAAGAGTTTATATGTTTTAATTGGATGTTAATTTATTGACTTTTTCCTTTGTTTGCATGGTATAATTTTTCTTTGTGATTTTTATTTTCAATTTCTGCCAAAAGCTTTAGACATACATATACTTTACCTATAGTCATATGGAAATAAATTAAGTTGATAGAACATTTATAATATAAATATTAAAGTAAAAGGTTGATCTTTATTGTTTTACCATGAGGCGATAGATCATTCAAAGAATAAAATTGTTGTTTTGAGAAGAGATGTCTTTAAAATTCAATTTATTTTGAATAAATTAAAAACAAACATATTTGAGCCTTTTCTCCATTACCATCTCCATTACCCATCGTGCTTTTTTAATTCGTTTGTATGATTTAATGAGAACTACTTGTATCAAACATTTGACATTCGATCAGCCTTTGACTATACAAAATTTGTTGGGCTACGTCCATGTCAAAATTGGACTTAAATGATGTGTTGGTAATGTTGATTTATTAAGTAATTAGCTTTTAAAAAAAATATAGTAAAATTAAAATTCTCCTCAGTTTATAAATATACCTATGTATACAATACTTTTATACATCAGGTATATATAGTTATACTAAAAATTTTTGAATGTTAAAAAATTGTTATTTAATTTGATGCTTTTATAAAAAATTATTTAATTTGAATTTAAGGCCATAAGTTATTCGATAATAGATATATTTAAAATATGAAGTTAATTCGAAGATGTAAGTGGTTTTTCAATAAGAGGTTTCACTTTGAATAGACCACTATTTAAGAAGCTATCACTTTTAAAGCTTTCATTTTGAATTTAATTTAATTTATTTAATATCAATTAGAGTTTACAAATATTAAAAAAGACTAACGAAAATTCTTAAAATATACATTGAATCATTATAATTAAAGCTATTTACAAAAAAACATTACAATTATTTAATTACATTATTTAATTTGTTAAAAAATACAAGTTTAACATATTTTTGAATGAGTTTCTACTCAAATGAAAATTAAAATCTACATATATTATTTGACACATTGTTAATCTCCCTAAAACTGCGAGTTATGGGTTCATTAAACGCATAATTTACACTATGAACATTTTCCCGGAATATGGTTCGAATTCTTAGTTCTCTAGAAGGAGCGGAGCGTAAAGATCAATTAGCGATAATAAATAAGGACAATCAATATGATATGATAAAATATCACTGACAAAATTTATAGCAAACATCTTACTGGGGTTTTCTAATGTCTGCATACCAATAAGCTGACATCTAACGTTATACGAAGGCATGTCAATGTTCCAGCCTAGTTTGTGTACTACAAATCTTGTAAATTTTTTTTGCACATTTTCTATTCTTGTAATATGAACATTGTAATGAGGATTCCACATATGCATATCTAACATACGCAACATAAAGGGCTTTTAGTGTGTAGGGGTCCCTAAGAAAAAAGGAATTACGAAAACTAAAACCCTATGTAGAGTTGGCTTTGTTCAACATGAATTCTGTATGATGTACAAAGTTTAGCTTGTAATCAAAAAATACTCTAAGGTCAAGGACATGATTTTGCATATTGTAATAGTAAACGATAGGTAACAAACGCCGGGTAAACTAAAAACATTGACATTTGGATATGTTTAGGGCTAATTGGTTTATATTCCACCAGTTGATAAGATTGTTTACACCATTTTGGAGAAGCGTAGAGTCATCCGCAAACATAAGACGCATTAAATTTGTAAGGACATCAGATAGGTCATTTATGAAAATAAGGAACAGCATTGGACCTAAATGACTCCCTTGCGGAACGCCAGAAGTTACAGAAAAGGGATGAGAGGTTATCGAATCAATTGAAATAAGCTGACTGTGTCCTGTAAGATAAGCTGTCAGCCATTTTAACATGTTGGAATGAAAACCTATGGTCTCTAATTTTTGCAATAAAATTTTATGATGCACCCTATCAAATGCCTCTGCAAAATCGGTGTAGATAACGACCACTTGGTAACCCTTTTCTAATGAATTGAGAATACAATTCGTGAAAATGGTTAGGTTAGTGGAAGTTGATCTACTGGATACAAAACCGTGTTGGTACGGAGATATGGTTTCTTTTAATAAAAAAAATCAATTTATCCAAAACAATTTCTTCAAATACTTCATGTATTGAGGACAATTTTACTAATAGGTTGGTAATTTGTTACTTCCTATTTTGGACCACATTTGTGAATAGGAGTAACGAAGGATGTTTCTCATTCTGGTAAAAATACACCATATGTTAACGAACTGTTAAAGACAAAACACAAAACTCTAGAAAGAGCGACGGAACATTTTTTAAAACAATAGGTGGAATTTCATCCGGACCAGAATTATTGTCTTCAGTTAGACCAGATAGAGCCAATTCCACTTCTGATAAGGTAACACTTAAATTACTTATGTTTAGACTATTTAGGGACTGGCAAAAAGAAATTACTAGAATCAATATATAATTTAACTTAAAAAACTTAGCAAAAGTCATCGCAGATATAGATGGTAGACTTGTTAAAGTCAAACCTAAATATTGCATACTTTTATGGAATCTATTCATTTTTTATTTTTTTTTAATGAATCTCCAAAAACATTTAGTATTGACTCTTAGCTTAGATTCCATAGAGTAAATATGGTTTTCATATACAAATTTATTTACAACATTGAAATTCCTTTCAAACTCATTATAAATACTGCTCGTTAACATTTGTAAGTTTAATTCTTTTTATTATTTAAATTAATAAATCGACTGTTATACCAAGGAGGCTTAGAAGCATTTTTCAATTTAGTTTTAGGAACAATTAGATCGATGGCCGTTTTAAGAGAACTAAGAAAATTGTTATAAAAACTTGATAATTCCCAAGATTGAATAAAAGTTGAAGGCAGTGGCTACATTATTATTGATATAACTCGCAATGTTGTTGAAATTAACTTTGGAGAAATTAATATCTATAATTAAAAGGCATTTTTGGTTTGAAAAAGTTCAGTATTTTAAATTCAAAAATCAAAGCAAAGTGATGTAAAGTGTTTGGAAATATTCGAAAAATAGAATTATTTACGAACAAATTTAAGTCTTTATCTGCAAATAATAAATCCAACAATAAATACATTTGACAAGTTAATACTAGGCGATTAGTTAAAATATAACAATGCATTGAAATTTTTAAAATTCACTACAAAATTAGAACAATTCTTTTTCAGTGAGTAATAGTGTAAATAGTGAAATAAATATTCAATCTGTTGGGACAAGAGCAACTGAGAGTATTAGTACTGTAGTGTGTAGTTTTTACACGAAGGCCCAGGTTTGTCGATTACGCGTCAAGTTTTATCGATTACTCTCATGAACGATGAGGCTTACTTTCACCTCAGGAGTTACATTATTAAGCAGAATTGTCGCTCCAAATTTTTGAAAATGAACATGATATTATGATGGTAGAGAAGTCAAAACAAGTGGGACCGGTGATTAAGTACGTCTATCTGTCTTTCGTCCTAAATCAATAGGTTGATTCAATTCAAAGTTGGAATTAAGCTAAGCGTTTTTACATTTATTTTTAAGACTAAGAATAGTAGAGTAAGATTAGTACCCCATACAAAGTGTATATATCTCAAAAATTATATATTTTTGAGTAATATATAACTGCTTACCAAAAATAATTAAAAGTTTAATATGTCATTAAAAAAAAAAAACACTATAACAATTTTCGAAAAAAAATGTAACGTATTAACTTTTTTTCGAGATTTTAAACAACAACAATACAAACAATATTTAAGTTTTTGAAGATAAACTTATTTTGCAGGCATATTTTTAAAGTTAAAACATAAATACATGCCATTTTTAAACAGACTCTTGGACACAGAAGCAAACGCGTGCGACACTTACCAGCATTTAAGATAAGGTCTATTCCAACGCTCGACAATCAATTAAACTCTTTAAAGATGGAATTTTTGAAGTTATGAAGGGCATTAAGCCACAATTTTGCAATTCGGTCATTGAAAATTGCTTTAAAAAGATATGATGTTGCAATAATTAAATTGAAGTCAATATTTTTCTTTGTTCTCATAATACGTAAGACGAAAGGGAAGGGGTCAAGAACTCTGTATTTTAAAATACTGTATGCCTAGTTGAAATTCTGTATGATACTGTATTGTATAATACTGTTTGTATGGTCATAATACACAGAACGAAAAAAGTCATTGACTATTTTGATAGTCAATATGACTATTTGGTAGTCAATTTTCAGCCGATAACCGCGATAGTCATTAGAACAATTTTCGGTTGTCAATTTTGAGATCTGAAATTTTTTTAAAATTTGGTAGTCACTATGACAACTGTAGTAGTCAATATGACAACTTTGGTTGAAGGAAATTGAAACTGCGGTTGTCGTTTTGACTAATGTCAATATGACAACTGCGGTAGTCAATATCACAACTGCGGTAGTCAATATGACAACTGCGGTAGTCAATATGAGAATTGCAGTAGTCAACATGACAACTGCGGTAATCAAAATGACAATTTGTTCTTAAAACCGTAATCTAATTTGACTACCGGATAGTCAATACAACAATTCTCGATAGTCAATTTTGGTAGTCAATATGACAACTGCGGTAGTCAATAGGACAATTGCGGTAGTCAATGTGAAAACCGTAATCTAATTTGACTACCGGATATTCAATACAACAATTCTCGATAGTCAATTTTGGTAGTCAATATGACAACCACGGTAGTCAATATGACAACTGCGGTAGTCAATATGACAATCGAAAATTGTTCTATTGACTATCCAGTAGTCAATTATTGAAAATAAGGTTGTTATATTGAATATTTTGGTAGTCAATGCGACAATTTGGCCAGATTTTAAGTTGACTATCGACGATTGTTAATATGAAAACTTTTTTTTCTGTGTACTGGATGGTTAATATTTTGTAATTCAAAATACTGTAAATTTAAAATACTGTACCTATCTCAAAATTCTGTGTTTCAAAGTACTGTATGTACAAAATACTGTATGATCAAAATACTGTAACTTAAAGCGTGGAAGTTTTGACAGATCGATTAGTTTGGTACAATTGTTGATTATGATAAGAACCATTTACGTACAAATGTGAGAGGGAAACAAACAATTAATTAGAAAAAGATTTAAAAAAGTGCGCCCTTTTTTCCATTATCAAAAAGATTTTTATTTTTCAGCCTATTTACAACATTTTAAAATACACAATTTTGTATGTACAGAATTTTGAGTTATAGTATTTTGAAATACAGTATTTTAAGATACAGTATTTTGAAATACAGTATTATGATCCGTACAGTATTTTGACCCCCTAAACGAGTCAAAAACCATTCCTTATCATTTTATTGTTGATTTTGTAGGTTTTCGTGTTTTGTAAAAAAGTTGTCAATTGCATTTTTCTAAGAAATTAACAAAAATTAGAAACAATATTTCAAAATCTGTTTTAATTCTATTTTACTTACATAGTTTCACCCTTTAACTCTTAAGTTTTTCACAGAAATTCCAAATGAAACAAAACTTGGGAGATCTTAGGAAAAACTCGTGCTTCAAGTACGTAGAAAACTTGTCATTGAAACACACCTTCTTGAAAAAAAAAACCGAAAACACATTCACCCACTTTGGTCAATAATTTCCTGGAAATCAGCCAGCCAGTCGAGATCATTCTTAAAGTCTTCAGTTTAGTGCTTGTAATGTTAGATTTTGTAAGGCAATTTTTTTTATGAAACGTATGACCTTTGTCTTGTTATAACACATCCATACTTAAGCTAGTTATCTGGAATTTCCATTTGAAAGCAAACTTTCATTCGAACAAGAACTCCTTAAAAAAGTTATCATTGTCAACCTTGGAAAATTCATACATTAAATACCTAGAAAAGCTTCTCACAGACCTTAATTATTTAAAAAGAAAATAAAAACATGCTCACATTTTCACACGAATTTTACATCACCCTTCCTTTAAAAAGGTTTTCTGGAATTCTTCTTTTCCAAGAAATTATACCTTTAAACTAAATCGGAAATCTAAACAAACAAACTACTGAACTTCAGTTTTTATTTTTCACGTGTTCTGCACCAAGTCGTATAATCCCCTTTAAGTAACCATACATTTTCCTAGAATTCTTAATGCATTTTTTATTGCTTAATAGAATTCCTCTTAATATCAAAATGTCAAAAATATGCTTCTCAGAAAAGATGTACTAGTTCAAACAAATTCACCATTCTTAAAAAAAAACAATCTTGTTTAGGTAAACAGGTATACAAATTAAGCCATATGAGTTTTGAAAAATCAATTGGCCGAAATATCAATATCATCAAAATCGTCAAAGCTTTGACATAGGTTAAATTGGAGTCATTAGAATTTCAATTAAAATAAAGATCAAAACACTAAATTTTCTAGACATTTCTTTTGACGTCAATCAATTTAGTTTCCAAGCCATTAACTTTGGCTTCTTTTCATGTTGATATGGCAAATAGTTATCCATCTATGAATTTGGCTTCATTGATTTCCTTAGAGAAATATGCAAAGTTCCATTTATAACTTAGTCATATACTCGTACGTATTTGCTTGTGAATAAGAATAATTGCGTGTTCTTGTGACATCCTCACAACATTCCCAGCCAGCCACATCTTTATAGCATATATACTATCGTAGACAAAACTAGAAACACAAGTCATATAATCATTTATCAAAAACTTCTCTGCCATATGAATACTGCCAAGGAACGAATTCACAATTTTCCATGAAGCTTGAAGACCTTACTCACATCATGTATAAATCAATTTGCACCTTTTTCGTGTATTTCATCGAGGAAAAACAAATCTGAATGATTTGCAGGACTATTCCCCATTTTCCATTTACTTTGAAATATACACTTCTCGAGAATGCAAGACATTCAAGACCCAAAACAAAATACCTACAAACCTATTCGGTAGACTGGGAGATGCTGATGGAACTTTGGAAGGCAGTCATAGAGTCAAAAACATAGCTTTTATTTTTGTCGATCCGTGCGGCTTTGACTTCTGCAGTCAGTTCAGTGGATATACAGAAGTTGTAGTTGTAGTGTTTCATTGTTGCATTTGAGGTTTACGTGCTTGAAGTTGGAGTTGCGTGAGGACAGGAGGTTCGGCTTCTGTTGCTATGCTCTACCTAACCCAACACCATGGAATGTTTCTCTCATGCAATCATCCGTGGTCGGTTGAGCTGCTAGTGGGAATGTGTTTGTGTGGTGGTTTTGAGGACTAACTCGCTACTCAATAAGTAGATTTACCAAAGTGTTTATTAGCCTCTTGAAAATCGACATGAGAAGCAAGTGTATAGGGTTAGGGGGTAAGACTGCAAGAGAGGAACTTCCCATGAAATGTACTCGAAACAATAGGATTCCAGAATGAAATTTGGTGCATTTAGGTACTATAATATTTGCGGCAAGAGTAAAGAGGTGGGTGGTGCAGGGGAGATTAGGGTAAGTTAAGTCAATTTAAGTTTAAGAGACTGTGTTAGCTGTATTATTGATATACTAGCTCATGAGGATTTAATGCTTGATATGGGTTTAAATCTTTGTTAGTTACAATTTCCATCACCTTGAATACCAGTGGGAAAGTGAAGTGGTCACATTTTTTCAAACAAAGTGGTTAGTTAGATGGTACTGCCTCTTTACTCTCTCATTCTTATATTTGTACAGCAAATTTAATAGTGCTTAATTTAATAATTTAATTAAAATAAATGCAAACATTGAAATTTTGATATACTTTTTTACATTTTAGAAACCTTATTTCAAAAAAAGGAATTTTAACAAATTAAATTTTGAAAAACTGGATTTGAAATTAGAATTTTAATTACAAATTTTTACTTTAACTCTTTCAAGACATTATGGTCCGATCATAGGTACTTGAAATTTTAGCTACCTGATTATAGGTGAGACTACTTGCTGGCTGTAAGACTTTATGATCTCCAGTTACCCTTCTGAACCCTATTGCAACTTATCTATCATTCCAATACGCATTACCTCTGGTTTTAGTCCCTGAACTTGACGGGTAACGCTCAAATCAATTGAAAAATGATAAAGTAGCAGGGACTGATGGCATTTCTATTGAATTCTATAAAAATTCAACACTGATATTTTTTGGAAATAATAAAAAAAAAATAACAGTCTTCTAGAAAGGGAAGCAATCCCAAAATTATTCTTTTTAAAAGACATGATTTGAGCTATTTTTAAAAAAGGCGATTTGCAGTTTCCAAGCAATTACAAGGGTATATCGATCCCAGCTTGGCTTAGAAAAATATTCATCCATTTTTTATGTCAGAAGTTGACGAGATGGTGGAAGAGAACAAACTCCTTAGTATATTTGTAGCTGGCTTTCTTGCAAGACTATCCACTGTGGATTACGTATATATTATATTTGCCCTCACAAGTATTGTTTTTAGACAGGAAAAAGCTTTTTTGGTCTACTTTAGCATGGCTTTTGTCACCTTGAACAGAGCTTCTATGATCTTTAAGTTTTCAACCTTATGTTTACCCACAAATTTCTGCTATGGTAAAAAACCACCCACGCAATTTTCTTGAGAGCCCTTTCTGCATCTTTCTGCCTTATTATCTGTATAACAAAATTTATTTGAAGTCGATATCTTTTCTGGTTCTTGAGCTATGGACGACGAAAAAAACGTCGCGAACGTACGGACATACGGACGTACGGACGTACGGACGTACGGACGTACGGACGTACGGACGTACGTACACACGCACGCACAGACATCTTTCTAAAAATCTTTTATTCCGACTCTAGGGTCCTTGAAACGTCGAGAAATGTCAAAATTTTCAATTTGACAAATCGGACCCATTACAATAACTTCCTATGGGAAGTTAAAAATTGTAAAATTTGTATGATGAAAAGAAAATTAATTGTATTTTTAAAAGGAATCAAAAAAAAATTTCATGTTTTGATGTTTTCTAATTTTTCTAGAAGTATGTTTGCTTTAACCCCAACTGTTTCTATTTGAAACAAAAGTACTCGAAATTTAATTAAAGAATCCAAAATCTTATTATCAAGGTAGTGTGTCAGAACCTAAACGACGCACGACTCAGCACCGTGCGTCGTCTAATTAGAAGAACCTCGGCCTCGACTTAAAGCGCAGTATTGTATTCCAACTGTGGTCCAAATTTAAAATCATAGCTTTTAAACGCATGAAAATAATAGCACAATTATTTTTTGTAAAAAGAAATTTCCAATTATATAAAAATTATGATTTAAAAAAAAATTGATGTACAAAAGTGTTAAGGAGTCATTTGCTGAAGTAAAAGACTCAACCCTTAATAAAAGTCCTTTATTTGAGAACTTTGTAAACATTTTCACCCTTTTTTCTATAATTGCTGATTTCAGCGTAAGTTATGACTTAAGATTTTAAGAGTACAGATTTTTCCACCTTACTAAAGGGTGATTTTTTAAAAGCTATAGGAAAGTTTTTCAAAAAAAAAAAAAACACATAAAATTCAGAAAAATGCATGAAATCTTTAATATAATTTAATGTTTGAAGATTATTTCATGCAAATGTTGACCTTGACTGCTCCTCAAATGGTCCATCCGCTTATTCCAATTTTGGCATACTCTTCGGCCAACTTTCCAAGAGTCCATTCACCAAAAATTTTACTTTGCAGTAAGTCTTTCGGCTTCAATTATTGCACCAGCTGTATTTTGAAAGGCATCACACCTAAATCCTTCCGCAAAATTTTCCAAGTTGTTGAGTAACAGAGGCCCAATTGCTGCGAACGGTGACGAATAGATAATTGATGGTCATCATTAACACTGGCCGATACAGCAGCGATATTTTCTTAAGTTCACACTCTACGTAAGCGTGTTGGTGGTTTAATTTCCAACAATGTAAATTTGTTAAATTTAGTCACAATAGCCCGAATAGCCGCTTCAATGCATGGGTCGATTAAACTGACCATAAAATGGAAGAAGCGCGCAATGAACTTTCTTAACAGAGCACACATTTTTATAATAAAATTCAATAATTTCCAAGCGTTGTTCGTTTGTAAGACGATTCATGGTAAAATTATAGACCAAACTGAAGATGTTTGACAGCGAAACAAAACACGAAACGTGCGTCAGCTGTTTAAACCAGTGTTGCCAAAAAGATAAAAGCTAAAAAATCACCCTTTAGTAGTACTTAGTCTCTATACGCATATTTTAAATAATTATACTACTGAAGAATTGATAAATTGCTCTCACAAGAGGTCCTAGAAAAACACTTGAACCTTCACTTAACCCTAAAAGTGACAGTCTTACGCACTACGGACTATGCAAAAACTTATGCGAAATTAATGTATGAGTAACTATAAACTATTTAAACCATAAAGCAGCTCTACACAACATACTTTCGAGAAGCTTATTATGATAACCAATTCTGTTGAAACCGTTGATAATTGAGTAAGGTTCTTAAAAAGTATTGGACTATTAACAGGTTCAAAGCAGACTCGTGCCGAAATCTTCACAATGTAACGCTTGATATCTTCGAAAAAGTGATGGAAATCACAAGAAATATTAAAAGGAAGTGGACCAATTAAGTGATGTATGGTGTTCTATTTAAAAACTAATCCAAAACTAAAAAATTTCCACACATACGTGATCCGTTTTTTATTTCTTGAAATCATTAAAATACTCAATATTTCCATTAAGGAAATAATTAATAATGCTAAAGGGATGCATAGAATGCTAATTCATCGATTTTTAATAGCTCTATCTTCGTTGGATTTAAAATTACCCTTTAAGATAGTTCAATACGAGTATTAGATTCGTTCAAGTCTAAAAACCACAAAAGTGATGCAAGTTAACCTCAGAGTTCTGTTCTATCTACGACACTTTTTCTCATTTTTATAAATAATCGCATGACTGAAACTTCTAATCCACTTTCTTCTCGCTTACGACAGTAACTTCAGCTTTCCATATTTTTTTTTTTTTTGATTCACAAACCAACACTTCTAATGTGGATCTTTAACAACAAACCTATGTCAAGCTCATTAAATTCTAACCTTGACTAACCACCTCTGTGGAACGATCATATACTTCAAGTTGTCAAAAATATGTCATACAGTATAGAAGTCCATAGCTTGAACCAAAATACATTTTTTCCTTACAAAATTTCAGGAATGCTCATTAAATCTGTAATTGACCTTCACCTTACACAATTGGCAAAAGAATGAACCAACGCCGCTGTTATGGTTCTAAAGAACACTTTCTTTACACCTCTTCACCTTCAAAATGTTCATTTTAATTAAAACCTTGATTTTTTGTGTGTAGAAGAAACCAATACTGAAAGTTCTTTATAGTCCTTTACTGACCTGAACCAATTGCTTTTCCATTTCTCTCCTATTTTCAAATTGTATTCAAAGTCTCGCTTTTGGTACTATTATGCTTGACACATTCAAAGGTGGTAAAAGTTCTGGTAAACTTTGATAGTAGCCAACCACTAGGAATTCCTTAGTAGTCATCCCAAGTAGCTGGCACCACTTTGGCCAACACCTCTATATGTACTCATAATACATATGTATACAAGTATATGCAAAACGTCCTCAAAGCTTTATGCGCTCGAAATGATCTACAAAATGCTTCGTGATGTGGCTAATGCTTTTGAGAGTCTTATACTTCAGTACCATCTCATGTGCGATACTGGTAGCTCGTAGCTCGTAGCTCAGAGGTCGAAGTTTTTTTTCGTTTTGCCTGAGCAAAATCTTTCGAAAAGACATTTTATTTTCCACTTGTGCTCCACTACGTTGGATATTTTAATTTTGATTTCCCAAATGGGTCTTATATTGGATGACGAAGGAAAGGACCACGATGCACGATGAGAAATGGGTTTTGTTTCCAAGAGTTTTTTCTGTCTTGGTTTTTCTTTATCTATTATTTATTTTCTTTTATACAACATAACATGGAAAGAATTTGCATGGCATAAGTTTTGTATGTTGACCTGGCTTAAACATTTGAATAACATCATACCACAGGGCGGCGCGGCGGCGTTGAGGATATATCAAGCAGTCATATTCCCTGAGATGAAATTTACTATTTTTCTTCTTCGATGGGAGTATATGGTGTGTGTAGTGTGTAGCGACACCGGAAGAGTATGTATAGTCTTTTCTTACCGTGTAGAAGATTAGTTAGAATAAACTTGCAACACAAGAAGACGGAGCAAGTTTCACACGGCGCAAATCTTTGGGGAATCAAGGACGGGCGAGAAAATAATGAAGAAAAAGTATAAGAAGAAAAAATCCTGCATAGTATAATATGTATCTTCCACTGGGGAGCTTTGAATGAGTTTTATCAGATAAAACATCATGATAATCATATGATGCCACCCCACTCACGTTTAAGTGACATTTAAATTAAGGCACTGATTTGGTGCTGTCGCAATTTGTTGAGTTTTTTGTTGTTGTTGTTGTTTTTTGATAAAATTCACAGCAACTTTTTGAGCGAGGATTTAAGTTGACAAAATAGCGATAAAATTCGTAGACAGGGTCGATGATATATTGTAAGAAAATATGTTCATGTTGATTTTGTTTGAATTTTTTAACTTAACTTAAAGTGATGTTAGGATTGACTTCGTATCATGAAGATGATTGAAAATAAATTAACTTTGGTTTAAATAAAATAAATAAATTAAGTATTGGGAGGCATGAGGGACAACATTTTGAGTTAAAAAAAAAATAATAAGTTTCAAGTTTCATAAAATAAAAAAGTGCGTATACGCCTGAGTGTACCATTTCAAAATTTAATTTTCTTTCTTATATCAAATATGATTGAATTTGGTCCAATTTTTCAAATGGAAATTTTTTAATTTTGTCCACGTTTCAAGCACCCTAAAATCTATATCCAAAAAAATGGTTATGTGCGTGCGTCGCGTCGTATGACGGTGGTTCGGGATACCTTTTTTCATATCAACTTCAAATAAATTAAATTTTATAAATAATAACATAAATATGTGCAAGAAGGACTTTAAAAACATCAATTGTTTAATTTTTATTTTCTATAAGAGGGTACTGCCTCTTGCGAGGAACTGAAAACTCCTCCAAGCCTGATTCTTGTAATAAAAAGTGATTTCTCAAATAAGCCATTCGGATTCGGCTTAAAACTGTAGGTCCCATCCATCCCTGACAACATTACTCACACACACGCAGGAATGGTTAAGAGTTGTAAGTCACTAGGCCCTAGTTCTCAACAGACTTTTTTTGAAAGGACATATTTGGATTATTGCTAAAAAAAACTTCGAGTTTTGTGGGCTCCCGAGCGTCAAGATGCATTGGTATTTGAAATGGTTTCCTTATCTATTTCTATTTTTTTTGGAAAAGTTGAACTTTTGATGCACTATTACCCAAAAATGTTTGCAAGTACATAATGTTCTTACAGAGGTGAGTTTCAAATAAAGTATAACTGGCTCCTGTTAACGCCAAAAATAAGCTCTCAGATCTCGGTCTAACTGTGTGGCTCCTAACTTAATTGAATACACAGCGCAAAGCTGCAATTTTTAGTGTAAACTAGTTTTTTTTTTTGTATAATGAACGGGCACACAAGGGGTTATTAATACCCTTAACATGTTTAAAGTTAAACACAGTGCGAGTTTTAGGAAAATAGGGAAGGATTAAAGAGGAGATACCGATGCACATATTGGTCTTAAAGTTTTGAATATCAAAATGATAGGGAAAAACAGAGCTGTGTAAAGCATTTCACATTCTTGAAGTGCGGTTAAAAAAAGAATCTCTATACTTGACAGTACGTCCGAAATTGAGCTCAAAGTAAAACTGATGTGCATTCCTAGAAGTACGAGTATTACGGCCGAATTGTTTGAGGGGGGGGAATCCAACTGGCTAATTCGACAGAACACTGTTTATAAAAATATCGCTAGAACAACGAAAGGCATGAAACATTGCGGCGGTGTTCAAGTGACGTAATTGTTTCGGTTATAGTTCTATCGCCTATCATTTTCAAAGTTCTTTTTTGGATCCTGTCCAAAATACTTAAACTTGTTTTAGGGGCACCTGCCCAAATATGCGAGTTATATTCAAGTTTTGGACGAATGAAGGCTTTGTAGATTACAGCCAGATCAGAAAGGGTGAACAATTTCTTGCACCGTGCGTCGGAGGAATCCTAAGCACCTAGCAGCATTTTTGGCAATATCGAATATGTGATCATTCCATAAGAGGTGATCTGTGATACACATACCGAGTACTGAAAGTTGATTAGTTTCCTGGATGCAAGTGCCGCTCATGGATAGCGGCATCGGGGGTGTGTTACGCTTTAACGACAGGAGACAGCATTGAGTTTTCGAAGCATTAAATTCTACATGGTTTTTGATTCCCCATTGTACAATGCTGTCAAGATCAGAATTTAATGAGCTTATCATACGCTGCGTTGAAGTTCCACATCCAAAGGACAAGGATGAGAATCTAAAAACGAATATGAAAAGCTGAGGGTACTGTCATCCGCGAAACAATTTAGTGGGTTAGAAGTTTCAGACAAAAGATCATTAATAAAAATAAGGAAGAGCTTCGGAGACAAAACGGAGCCCTGGGGCACACCAGCGTTTATTTTGTGAATATCAGATTTGAACCCGTCCAATACTACTTGAATTGAACGGTCCGAAAGGTAATTTCAAACCCAACTAAGAAGGGATTCATCAATACCAAATGCAAGCATTTTCGATAAGAGAGCTTGGTGCCAAACTCTATCAAATGCCTTTGCAATAATCTTACTTTCTCCAAAACGATGTAAAGATTTGTTCCACTGTTCGGTGAGATAAACCATGAGATCACCAGTGGACCTATTGCTACGAAAGCCATACTGCCGGTCATTAAGAAGCTTCCGTTCTTCGAGAAATGCCTTAAGCTGATAATTAATCAGCGTTTCCAGGACCTTGGAAAGAAGTGATGTGAGTGCTATTGGACGATAGTTAGAGGGGAGGATAATTCGCCTTTTTTCTGGACAGGCTGTACAAATGCTGTTTTCCATCCGCTCGGAAAGTGACCTGTAGAGTAGGAAAGATGGAAAAGCTTACGCAGTGGTTTTGCCAGCGTTGAAGAACACCTCTTCAGAACAATAGGGGGAATACTATCCGGGCCAGCGGATTTGTGTATGTCAAGGTCTTTCAGTACTCTTGCAACTGCACGAGTGCGAAAGAAGATTTGACCCATAAAATCGTTTACGCTCTCAAGAACAGAAGGACTCAAGGCACTCTCTGGAAGCGTCGAATTAACAGCAAACTGTGCTGCAAACAAATTGGCTTTATCAATCGAGCTTACATAGGGAATGTCATTGTGGACGAGCGTTGAAACCGAGGATGACGTGGTGTTTCGTACGTTTTTTACAAATGACAATAAATTGATCCTATACTATAATCTTCTGTAATACAAATTAAAAACAACTTGTCTACTCTCTCATTTTTTCATAATGGAAAAAAGTACAGAGTTTAATCAACCTTAAGCAAGTAAGCATTAAAAGTTATCCTTACCATTAACGAACTACATTATTTATATTTTTGATAAACAAAAACTGCCAACGAAACTCTTGGAACTCATTATAATCATCAAGGATGGAAAGTACAGTAGAAAACAAAAAAAAAAACAAAGATTCCTAACTTCATCAAAAAAGCATAAATGGTCCAATACTCCAGGACACTAGTATTCATCTTTACAAAAAATAAAAAGGGTAAAATATCAACACCCTGGATGTTTTTGACCCATCCCAAGTGACAATCAAAGAAAAGAAAAACGGAAAAACGAAAAACAAAGAACAAATAAAAATAATGATCCTTCAATAACAGAAAAACACAAAAAACCAAAAAAAAAAAAACAATTCATCAAAACGAAACCCAACAACGAAAATGTCCTTTTTGTTTTATATTTTTTGTTGTTGTATCCATAAAAACAAGCAAGTGGTCAAATTCATCTGGTAAATCTTTATCAACGAATTCATTAAAACACCCAACAAAAAGGATTACAAGCGTAATCCTTTTCTTTGTCATGTCATGGTGTTGAATATGTGTTTATGTGTGTAACTTTGTACACGTTTATTTATGTTGTTTTCCAAGCGAATTTCTAACCTTCATAAATCCCATAGAATTCAATAGAAAGCGAGACTGTACCACCGAGCCACAGAGCTACCAAGCTATACCAAGCGACCGTGCTATGGCATAAAGCCTATATAGTCAAGCCAGCCTAGAATTGATAATGCCCGACCCATAATTTTGCAGATAGATTTTCACAACAAGTCCCAGATAGGACGAAACCGAACGAAACAGTAGGAAGGATAAATTCATAAAATACTGACCTTAAATGACTTGGAAATACTAATTGGTCACGCCTGCCTGTGGAAATGCTCGGCTCGTGTCAAGTTCGGGAGGGCAAGTCAATGTGTAATCGGATTTTATTACTTTGTGTCGTCGTCGTCGTCCTTTCTAGGTATACTTATATTCTTATACGAAAGCGAAGGGTAAAGATAAGGGTATGGGTATTGGGTATATGGCGTAAGGCGCAAAGGAAACTTTGTTGCGAGTTTATTTAAGTTTCTGAGTGGAGAATTGGATGTGAATGTGGGGATGGAAGCTCAGTGTTGACGTAGATAAATTAAATAAACCTTAAATTTATATTTAAGTGATAGGAATTATGTCTTCTTAAAATTTTGGAATGGGAAATTCGATATTATCTTGATTTTGTATTTAAAGTGAAACCCATTTGTTTAAAGTGACAAAGAAAAAAAGTTAAAATAGGAATCATTTTAAATGCACTCATTTGTGAAATTGGTGTACCTTTAGGTCTCATGCTTAATTAGGATGACAAATCTCAAAAACAGCACTTGGAATCTTTTCTATTCTAAGATTTTATTAAACTGACAAATGTATTTCCTAGTTCTGGATATTATTTCCAATTTCTAAAATATGTAAAAAAAAACTATAATGGTCAAAATGAATCAATCAATATTTCTTCTAACTTCGCTTATAACAATGTAATGAGACTTAAGTCTCGTAAAGGATATTCAAATCTATAGTCATAATATTATTTCTTCCAAATGAAAAACCAATTCAAGTCACTCAAACACAAAAAAGGAAGGACTTTTCCTACTAAAACAAAACAATAGTAGTTTTATTTTCTTTAAAATGAATTCACCTGAAAAACAATCAAAACCCTTTAGACCCATTGACAATAAAAAGGAAATAAGAAGTCATCAAAGATATCTCATTTCTTCCGAACAAAAACAAAATAAAATGAAAAAAAAAATTCTTTTAAAAACAAATAATACTATAAGGAAGTGTGTATCTCAATTTTCCATTTTCTAACAAGGTTCACTATTATTATCTTTCCCATCATCATCATCACCATCAGCCAAATCGAAAAGAGTACCTAGAAAGATCAATGAATTGCACTTCTAACCAGCAAAAGGGAAATACTCCTTCATTTATCTGAAAGTGTACATTCAATTTGCCTTGCAATACTATAGAAATAGTGTTTTGAGTGTATTTTCTTTCAAATGAAAAAGGATATTGACAATTGGAAATAGTGTCACTGTTGAATCGCGTTGGGTCGTTTGAATTGCGCGGAAACTTTGATGCAAACGTGTATACTGAACAAAGATACTCACACACAAGCGTACCTACACCAAAAATAGTGCCGGACTATATCGGTGATTTAAAATAGGTTACTTTTTTTAAGGGAGCCCAAAGTAATGAACTGGAAGAATTTGTTTGCTGTAATACAAACTTTGGACCTTATTTTACTCTTTAAGATGCAACGTAAATACACAAAAAATAAAAGAGGCTGGGATGCCACCCACGCTGATAACTTCCCATCCCGTCTGTCGATTTGTCTTGCTTAAAAGTTTGAAGGTTTTCGTGTTTTGTTAAAAAAGTTGTCAATTGAATTATTCTTAAACATTTAAAAAGTACCAATAATATTTTGCATATAATGAAATAGTTTTATTTCAAAATCTAATTTTGTTAACGAGATTTTTAGTTGAAAACTAATTTTTTAGCAATTTTAGCAGCATTTCTTAAATTGTTTTATTTCTTATATAAACAAATGCAAATTGGATGAATGAAATTAATTTGAGAGATAAAGAGAACCGAATATCAATTTTTACCAAATTTGCGTACTGTTTTTTGTAGATTTCATTTTTTTATGAAAAAACGGAATGTTGGATTCTTATAAAAAAAAATTACTGAATATCGAAAACAATATTTTCTGTGAGATGAAATTATTTTTAATTTTTGAAAAGATATTTGAGTCGAGAGTAAATTTTTAGGTACCAAGTTTTAGTATTGTTTTTTTAAGTTTTTAATGTTTTGTAAAAAAAACTGTCCATTCGACTTTTCTCAAAATTGTACCAGATGTTGAAAACGTTATTCTTTGTTTCATACAATTGTTTTGGAGATAAAATCATTTTTTGTTCGTAAAATTTTCGAGGTGACAAATATTTTTTTACAGTTTTTTTTTATTTATAAAGGAGCTAATCTTTTTTTTGAAAAATTAAGGCAGATATTTTTCCAAATTGTGTCAAATATTCCAGAATTTCAAAAATATGTATGTTTATATGTTTTCAACTATCTTCACTACTCTGGACAGAAAAGCATAGCTTTTTGGTGTTCATTAAAAAAATGTCTTAACTGACTAACACTAATTAGCGTTCATTAAGCTGAACTACTGTACTCTAGTTCTGAATATGTTTGCACTACCTTTTGATCTAGAGCAGGTTGGTGAAAACTGTCAAAATCAGTTAATACTCGTACAACTATTCGATAACATTTTGTTAATGAATAAAGTTGGACTTTTTTCCGAGTTTCGTATTTTTTATTTAAATTGTTAAACAATGCATATCTCTGGTGATTCAATATTTCCTCAACAGCAAATAAAATTTGGAGGACAGTGAAGAAGAAACTCTTCTTAAATTCTATTTTGTAATATTCTTTCAATTTATTTTTTTTTCTTTTTAAGATCTGACTACATACATATGTACATAATAAAGTTTTTGGTTTTTTGAGGTGGAAACATAATTAGAAACGACGAAAAAACACTTACTGTTTTTCTTTCCAGGATTATAGCCATGTTAACTAATAAATTTAAGACTATTGGCGCAAAATTTAAATGTTCTCTTAATTTTAAACACCTTAAACATCTTTTTTAACTAATGAAGGTTTTGAACATGACCAAGTGCATTTGTATGATGTTTATATGGACTGTTGTTGAGCATTCCATTGCTATTGCTGCTTTTAAAGTTAGACGAGTACTTTAAGCGTTAAAGTATACTTTATATGGTTTAACATTCTCAGAGTCAACCCTTATCCTAAAACTCATTTTTAGAGTCGACTTTGAATTCAAAAAAGATTTAGAGTATGTTGTACAAATTTGCGACATTATTATCAACTTTTGGCTTTTTCTAAAAGAATTAGTCGATTTCCTTGGAAAAATAATTAGAAACGACATTAATTTTGATATTATCTGCAAATGTGGTGAGAGATCCAACAACTTAAATCTCCAGTACGCAAAAGGGGTAAAAAAAAGCTGCAAATCTGAAACCTTTTCAGGTAAATCTTCCATGGAAGCCATCGCAAGTCAATTAAAATATGTTAAGAAGGTGGTACATAATGCTATAAGCGTCTAGACCTAGATTGTAAGCCTTGAAAATGCAAAAGGAAAGAGAGGAAAAGAAAAACAACTTAAAAGAGAAGGTCATCTCATAGTCCGACAGAGTAGGGTCAATTTGACACCAGTTACAGTTAAGCAATTCGTGATGCCATTTCATCCCAACTAAGCCGTGAAATAATAGCATAGACTAAAAGGCAACCGTCTTTTCAAAAGTGGTTAGCGAAGATGTATTGCTTATCAAAAACCATGCGTTTCAAAAAAACATTCAATGTGTTCGTTTGGAGTTTGTGCGACAACATTTGAAAAATCATTATTTCGGCAAACAAATCTTATGGAGTTATGAATCCAAAGTAAACTTATTTGAATCGGACGGCAAATGTTATGTGTCCTCCAATTAACCAGGAGATAAATCACAAGTATACAATCAAGACCATCAAGCATGGGGGAGGAAAATTGACAGTTTTCGGAGCGTTGAAATTAAAGTTTTGGGTTGGTGTTCTCAAAATACGGATTCTCAAACCAATTGCACATTTTTAAGGATTGTAAAGAGAGCTTTAAATAAGACAACATTTAAAAATGAATTTGAGCTTTTCAAAAAAATATCAAGGAAACATGGACAAAATGTTCTGTGAAAAGATATCGGATCGAAAGCTAGCTTCTTTGCCCACGAACACATCGCACAGTGGATCGTTTCTATACGTTTCTAGACATAAGAAGGTCAAATTTAAATTTCTTAAGTTGTTGTATTTTTATATCATAACAATACCCCACAAGCTAGAAAAGTCCAATTAAAATCATTGTTTCTCGAATAGACTGGAAGTAATTGGCCATCGAAATCACTAACTAACATTTCTAACATGGTAGATAAAATTCTTGAGTAAAGTTCTGATAGTAGTACTCGTGGCAAATTAGCCGTTCGGATTCGGCACGTAAACTGTAGATCCCCTCCACCCCTGCAATTACTCGCACACAGGAATGGTTGAGAGTTGTAAGTCACTAGGCCCTGGTTGTCTACGGACTGTTGTGCCACCTAACTTAATTTAAAAAGTTCTGATAAGACCTTATTGCAACGCCGATTTATTTTATATTTATTAAAAAAAAAGTGCGTATACGTCCCAGTGAACATCTTGAGTATTTAATTGTCGTCGTTGTTTTCGAGTTACAACAAAACTACGAAATATTTACAATCGTACCTTTGCATTGTTCTATTTAACATAAAGTTATCTTGACTACAGTTGAAAACTTGTAGTAATTTCATTTTGTTAATTTATTTACTATATTAATGTTTAATAAAACAGCTGTTAAAAACAATCAGGTGCCAATTCCCATTCCATAGCTTAAATTCGCCAATGAAGTCAAGTTATATTTTACATGAATTTGTAACGGGTTATCCATTTTGCGGTTTCAAAAGTATAGGGCTTGAATTCTACATCTGTCAAACCATGTTGTTAAACCAATTTTCTGTTTTCAGTTCAAAGTCTGACATTTACGAAAATGGATCGCTTAACTAACGCAAAGCGCATAAAAATTGTTAAAACCTACTACAAAGATGGTGATTCTGCCACAGCCACTTATCGTGTTTTCAGAGGAGATTATGGTTTACATAATCGTTCAACTTTGCAAGCAATTGGAAAAAATGTGAAGAAATTTGAAAAGACTGGATTGTACATCATTGTTTCGCTCGTACCACTGAAAATATCGCTGCTGTAAGTGAAAGTATTGCCGAGCACCCAATGTGTCGATTACTCGGCGTTGCTAGGAATTAGGACTGTCTTACGGCAAATTATGGAGTATTTTTCATTTGGATCTACACCTACATCCAAATAAAGTCCAGCCCACACAACAACTGAAGCCAGCTGACCATTCACAACGTCGTCGTAGATACGTCGAATGGGTGCTTGAAGAACGGGTTTTGGACAGCGATTTTTCGAACAAAATTTTCTTTTCACTCACTTGATATCTTAATAGTTAATAAACAAAATTGTCGTATTTGGGGTTCTGAGAATCTCAAGTAATTGAAGAGAGGCCATTACATCCACAAAAAGTCACTGTTTGGTGCGCTCTTTGTTCCGGAGGTGTGATTGGACCTTACTTCTTCGACAAAGGAACGACTGTCACCGTTAATTTGCAGCGTTATGGTCTTATGATAATCGACTTTTTTTAGCCTGCTAATGAAGAATACAACTTGGAGAATATGTGGTTTCAACAAGACGGTGCAACACACTACACAATTCGAGCGAATATGGATGGCTTTATTGCAAGAGGCGTTTCCTGGCCGCGTAATTTCTCGTCGTGGCGATATCAACTGACCACCAAGATCATGCGATTTCACACCACTGGATTTTTTTTTGTGGGGCTACATGATCTTTAACTCTTGCGCACTTAAAAATCAACATTCGTCAAGTTATGGCTGAGATACCGCCCAATATGTGTCAAAAAGTGCTCGAAAATCACCACAAAAGAATCGATGCTTGCAACAATTCGCGTGGTGGTCATTAAAATGACATAGTGTTTCAAACCTGATTTCAACGTTTAAACTTTATAATAAAAAAGAAATATCATGAAAACAAATATTTTATATGTGTTTTATTAACGTTTACTTCTGAAACCGCAAAATGGATAACCCTTTACATTTGCAAATGCGGATCTAACTTTTAGACTATTTAAAATGTTAGTCTTTATATTACAACGCAAAACTCTTTAAAACTGTTTCGACCAAAATAAATGTATACCAAGCTGATTTCGATCAAATCGTTTATCAAGACTATTGTTAAAATGTTGGTTTTATTTAAATAAAAAATAGTATTTTGGTGTTTGGTTTTAATTTTAATTAAGTCAGAAGCTGAATAATTTTTCTTTTTTTAACTTCCCATAGGAAGTTATTGTAATGGGTCCGATTTGTCAAATTGAAAATTTTGCCATTTCTCGACGTTTCAAGGTCCCTAGAGTCGAAATAAAAGATTTTTAGAAAGATGTCTGTGCGTGCGTGTGTACGTACGTCCGTACGTCCGTATGTCCGTACGTCTGTACGTTCGCGACGTTTTTTTCGTCGTCCATAGCTCAAGAACCAGTAGAGCTATCGACTTTAAATAAATTTTGTTATACAGATAATAAGGCAGAAAGATGCAGAAAGGGCTCTCAACAAAATTGCGTGGGTGGTTTTTTTACCATAGCAGTTTAAAAAAAAGGTGAAAATTTTGGTTAACCCTAAATATCTCATGAACCAATGACGTTAGAGGCTTGATTAAATTTTATATTTTATAATGTAACGTGCTACAAAACAATTATATTTTTGGAAAAAAATCCAATTAACGGTTTTTTTTATAAATCAAAAAAACTGAACAAAAAAATTCTCACTTCGAAAATTTTACGACTAAAATATGATTTCATCTCCAAAACAATTTTGTGCAACGAAGAATAATGTTTTTGACATCTGATAAAATTTTGAGAAAAATCGAATTGACAGTTTTTTTACAAAAAATAAAAACCTAAAAAAAAAAAATAATAAAAGTTGGTAAAAATTGATTTTTGACTCAAATATCTTTTCAAGACTTTGAGATATTGTCTTTAAACTACTTTTATCTTTCAAAAAATATTGTTTTCAACATTTAGTAAAATTTTGAAAAAAATAGAATTGACAGTTTTATTACAAAAAATTAAAAACCGAAAAAAAATGTAACAAAAGTTGGTAAAAATTGATTTTCGGCTCAAATATCTTTTAAAAAATTTGAGATTATGGCTTCCAACTAATTTTAAATTATAAGAAATATTGTTTTCAACTTTAGGAAAAATTTTGAGAAAAATCGAATTGACAGTTTTTTTTACAAAAAATAAAAACCTAAAAAAAAAAATTAATAAAAGTTGGTAAAAATTGATTTTCGGCTCAAATATCTTTTCAAAACTTTGAGATATTGGCTTCAAACTAATTTTATCTTATAAATAATATTGTTTTCAACATTCGGTAAAATTTTGAGAAATGTTGGATTGACAGTTTTTTTTTATAAAAAATAAAAACCTAAAAAAAAAAACAATACTAAAACTTGGTAAAAATTTACTTTCGACTCAAATAGCTTTTCAAAAATTAAAAATATTGGCTTCAAACTTATTTTATTTCACAGAAAATATTGTTTTTGATATTCAGTAATTTTTTTATAAAAATCCAACTGTCCGTTTTTTCATAAAAAAATAAAATCTCCAAAAAATAGAACGCAAATTTGGTAAGAATTGATACATTTAGACAAACTTTTCAGCAAGACAAATCGATAGACAGGATGGGAAGTTATCAGTGTGGGTCGCATCCCAGCCTCTTTTTATAATTATAGATTTGGAAAACAATTTGTGTTTTCCAAAAAAACTTATTTATTTAATACAATATTGGAATTTCTTACGTCTAGCATGTATAAAACGATCCACTGTGAAAAGCTTCAGCTTTTTTTCCAAACAATTTCTGGCGGGTGTTTTTGCTATTTCTGTAAATGGGAAAAAGGCCCAAAAATAAAAAAAAAGGCCAAGAAATAAGAAAGTTTAACACAAAAAATGTAGTTTTTCCTAAAAACAAAATAGCGATTAATGTTTATTAACAATTGTCTCACTTTTAGATCTGCTTTAAAAACCTTCTACAAGGTAAACATTTATATCTTTGAAATTATTCTATAAGAAAAATTCCAGAAAAATTGAAAAATTGTCAAAAATTTCAAAATTTTAAGGAAAAGAATTCAGAAGACCTTTCTGGACTTAGAGACCTTCCTCGGTTTTTCGTACACTATTACTGTATTGTTAATTTTTTTGTTCGCAATTAAGTTCCTTGGACGCCTTGAAATGTATAATTCAAGCGTTTTATTTTTGGTGAGTATACGACCTAGCGCAGAACAATAAACAAAATGTTACAACAAACAATAAAATAATAATAATAATATTAATTATTTTTTAGTAAAACTTAAATTATCTCAACATGCCCTAAGTCTGGCCCTGATCACAATGTGCCTCCTTTTATTTGGAGTCTCGTTTTCTAGATTCAATCAATATAGAGATAGCAACTTCATTCAAATGAGAGTTGATAGTATTTATATAGAAAACAACAAATATATTTAGAATCATCTCAAGTATTTCAACTTTTACATATGTATATACAAATAGATACAAAGAATGTTGCAGTAGTTGTTGCAGTTTTCAGTTTACTTTTTAAAAGTTAAATGCGAAAAGTTTCTTGCAACTCCAACCCCTGCGCCCCGTGTGCCCTGCATCACACTTTTCTATAGTAGTTATACGAATACAATTGAAAATAACAAAAAGAAAAATAATTCTCAAAGAACTTACGTACAGATACAAAATAACTTCAAGGACATTTCAACTTTTTAACAAAACGAAACAGCATGCACTATAAAATATCCATTAGTATTCACTTGGTGCTGAGATGAGAGATACAAAACATTCTCCAAGGAGGTGCGATGGGGCCACTCTGTACCAAAAAAAAAAAAAAAAACCTACATTCGAATAGGTGCTGCCTGAAAAGTTTTGTGTTCGTGCTTGCACGCCACGAAAAAAAATACCAAATCTTTTTCAAACTTTTCTTTGACTTTGTAGGGTCCTGGTTCCTAGATTCGTTCGGTGGCGGCGCGGCGGCATTGGTCGTAGCGAAGGCGTGTTTTGTCATCACGTGTAAAAAGTTTATCACTTCGTTTTCCAAAGATAAAGTGGGGTTAAAGAGGCATTAAGAGTTAGGACTCTTTAAAATTGAAAGCTGAGACTTTATCGGTGCGGTGTCGGTGCCGGTGTCGTTGTCGTTATCGGTGTCTAAAAATTAAAAAGTAATTGCTTTGGATTTAAGAAAAGAAAAAAAAAACAACAAAATTAGACATCGCGTTCGAAGTTAAATGCTCGGAAATTCTAGCTCGTTAAATAATTATTCATTTACATCCCGCACATCGAATAAGGTTTATGTCTCACCTATACCTACCAATTTCCTTTAACAATATACCAACCTCGTTTTCTTATTTAAAAAAAAAAGGACTTTACGACACAATAAAAATAAAACAGGAGGTTTTCCAACCACTTTCAGTCGCTTTGCACTCGTAATTCTTGTACAAAAGGAAGTTATTTATGATGCAACCTCTTTATGGAACTTTGTTGCCATTGACTTTATGAAAATGAACACATTCTGGAGCCTGATGGGGACTGTTCAGTTCAAGTCGTGCCATTTAAGCTGTTTTGTTTTTTTGACACATTTTTCGACTTCGGTTTTTTGAAGGGTTTTGCGATTTCAGTCTTTGTTTTGTAAATTATAATAAAAATAAAGAAAATGCACGTGCACGAACTTTTTCATGCTTGGTTTAAATTTATTGAAGATGTTTGGTGTATTGGTATTCAATTCAATGCAATTGTGTTTTTAACTTGGTAAAAGTTGGAAAAACCTGTAAAACCGTGTATTTTCTGATGAACAATCAAACCCATTTAAGTAAAGAGACAAAAACATCAAGTAAGACATTTATTTGGTTGGACAAATTTTTTAACCTTTTATGTTGCGATTTTGAAATTAAAGGTTTTTTATTTTCAAGTAAGACAAGACAGTAAAGCATAGATTTGGACAAGAAGAATAAAATTTTATTATGTATGGTCCATATGATGAACACAAGTAGTGAGGTTAGACAATGACACCAAAAAAGTACGTCAGCCGTAGTAGGCAATTTTTTGCTTTAAACACTTATTTTGAAACAAGGTAATTTGTACTTCTACAAGTATTTTTGATATAGTAATACTTAAAATATAAAACTAATTTTAAATTAATTAAAAGCATGAGATCACAATCTATGACAGCAAAATATTGGATTTTATTTTAGTGTAAAACATTATCCCTGAATATAATCCCATTCAGATGCCTGAAACGAATACATTAAAAAAACACAAGGTTTTTCGCATATTCAAAATGTTGGTTAAATAAAATTCACATTCATTTTCAAAAGAAATTTATTTGATATATGTATTGTAGACAAACAATTCTTCAATCTAAATTGAGGCTTATTTGAAGTTTTTGAAAAGCTCTTCTCAAGCGGATAGAATTTGTTGTTGTGAAAAAGTGTGACCGAACCCAATTACTGAATTCTTAAAAGAGGAAGTCATAGATTTGACACATTACATAACATTATTTACGCGGAAAATGTCTTTAATTAATTCTATAGAATTTAAAATATACCGGGTGTTTTTTTGAGACGTGTGATTTTCAATCTGGCAATAAGTTTTTTTCGGAATTGGTCTTTTTGACAGCTGTCACTTGATTTATGCTAAATTTGGCTTTTCATTTCGGTGCCGTGAAATCAGCGTCACTGGCCAAGAGTTGGAGGGAGTTGAAACACATCTCCGGAAACCGTACTTGATGGCGCGTATGCGTAGTAGAGGTCTATGCCCATTATTGATTCCCAACGGACTTAGCAGGTCTAAGGACCTAAGTAAGTAAGTAAGTAAGCTTTAACCTACAACTTACTTTATTTTTAATTATTTAAGAGAGATGGGCTGAGGATTTGTGTTTATGTTAATTTAGCTTAGCAGGGTTTAAGAATGTATGTTGCCTACAAGCAATTGTTGGTGTGCGAACAGAACATCAGCTATTAGCCGCATTGGTCTAGAGATTGTAAACCTATTGGATTAAGACGATTCTGGTAAGGGGCAAGCATATTCAAGAGTAGGTCTTACAAAAGTTACAAAAATAGATATAGCAACATAGGGATTATCAAAATCATTCGACCAACATTTTACAAAACCAAGATATCGATTGGCTTCATATGATCAATGTGGGAGTTAAAATTGAGTTCTCTATTACAGATAACACGGAGGTCACACATAAAATCAACAATTTGGATATTTTAATTTAAGAAATATATAATTTCTTGGGGTTGTTGATCGTCGTTTTCGGAAAAAAAAATATTGCTATATTTGCTTATAGTCAATTCCAAAAAATTACTGTCACACCAAGAACAGACACAGATTCAGATAATTTTGAAGTTTATTAGAGTCATTGTAAGAAGAAATTTCATCGTGTCAACTTCACGTCCATTCTCAAGAGTCATAAATGTTTGAGAAACGAATTTTATGAGGTTTGTTGTCGTTGTCCTGAAGAAGCTCATGTTGAACAGGTGAAAATATTGACTTACTGTTGAAGTAGATTGAGTCATAAACTAAACTTTCGAGGAGTTTTCGAATACAGTATAATTTTGCTATCTTACTATAGTTTTTGAGTAAATTTTTGGGAACTTTTTTATGAATTGTTCTAATAATTTAATCTTTCTAGTAATCGGGGAATACGAGAGGGATAAATAGAAAAGATCAGTGAGAAGTTAAGATGAGACATGAACACATTTTTGTTTAGAAGAATCGATGGGCCGGCCGCCATCGCATCGGGACCGGGACTAAAATTATCTTTATCAATAACTAAATACGAGGTGTGTTCAAAAAGTACCCGGAATTTTTAAATTCCGCGGGTCTGGAGAGTCCGAAGGTCAAAATTATTTTTGTATTGTGTTGGTATACATGCCCCTAAAGTATGATGCAATTTTCAGCTATGTTCACTGTTTACTTTGTCTGTGGTAGTTGCTAAGGTTCGACGTGTTTTTATGACCTCGGCGATTTTTGCTGAAACTGCTGAATTTTGACCAAAAAAACAATCGCATGAACATCGCTCAAGAGCTGTTAAATGACGTCAACGACGATCCAAGTTTGCTTGAAAGGGTCATAACTGGTGATGAAACATGGGTGTACGGTTATGATATCGAAACCAAAGCACAAAGCGTCCACCTGGAAGCATCCAACGTCACCAACGAAAAAAGCACGTCAAGTTCGATTAAATGTGAAGGTTTTGCTTACTGTTTTCTTCGATTTTATAATGGCATAGTGGATCAAGAGTTCTTACCACAAGGTCGTACGGTTAATAAGGAGTATTACCTTGAAGTTATGCGACGTTTGCGTGAAACAATCCGAAAAAACACTCAGATTTATGGAAAAACAGTTCATGGCTTTTGCACCACGATAACGCACCTGCTCACTCGTCGTTGCTTGTTCGTAATTTTTTGGCCAAAAACAATACCGTAGTCATGCCCCAACCTCCATATTCACCAGATATGGCTCCGTGTGACTTTTTCCTATTTCCAAAGTTGAAGAGACGAAAGGACGGCGTTTTTCCTCAATTGAAGAAATAAAGGCAAAATCGCTGAGAAAGCTCGAGGACATATCAAAAAGTAATATCAAGAGTCCTTCCAAGATTGGAAAAAATGCTGACATAAGTTTTTTATATATGGGAGTGACTACTTTGAAGGGGACCACATTGATGTAAACGAATAAATAAATATTTTTTTGAAAAAACGAAAATTCCGGGTACTTTTTGAACACACCTCGTAACTAGTTATTTTGACTAAAACGGACGAAACTTGAGGACAATCTTTTAAATAACTCAAAAAACAGTCATAAGGTATTAACGGGTCTTTGCTATATAATTGAGACAAATTGGAAAGTTGTTGGATATTTTGTGAGGTCATAACAGGTAGATTTTGAAATAAAGGAGCTTGGTGGAAGTCCGTATGATTTCTTTTTTATATTGATAAAATTAAATTTCATATTCCATAATGAATAGACTTACTCTAAAACAACGATTGCAAATCGTTTAGATTTATTACCAATATAATGTTTCGGCGTTATTTTATTTCTTAAAAACCCTTTAGTTATAAATCTAATAACATCTTCTTAGAAGAAATACTATGTTTATATGCATTTCCTCAACACTGAAATTAAACAATAAGTAAAGACTATAACAGGTACATCATACTCTATTTTCTATGAGCAGAATCTCTCGAAATTAAAATTCTTCAATTGTACAACTACTTATTGTTAAACATGTGCACAAATTTAAAATACAAAAATCAATGTACCGCAATTTTTGGTGCATTGCATCTGTTTCGAATCTAACCACACATATCTTCAAAATGTCATTTCAAATCGAACCACTTGTCATTGTCCATTGTCTCGCTTTTCTGATTGCAAAACATTCTGCTCGCGCTTCTGCAAAATTCCCAATGTCGGCCATTAGAACATAGACGTGACCAAATGACTATAAAGCGACGAATACGATGATGACGACGACGCGGACGTACGTAAGGCTTTAGCAAACAGTCTTAGCCGGATCTCGGATGTCTGGTATTTAGTGTTTCTGGTTGTTGTTGGTTGTTCGTCCTGTATATCAACTTTTTGCATGTCCTATAAAAGTGTATGTCCTCGTACGCCCGGCACCAATGACGATGAAGGCTATAAGGCTTCGACTGCTCCGGAATCGACAGTAGGATGTGCTCGAAGGAATGGCAGGACGGAATCCATTAATTAGTTTTTGCTTGTCGGTTTTTTTTCTGTATTTTTCCCGTCATCGTCGTCGTCGGTAGTCGTTTCTTTAGGAATGGTTCTCTAATTTTGGGTTTTTGGGTTGTTTTCGTCCAGCGCGAATAATGTCCATTCTGTTTTGTTTATTTTTTTTTTCGTATTTTTTTGTTATTATTCAAAGACTTGGTTGGTTTTTCGTACATATTCATTTTCTATATACCTTACTCTATATAGTCTTATATATATATGTCTGTATGTATGTACCTAAGCCTTTTTCGGATTAAATAATTGAGTGTATTTTTCGGGTTTTTGTTTTTGGCACTTTTCTTCTTCTAAGGCAATTAGTGATTAATTGAAAGACGTTGTTGGTCTATCTTCTTTTTTTTTTAAGAAAAATTCTGTGAAAGACCTTGTGTTTTGTTATTTCCCTTATTGTAATTAATGTAAAAGGATTAAAAGTAATTGCTTCAATCTCTAAATGAACGACATGTACTTTGCATTTTATTTGAACATTTAAATCAAGAAAAATACACTCACACACACATACACACATGCTTTGAGATGGCACAGCAAAAAATAGTAAAGGAAAATTAGGGAAAGATAGTAATTATTTTAAAAACTCAATTTTAGAAATGGAATTAAGTTAATGTGGTTATGCTGTTATTTTTTCTGAATAAATCTTAATATTGTACATTTGTGTACAATATTTTCGAGTTTGAAAAATAATAATTTAGATTTATAATTGAGTTCACGCTCTTATAGCTAGAACTACTCGTAGTCAAACTCATAGACCACCCCAGAGAGAGAATACATTTTTAAAAAGAGGATTTCATATAGGGTTTTTCAATAAGGGCGGGAAAATGTTGTGTGTAGATGTCGGGGCGTGTGCTGTGTGGCACGTAGCGCCGCCGCCGTCCTACTGGAACCACATGTCGTCTAGGTCCACATGGTTCAATTTGGGCCACAAGAAATTAGTCATCATCGTTATGTAGCGCTCGCTGTTGACGGTGACCGCCTCACTAACGTGAAACGTCGTTTTTAAAATAGTACGGACCAATTATGCCGCCGGCCCAAAATCCACACCAAACGGTAACTTCTTAAGGATGCATTATCACCTGGTGAACCTCGCGTGAGTTGGTGTCGTCCTCTATACGGCAATTTTGCTTGCTAACACAGTCGGTCATCCAAAAATGCGCCTCGTCACTAAAGATGAATTTTCGGCCAAAATTGGGGTCCTCTTCCAAACGATTCGAAGCCATGTCAGCGAACAAACGGCGTTGTCTATGATCATGAACTTTGAGCTCCTGGGTCAGTTGGATCTTGTACGGTTGTAGGCCCAAGTCCCGACGCAAAATTCGCTAAGTTGAAGTCTGCGAAAGGCCGAGTTCTTGTGCACTGCGAGGAATATTTTTTTTAATTTTAGGAACTTTAAGTTTAGTCAAAACAAATTTTTAGGACTTTTAGATTAGTTAAATCAAAATATTTTAAAGTAATTTTATTGAATTCAAATGAATTTAATCGAAATTAGAACAAAATTTGGCAGGAAAACATTTTTAAAGGACTTTACAATTAGTCAAATCAAAACAAAAATGTATTCGGTGAACGGATTCTTATGCAATGGTTTGGATCAAAAATGTTCATCGATGATTCGGACTCTGTATTTTATCGCTTCTTTGTAGAATTCATAAAGACGCATCCAGTTCGCACCATTCAGATAGTTCATAACTTCTTCAACTTGCAGAAAGCTTTTTTCAAAGTGCACACACCTTATCTTCGTCAGCATTGGACAAACGCCTACGAAGTGTAATACATCCTCTCTCTTATTCTGATTACAGAGTGTGCAACGATCGCTAACCTCGTTACGATGGGGCCTAAAGTTAAGTCTGATCAGTTCTCCTCTTATCTTAAATATGGTTCCAATGATAGAACTGTTATATTCGCTGGTGAAATAGTTTCTGTCGTTGAGATTAAACACCCACTTTGAATAATATTGCATTTCCGTTGATGAGCGAGCTTTTTCAATATGCCCATACCTTTCATTCTCATCAGTGACGGACATTACTTGGTAAAGCATTTCTTCAATTGAACCGCATTCATATTCCAATTCAGGGACGGCGACATTTTGTTAGAGGCGCGAAGAAGAGCATATACGCTTTTATATTATACGGTCACGGCAAAATGCCGGCGCGGCGCCGTGTAGCAACCGTCTACTGCCACTTCAGTATACGGCAGCCGGACGGTGCAATAAGCTTAGTGGCGTACGTGACGAAATGCATGTTTTCATACCATACGATTTTTTTCGTAAGGCAGAGTTCGATCAGCCACTTCAAGGCTCGATTTCTTATAAAACTAAGCCCTCTTTCACACGAGACGGTTTCGTCCGTACGGTTAAAATCTGTACGGTTTTTATCCGTGAGCCATTGATAGTAAACTTATAAAATTAACTAAAGCTTTCACACTGGACGGAGACGGGTTTTTTTCGTACGGACGATTTAAAACAGCCGTCTCAACGACTGAAATATACGGCGACCGTGCCGTCGCCATCTTATCAGTGGCGTACGTGACTACGCGAACGCATTCACAACAGACGATTTTTATTCGTCTGCCGTCCGTTTTTGTGGTCACTTGTAGGCCTCTTTCACACGAGACGGTTTCGTCCGTACGGTTAAAATCCGCACGGTTTTTATCCGTGAGCCATTGATAGTAAACTAATAAAATTAACTAAAGCTTTCACACTGGACGGAGACGGGTTTTTTCCGTACGGACGATTTAAAACAGCCGTCTCAACGACTGAAATATACGGCGACCGTGCCGCGGCATGCCGTCGCCGTCTTATCAGTGGCGTACATGACTACGCGAACGCATCATCTAGAAAAAGTGCAAATAACAAGGGGCTTAGATTACAGCCTTGTCTTACTCCTTGGTCCACTTCAAACCTCTCTGATTTTTCGTTTCTATTATTAATGTATGCTATGATGTTTTGGTACAGTTTTCAATAATGCTGACAAAATTAGGTGACACTCCTAGTTTAAATTGCTTGTGCTTGATTGTATAGAATTTTCAAATTGAATAAAACAAACATGATTTCTTTAAATTGACAGGCAATTTACTTTACTCGAAAGATAATCTTCTTGCGTTATAATTTAAATATGATTTCTGGTATATGACCCCCATGGCTAGCTCGGACGTAGTCTAATCTAACGGCACGTCTCGTGAAACAACAGATCCTGCACATCATGGTTGTTTAATTGATAAACAAAAATGTCAGTAATCATAGCTCTGTTGTGGTCACCATTGACTGTTCTGGCCAGCATTGATTTTAAAGAAGTACGGACCAATTGTTCCATTCATGCCAAAACATAAAACACACTAAAAATTCAGGTTTTGTGGATGTAAGACTCTCTCAACGTAAACTTGAGGATTATTATTACTCCAAATACATTTTTGTTTATTGTCGTAGCCATTCAACCAAAATTAAGCTTCTTTGCTAAACTAATTTTGTTTATGAACATTTAGATCAACGTCAATCTTGTTTTAGGCTCATTAACCGAATCTACGCCTTGAAAATTGATCCTGTGACTTCAATTCTTTAAAAGCTAAACCAAACTAAAAATAAATCACTTGACAACTGACAAAATGGCTGTCATTTAAAATAGTTTTTCCAACTTAAGATTCTATACCACTAAATAATCTTAAGACCACTTTAGAATTTTCTAAAAATAGAACTATTTTTACTTGCGACATATAGGAACTATATGGCAAGTTTTGCATTCGTGCAAAATTTCGAACTCGAGATTTTAATCAAACATGATATTACGATGGTAGAGAAGTCGAAAAAAGTGGGTCCCGCGATTCCGTCCGGTCAGTTTTGTCTGTCTGTCCACGCTCCTACAGCCTAAACCATTGGGTTGATTGAGTTCAAACTTCGAAGTTAAGATTTTGAGCAGATTCGCGTTAGGCGTTTTTTTCATTTTTTTTTTAAGATCAAAACTAACAGTGGCCCATATACAATATTTTTGATCAAAAAACGAAAATTCGAATTTTCTCAAAAACAAACCGATAGATTTTTTTTAAATTTTCTCCAAAATTTTATTTTTTAACGTGGCTTCTTTTAATAAGAAAAGCATATTTTTGTATTGCTCAGGAAAGGTACCGCTCATAGAACCGTTTTTTTGTTTTTTAATTTTCTCAGCAACTTATGAACCGATTTCAATAATTTTTTTTTAAACGAGGTCTTATATTGCCTTAACAATATTTGATTATCAAAAGTGCAATTTTTTTTTGTTTTGATTTTTAAAAAAATATTGAATTTTTTTTTTTTTAAATTCTATATCTCAAAAACGGTTCAACATTTTTTTACGAAATTCAAATGTAGAGCGTATATTTACAATCACTGAACAACTGCATACCAAAAATATTTTTAGAATAAAATTGAAAAATTTTATATATAAAAAATTAATTAAAAAAAAAACCGCTCTAACGATTTTCGAAAAAAAAATTTGAAAAATCAAGGATTTTTTGATTTATAAAATGGCATTTAAATTTTTGAAAACAAACTTATTTTTCAGGTAAAATTTTGAATCTTAAAATAGTTTTTTTTTAAATTATTTTTAATTGTATCCCATCTCACCAGATCAAATCCTGTGCATGAGCCTGAAAGAGCGCATTATTTTGACAACATTTTAATTACATTCCTATCTTTTATCCATTTATTTGTATGTATTTTTATAACTATAACTATTGTAAATACCAACGATGGCCGTGTAGCGCCACTGCATCGGATTAACAAATATGATATATTTAATCAACAATCTATTTTATCTATCAAGAAGTAATATCTTGGTACCTTCGTATTATATGATTTTAAAATATTATTCTTTAAGAATAAGATTATTTCGCACACATTTTACTTGCTTTCGCCTATATAAAAGAATAAATACTAAGTACAAGTTAAAGAAACGGGCCAGAAAGAGTATATGTATTTTCTATTAGAATCGCTTGTTCAACGTTTACACATTATATACCTTTATATACCTAAAGGTATTACGTTCAACGTCTACAACTACTGCTTACGTGTCACTAAAGTCATAACTAAAATCCAAAACGCACAAGAGCCTGACTGTAAACAACACATGAATAGCAGTTTCTTGTAGGTACCTTGTTTTATTAAAAACTTTAACGAAAAAAATAAACTGAACGTAATAACTCCATGTTTGCGCTGAAAACTTGTAGGAAAGAAGGAATGTGATTGGATTGTAGTAAGTACCTTCTACCTACCAATAACATTCCTTCATTATCATCATAAACATGTCCTTATCTATCTATCTGCTTAAAGCTGAGCACGCCAATGAACTATTCCTTATAGACACCTACCTAACTACACAACCATATAGTCGATTTAAACATTTATGGTCTGCCTCTTTCTTATTTCAGATAATTTATTTTCCATCCTGGTTCTTCTAATGTGAAATTAAAATAAAGCTATCCAAAGG
This sequence comes from Eupeodes luniger, assembly GCA_951509635.1. Taxonomy (NCBI): domain Eukaryota; kingdom Metazoa; phylum Arthropoda; class Insecta; order Diptera; family Syrphidae; genus Eupeodes; species Eupeodes luniger. The sequence goes on along the minus strand of OX608075.1, from coordinate 80,603,580 downwards.
AAAAAAGCTTTGAAGGAACAAGTTGAATCTTTGTGTATGAATCGCATCGTAGCTTTATACATAATACAAACCATTTTTCATATACAAAGATCGTAGGTACACAAGTAAAAGCAGACTTATGAATGTAAATAAAAACAAATATCGGTAAAAGATCCTAAACAGCTGACGGACGTAAGCATGCAAAAGCGTCTTTCATCCCCTTATTTGTATATAAAGTGCATTGATATTAAAAAACAAAAACAAATTCATCAACCTTCATATGGAAGATCTTTATGTGAAAACATTATACAAGGATAGACTCAAATAGAATGAAGGAAATTGTGTTGACTTTTTGGGTGGAAAATTAATTATCTCCCTTATTCTGCTGGCTGCTTATGGGAATGGAAATAATATTGTCCTCTCGCTCCCGCTGAATTTCTCCACTTTCGATACTAACGCCAACGACTCGGCATCTGGCCGCCCTAAAAGTTTCTGCTCATGAGAGTACTATGGTTTTCATATACCTACAAAGATCGCGCGGTTTTTTTGACAAATCAAATGGAATTTATATCTTTGAAGACAAACTTATTTTACAGGTATATTTTTAAATCTTATATAGGTACTTTTTTAAACAGACTCTTTGCATACAGGAGCAAGTTCGTGCGACCCAGTCGTGCATTTTATTAAATTTGAAATGGTCTCATAAAACCTCGAAAATTTTTTCCCAAAAATTATGGAGAGAAATAACGGCTTCCGAATTTTACTATTAAATGTTTTTTTGTTGTAATTATTCTTGGTTTTTCAATTATTCAAAACTACGCATTCTGCAATTTTAAATTGGCTTGACTTATAACTCGGACAATGTTCATATATTTTGAAAAATACATTTTCTTTTAAAGTACGTAAGATTATTTCGAATTGCATAGTTAACAATTATTTGATGATATTGTATTCTAGTTTTTCATTTTCACCATTAGAAGTGCAACATTTGGTCAAAAACCAATATATCTCCAAAACCCTTCCTATAGCCGTTATTATATTTATTCAAAAAAAAATCATTATGATTGAAAAAAATTTTGTACCCGTGGCTTGATGGTTAGTTTGTAGGATTGTCATGCCAGAGTTCTTGGGTTCAATAACTGCCTGTGCCATCTAAAGTTTTTTGTTCACGTTTTTTCTTGAGAAGAATTGACAAATCCTCCAATAGTAATTCTTGTCATGAAAAGTGCTTTCTCAATTAAAAAAATTTTCGGATTCAGCTTAAAAACTGTAGGTCCCCTCCATCCCTGACAACATTACTCGCACAAAGGAATGGTTGAGAGTTGTAAGTCTCTAGGCCTTAGCTCTCAACGGACTGTTGCACCACCTAGTTTTTATTTACAGTCAAAATTCCCTATAACGAACTTCTACATAACGAAGATCTCTCTATTACGAATTGATTTTGAGTACACATCTTTTTGGTTACTTTTTTGGTGTGTTTTGATCTCCTTATAACGAATTTCCATAAAGCGAATTTTTCTCTACAACGAACAAATTTTGTTGCTGGAAATTAAAATCTCATACGTTTTTGTTTCCACATAACGAATTTTTTCAAATATGTAATTTTCTGTTAAAAACAACAGCATGTAGAGAAAAAAAAAAACTTATAAGGGGATTTCCCCGAGATTTTAAATGCAAGCATTCTATGTTCAGGCTTCAGTGAATAATATTGAAAATGTCTCGAAGTAGCATTTCTCTTGAGAAAAAGTTGTTGATAATTAATAAGGTTGAAGAAGGATTGACTAAAAAAAAACAGATATTGCTAAGCAATTTGGAATTCCTCCCAGTAGCTTATCAGCAATTTTAAAAAACAAAGTAGCGATTTTAAGAAATGTAGAAGACGAGGAATTAAGCACTAAACGCAAAAGACTTCGAAAATGTCTTTTCTCGGATATTGATGAAGCAATGCTGAAATGGACTAATTGATTTGAATCTCTCAATTTATTAGACGATTTCGTTGAAAAAGAAAAATGGAAGAATATAATCCAAACTAAAATCACTGACTTCTTTAAATAAAAGTAAAAACAAAAAATTTCTGTATAACGAATTTTCTATATAACGAAATAATTTTCTGATCTAGTGCAAATTCGCTATAGGGAAGTTTGACTGTATTTTTAACAAAAATGCCTATTTTTGCTGCGTCATGTTTGTTCCTTTATATGTTTCTACTATAAATTATGATCAATATGTTTAATACTATAGCACGATTTTATTATTATCACAAAGCGCTTCTTTAATTTAAGATCATTTTATTTTTAAATCGATAAATATTCATAACTTTAATGACCAAATTACTCTTACAAATTGATACCTACAAGTTAGGTCCTTTATACCACCTTGGCACGCAGCAAAACTTTACTCGCCCAACCTACAACCACATCAATCCTACTCCCTTATTTATTTTTTTTTTTCTTTCAAACAATAAAGTGCTTAAACTTTCAAGGAAGCAATCAATCTCCTATCTTCAACACAAAACACCCATTTTCTGGTATCAGGTGCCAAAATATCGTAAAGCTAAGCATCCCATACAAAAGGCAATTTATTATCCCAACGATGACACTCCTATAGTAAATTTTAATTTAACATCCTACCAGCACGATATGGTTTTTTTTTTTTTATTTTCCTGGAAGACTTGAAACACACTCTGGAACATAGGTATCTACATATACGTATTTTAACGTATATATATTGTACATGATGCCATCATAACCATCATCATCATCGCCTTCAGAAAAACGGTTTTTAAAGAAAAAAAAAAAAAGAAGAAGAAAATAAAATGAATTATGTCAGGAAACGCGCCGGAAATCAAAATCACAATGCCTGCCTTAGCCGACGCAATATTCTTTATCGTCCCACATATATTGTACCTACTTCAAAGCAGCCGAGCCGCTTGTCATAGCCACGAGTCCACGCCCGCCACGTAGATAAGATTCCTGCTCGTCCTTAATGTGCTCGCTGTCGCTGGCTGTTCTGTTCGGTTCGGTTGGGTTCGGTTCGGTTCAAAGATGCCACGTCTGGCAATAATTTTTCGGCCTCTCACATCTTCTGGTTCACTTATCTTCATCTAACACCAAACACAAGATTTGAAAGATGATGGTGCGCTGCATCCTTCCGTTTGCTTGCTTGCTTGCTTTCGATTCAAGTACGGAGCCTTGCACTTCTACTTATTCTCCGCACAAAAGCAATTCGTAATGCTCTACTTAAATTAAGAGAACGAGACAGAGGAACGAGTTAGAGAAATGCTTACACGAGGACAAGGACCTTATAGCTCTTGCTCTAAGGATCCATCCTTCAAAGGCCAAATAATTCCATGCACGTTTTAGTCTTTATGAGGTATTCCTTGAGACCGGAAGGGATGAACTCTTCCTCTTTTTTTTTTTTATTTATTTATTTTTTCATTTTATTTTTTTATTTTTATAGAAAGAGTACACACACGTTTAGTTCCCCGGGCATTTTGGTTTAAATGGGTAAAGACCAACCATACACCGACACTCCCTGTGACGATGAACAAAAATGAACAACAACAGAAAAACATAAACTTCTCTGTCAAAGTATAGGAAATGGTGCCTAGATTTTTATCATCATATTTAGCAACCCTGGTGCTGTGGTTTTTGGAGGATTTATAATATTGTATTGTTTTTTTTTTCTGTTCTCTGAGTTCCTGAATCCTGGCCCTAGGGTTGGCCTTTAAATATAAAACAGTCAGTTTTTACTGGCAGAGCAGCAGTAGCAGGAGCAGCAAAAGCAGTTTATGAAAGTGCGTATAAGTCGAAAGAGGTCGTGATCGAATTTTCAATGTGGTTTTATTTTAACTCCCAGCATTCAAAGTTAAGCGAGAAAAATAAAATATTTTTATCGGTCACATTCTATCACTATGAGGCTATAGAAAATATTTATGCATGAATGTAATTAGAAATTCATGTGTGTCCATTAAATTGTGAAAGAAATTAAGCATTAACCTAAAAGCCGTTTCAATTACCATAATATGGCATAGAATCAAGAATTAAGGAGAAATAACAAAAAATACATTAAGGCCGATGTTTTTATATTTTTTTTTTTGTTTATGGGAGAAGAGTGGGCAGGATCTCAAAGGGATTTAGGTTAACGTGGACTTATGAATTTTTTGTATGCTTTTGGAATATTGAAAAAAGGAATTTTGGCCTTAAACTTATACACTTCTATGATGAAAACCTTTAAAGTATAAAGGTCGAGGTGTTGACTGCTCCTCGCTTGCAGTAAGGTTCAATCCGAAAACCTGTTACGATATTTTAGCTCACTTTTTGACATAACCGCAATTTAAAAACAAAGTATCGTCATTAAAACAAACAAAAAAACAATAAAGCTTTTAACAAAGGGTCAACCGATAGGAACTTGATAAACTTTGTCCTAATTTTCGTCTTTAGCGACGGGGCCCATTTCGGAATGAGTATTGAGTAGTTACTTCAACAAATAAAATTGTCCATTTGGGATGAGATAGAATTACCCACAGGAACACTAAGTGCATTCAATTCAATTAGAAGAAGTTATTGTAGTCGGTCCGATTTGTCGAATTGATATTTCAAAGTAATTATATCTAAGACTTCAATTATAATAGGTTATCCATTTTGCGGCTTCAAAAGTAAACGTAAATAAAATACATAAAATATTTTTTCTCATGATATTTCTTTTTTATTATAAAATTTGAACGATGGAATTATGTGTGAAAAACTAAATACTTTTAATGACCACCACGCCAATTGTTGCAAGCATCGATTCTTTTGAGATAATTTTCGACCTCTTTTTGACACATATTGGGCGGTATCTTCAGCCATAACTTGATGAATGTTGGTTTTCAAGTGCTCAAGATTTAAAGGTTTATCTGCATGAACACGGTCTTTCCACAAAAAAATCGGTTATCATATGACCATAACGCTTTGAATTGAATAGATATAAGATAATGGATTAACTTAGAGCACCCGCATAGGGCCAGTAAGATATTTTTTTTAAGTTTTTGAAATTTAAGCTAGTTTTTTTTAAGAATTTTTGTCTAGCCTTAAGTTAGCCTTAAGATTTTGATAAAATAAAAATAAAAATAAAAAAAATAAAAATAAAAAAAATAATAATAAAAAAAAAAACGCTTTGAATTGACGGTGACAGTCGTTCATCGTACACCGTTCGTTTTCGAAGAAGTAATTTTCAATCACACCTCCGGACCGAAGGGCGCACCAAACATAGACTTTTTGTGGATTTAATGGTCTCTCTTGAGGATTCTTAGACCCCCAAATACGATAATTTTATTTATTAACATATCCACCGAGTGAGAAATGTGCTTCCTCGCTGAAGAAAATTTTGTTCGAAAAATCGCCGTCGACCGCCTGTTGTGCAAGCACCCACTCGACGTACAGTCAGTCACGAAAGTCTACATACACCCTTGAAAAATGCAAAATCATCAATAATAGGCAAAATTTCAGTGATATTTTTTATTATTTAGAATATTTACAGCTTAACAACTAAAATAGAATAAAAAGATTTAAATTTTTTTCAACAATTCACTTGAAATAACAAAAAAAAACATCTCACGAAAGTCTACATACAGCTGCTTTTCTACAAAAAAAAAACCGTTCTCTACAAAAAAAACCGTTATTTTTTTTGTATCAAAGGAATTTTTTTGAAATTATAAATCAGTTTTGCCTTGACTTCTATAACGATCATACTTTCATTTGAAATAAATTTTGTGAAAATGTCGACGCGAAAAGAAATACCGGTCGAAATACGAAATCTGATCGTAAAACTTAACAATGAGAAAAAAAGTTACGGTGAAATTGCTAAAATAATGGATAAAAGTCGAGCAACAGTTCAGACCATAATTACAAATTATAGAGATAGAGGTCACGTCTCAAATAATACTCGTTCTGGCCGCCCAAAAAAACTCAGTAGTCGCGACATCCGAAGTGTCATTAAAAAAGTCACCAGAAATCCCCGTGTAAGTGCCCCAAAATTAGCGGAAGATATTGCGAAAACATCAGGCAAGATAATTCATCCAAAAGCCGTGCGCAGAGTGTTAAGATCGCAGGGATTTCATGGAAGAGTTCCACGAAGAAAACCCTTTATAAGCGAAGTAAACCGACGAAAACGTTTGGAATTCACAAACCTGCACATAACGGATGACCATAGTTTCTGGAAAACGGTACTTTTCACGAAGATGTTAAACTTACTTTCGTCCGTATCTTTAGCTGTAAATATTCTAAATAATAAAAAATATCACTGAAATTTTGCCTATTATTGATGATTTTGCATTTTTCAAGGGTGTATGTAGACTTTCGTGACTGACTGTATCTACGACGTTGTGAATGGTCAGCTGGCTTCAGTTGTTGTGAGCTGGACTTTATATGGATTTAGGTGTAAGCCCAAATGCAAAGTACGCCATAATAACCGACAAGGAATCGACACATTCGGATCTTCGTTAACACTTTCACTTATAGCAGCGATATTTTCAGTGGTACGAGCGAAACGATGATGACTGGCCTTACATTATCTATAACCAATCCAGTCTCTTTAAATTTCTTCACAATTTTTCGAATTGCTTGCGTAGTTGGACGATTATGTAAACCATAATCTCCTCTCAAAGCACGATATGTGGCTGTGGCAGAATCACCATTTTTGAAGTAGGTTTTAACAATTTGTATGGGTTGTGCGATAGTTAAGCGATCCATTTTCGTAAATGTCAGACTTTCAACTGAAAAAAAAATTGGTTCAACAACTTAGTCTGACAGAAATGTCGAATTCCAGCCCTTTGAAATTGCAAAATGAATAACCTGTTATTTTGCATTATAAATAATTTTATGCAACGAAGAATAACGTTTTTGACATCTGGTTAAATTTTGAGTAAAATCGAAGTAACCTAAAAAAAAACACAACTTTAAGTTGGTAAAATTAATTTTTGACTCCAAACATTTCAAAAATTAAAAATATGGCCTTCAAAGTAATTTCATCCCTAACAAAAAAAAAATGTTTAAATGTTTTAAAATTTTTAGAAAAAAATTGAGTTTCAGTCTTTTTTTTTTAATAAAAAAATAAGGGTCTACAAAAAAACTACGCAAAATTGAACTGATGTTCGATTGGAATACTTCGAGAAGGTATTTACGTAAGATAAAGATCGCAGAAAAATCCAATGAGTTTTTTTTATAAGAAATAAAAGCTGCTGAAATTGATAAAAATTGGTTTTCGACTCAAAATATCGGGAACAAAAACAAATACAAACATATTAAAATAAAACTTATCTTATCATATGGAAAATTTCGTTGCGAGTTTTTAATTAATATTTTAGACAAATTCAACTGACAACTTTATTTTCAAAACACGAAAACCAACAAAACAACTGAGAAGAAAGTGTTGTCGACTCAAGTATTATTAGAACAAAGAAAGATATTGACTTCAAGTTTTGTATTCCACGCAAAATATAGAATAACAAAAATAAATGGAATGGTATACTAAGGCGTATACGTATTTTTTATTTTTAACTTCCCATAGTTTATTGTAATAGGACCAATTAGTCAAATTGAAAATTTTGACATTTCTCGATTTTTTGACATATCTCAAAAACCAGTAGAGATATCGACTTCAAATAAGTTTTTTTTATACAAAGAAAGATGCAGAAAGTACTCTAAATTGAGTATGTGGTCATCTTATAGAAAATATTATATTCGACATTCAGTAAAATTTTTATAAAAATACAACAGTCAGTTTTTTCATACAAATTGAAATCTAGACTTTCAACTGAAAAAAAAATTGGTTCAACAACTTAGTCTGACAGAAATGTCGAATTCCAACCCTTTGAAATTGCAAAATGAATAACCTGTTATTTTGCATTATAAATAATTTTATGCAACGAAGAATAACGTTTTTGACATCTGGTTAAATTTTGAGTAAAATCGAAGTAACCTAAAAAAAAACACAACTTTAAGTTGGTAAAATTAATTTTTGACTCCAATAACATTTCAAAAATTAAAAATATGGCCTTCAAAGTAATTTCATCCCTAACAAAAAAAAATTTTTTACATGTTTTAAAATTTTTAGAAAAAAATTGACTTCCAGTCTTTTTTTTTGATAAAAAAATAAGGGTCTACAAAAAAACTACGCAAAATTAAACTGATGTTCGATTGGAATACTTCGAGAACAGATGAAGGTATTTACGTAAGATAAAGATCGCAGAAAAATCCAATGAGTTTTTTTATAAGAAATAAAAGCTTTCAAAAAATGCTGCTGAAATTGATAAAAATTGGTTTTCGACTCAAAATATCGGGAACAAAAACAAATACAAACATATTAAAATAAAACTTATCTTATCATATGGAAAATTTCGTTGCGAGTTTTTAATTAATATTTTAGACAAATTCAACTGACAACTTTATTTTCAAAACACGAAAACCAACAAAACAACTGAGAAGAAAGTGTTGTCGACTCAAGTATTATTAGAACAAAGAAAGATATTGACTTCAAGTTTTGTATTCCACGCAAAATATAGAATAACAAAAATAAATGGAATGGTATACTAAGGCGTATACGTATTTTTTATTTTTAACTTCCCATAGTTTATTGTAATAGGACCAATTAGTCAAATTGAAAATTTTGACATTTCTCGATTTTTTGACATATCTCAAAAACCAGTAGAGATATCGACTTCAAATAAGTTTTTTTTATACAAAGAAAGATGCAGAAAGTACTCTAAATTGAGTATGTGGTCATCTTATAGAAAATATTATATTCGACATTCAGTAAAATTTTTATAAAAATACAACAGTCAGTTTTTTCATACAAATTGAAATCTAGAGAAAAATAGTATACGCAAAATTGATAAAAATTGATGTTTAATTTTCGAAAAATGAAAAAAAAAGGATTTTATTTAGTGATAAATTTTCTTCGAAAAAAAAACACGAAAAACTACAAAAAAAAAACAAAAAACTGATAAGAAAAGGTTTTCGACTTAAATATTAGGATAACAAAGAAAGATATTGACGTTAAATTATTTTATCCAACACAAAATATTGTTATTTTTTTAAAGTTTTAAGCAATATAAATCATAAGACGGGATGGGAAGTTATTAGTGTGGGTCCCTTCCCAGCTTATTTATTTGAAGTCGATATCTCTACTGGTTTTTGAGATATGGACGACGAAAAAAGCTTCCCGAACGTACGGACGTAGAACGTACGTACACACACATCTAAAATTCTTTTATATAGATTCTAGGGCCCTTGAAAATATTGTTGTCAACATTCAGTTACATTTTGAGTAAAATCGAATTCACAGTTTTTTTACAAAAAATTAAAAACCTAAAAAAACAGTCAGTTTTTTCATAAAAAATTTAAAACTACAAAAAAAATTGGTAAAAATTGATGTTCGGTTCTCGAACTCAAATTTATTTCATTCATCCAATTTGTATTTGTTTATATTAGAAATAAAAACTTTTAAGAAATGCTACTAAAATTGGGTTTCGAATTAAAACTGGTTAACCAAAATAGATTTTGAAATCAAACTCTTTTATCATATGCAAAATATTGTTGGTAATATTTAAATTTTTTAGAATAATTTAACTGATAACTTTTTTTACAAAACACGAAAACCTACAAACCTTTTAAGCAAGACAAATCGACGGACGGGATGGGAAGTTATCAGTGTGGGTCGCATCCCAGCCTCTTTTTTAAATTGCTATGGTAAAAAAACCATCCACTCAATTTTTTTGAGAGTCCTTTCTGCATCCATCTGCATTATTATCTGTATAAGAAAATTTATTTGATCGATATCTCTACTGGTTTTTGAGCTATGAACGACGAAAAAACGTTGCGAACGTACGGACGTGCAGACGTACGAACGTACGTATACACACACGCACAGACATCTCTCTAAAAATCTATTATTTCGACTCTAGGGGCTTTGAATCGTCAAGAAATGTCAAAATTTTCAATTCGACAAATCAGACCGATAACAATAACTTCCTATGGGAAGTTAATAAATGCATTGAAGACTTTTCGAGAGTGCAGTTAAATTACATAAATCATTCGATTTACCCGTAAGAGAGTAATCTCAAGCATAGAATAAGAATAACTGATATTATTTAAGTCTTAACCTAGAGAGTGTTCCAGCTTATTCGCATTGAAAGTAATTTCTTACGTTTTAAATCTTAAAAAAATTATTAAGTGCAACTTTAAATCTTAAAAAAGTTAAACATTTAAACATCGAAACTTGGCGCTCGAACCAATCAAATATTAAAAATGTGGAAAAATGCAACAAAAAAAAAGTTTTAAATGGCCATAATTTTTATGAACTAGAAATTTTTTGTTTCTAAAAGAAAGTTGTTTGAACTAAAAACACATATTAATTTACTGTCGGCAATTTAGTAATTTAAAAAAATAGTAAAAAGGCTTTTTTAGGATTCTGACCAAATTTGATAAACACGAATATTTTTCAAATCAATACCACTAAAAAAAAAAACAAATAACGTAGATTTGTAGACATAATTATGGTCTTAAACAAATGTTTTGACAAAATTTGTATGAATAAAACATTTAAGACGTTGTATGCGAAATAACGATTTTTTCGAAGTTTCAGCAAATTCTTGTTGCAATATTTTGATATTTTTAGCTTGTTTGGAAAAAAGTGTTACCATCGTTGCAGACAGCCCCTTACCTAGTTAAAAAACGGCTATAAAATATTTTTCAACATCATTACCATTTAATAGTTAAGTTACACTAAATTGATTTTCTAACTTTTCCCATTTTAGGAAAAAAAAAGTATTACCTAGGAAAATACGTATAATCTTTCAAAGAATAGTTTAAATTTTCTAATAAAGAAACGATACAACTACAGTTATTACATGAAGCATTTTAAGATTTAAGTTATGATTTAGGCACAATAATGTTTTATGTTTTTTGAAAAGTTTCTAAACCTTTCAATTCGAAAATTACAACCTAAAAACTCAGTCTTTTGGAGACTTCTTATCACTTGTCAATAACATCGTCCTGAGTGTTTGTACTAATTTAATTATCATCGATATGTGAATTATTCCGATGAGAAATGTTTATTTTGGCTTGACTATGAGTTGTGTCCGCTAATATACCAATCTGCCGAAATTTTTCTAAGAGCTTGCTTACAGGGTTGGTGGGTGCTTCATTTTGGTAAAAACTTCTTTGCAAAAGTGTATCTGTCAATATTTCGAACGGGACACAGCTGTCATTGTTAAAATAACGTATGGCTTTAAAATAAATCACTCTCTTCATAACACTATAAATCAAACACTTACAATGAAAAGTGCTATTTATTGATATTTACTTATGTAGACTTTTTTATTGTTTAAATTATACATATGTATATATGTATGTGTATATTTGTTGTTCCAAACAAGAAAAAAAATGAATTGAAAACATAAACAAAGAACATAACCAGACTTTAGTTGTGTTTTGTGTTTGAGAAAACCACAGGATATTGGACTTGAAAACTTCTCATTATTTCCATTTCAAAAAGTCACTTCTTTTTCCTTTACTCACATTCTTTATTTATTGCAAAATGAATAAGCACAAACTAGGCCAACAAAAGGATGTTATTAGAACAGAAACGCAGACGACAAAACCAGGACAACTGATAGACATGTGTTTGGCTTTGAAGTCCTTTTTCGTAATCTCAATGCGAAACAAATAAACTTTGTCTAAGCTTGGTATTATATTTTTCCTTTAAAAAATAGAAAACAAAACAAAAATAAAAATAAAAACAAAAACATCAAACAAAGTTAAACTGACAACACAAAAATATGCATATAGAAAGCTGGAATTCTTTCTTTTATTACCAACTAGCACCTCCCCTTTGGCGCACAATATTTTTTCTAAACTCAAAACCAATTCAATTTGAGTCCTTCTCTTCTTCAGAAGGAGTAGGTAAGGTATACACTATATATCCTTCAAGTTGTACTGATCCTAGTTTGGATACAGAAAACAACTTCAAGTGTCCCATGAAGGAAGTGTATAAAAGTTGTTTTGTTATAGAACACAGGACACAGAGAAAAGGACCGAGCGGAAAGTATATACACAAAACGTAAAGGAACGTTCTTCTTATTGCAACTACAGGAAGTAGTACTGCAAAAGCAATTGGCTTTTTATGCTTTTTTATAAATTTTTTCATTCTTGTCCTCGTCCTCGTCCTCTTCCTTATTCCTTTTTTTATATTTTTAAGGTTTCGAAATCACGTCAGGTTCTTGTCTGTGATCTGGGCTGGGCGATGGTTTTTATTTTTTGGTATTTTTTTAAGTCTGGTGCTTCTTTATTATTTTATTTTTTGCCTTCACACTTTTTGCGGGCTTTATATGAACTGTAAAGAGGATAAAGTCGTGATAAGTGCCCCCAAAACCGAACGAAGAACACCATCACCACAAGTCACGACTAAGAAAAGAAGCAGGACTTCATTGAGAATCGGTCGAAATACTTGAACAGATTCACTACAACTGTTGGAAGTTAGAGAATATAAAGAGTCTGGTTGTCGCCTACTTGTTGGGATGATGGTAAGTTTGGTCTTCGTCTTGGCCGTCATCATTGTAGCTGTTGTTGTTGTCGTCTTCGTCGTACAGTCAAGTCGATGCGACTCGTGACGTCCTCGTTTGGAAGAGATTGTGTCGAAAGGATAATTTCCTGAGATATTCTTTTCTTGAGAAAAATAATATCCTTCGGTTGTGTTGGAATGAAAAATATATTTCTTTTTAATTTGGAAAAGTTCTTCCTTTCGGTAATGGCCAGCAGCACAAGTTTTCAGATTTTTTTCTCGTATATCCTTTCTGATATTTGTTTGTGTATTAAAGCTCTGCCTTATGTTTCCCTAACGTTGGAATTAAAGAGATCTTTTTTCTTCAAGACGAGGCCTGGGATGAAGATGAAAGGTCCAGGCCCCAGGTCCCACCTCAACCCACGCTCAGACCATGAAGTAGAATAGAATTTGCATCTCAAAAGAAGAAAAGAAAGTTTTGTATATAGATACGACCAACTACACAACGACCGACCGCTGTTGATGATAATAATTATTTGAGCGGAATTTATGAAGCTATTTAGAGACTCTCGAAAGGAGTAAATAAGTAATCAAACAAATTGAGGTTAAGAATAATTGAGATGTGAAGTACATTTTAGAGGTTTATTGGTGGAAAGAATGAAAGTAGATTGAGCGAGGACTAAGAGAATGAATAAAAACTAGGCCGAAGTAAGTAAAGTGAAGATGGAAATCTTCTAAAAACACTCGGTAAGAGTACCAAGTAGTGTGGGACTCTTACCGCACTAAAACCACCCGTTAATCGAGACCCATATATGAAAGATAGACAAATTATTTTTCTTTCTTAATTTAACTCTAGTTGAAGTTAAGTTTATAGGTGTAATACTTTCACATAGCTTTGACAACGTCAGCTCATTTCTTAATTTTTCAATCACTTCTGTAATCACTTCAATTTGAAGGTCAGATTGTAAATCGTTGGTCCTCTTTTACCAAGGGGCATTTATTATTCCACAAAGGATTTTGTTTTGGAATTTTTGGATTGATTCAGTATTTGTTTTTTTTTTTTCATTTAAGCTTTGCATCTTAAGTCATTCCAAGTACATAATTGGCAGCATTCGAATGAAGTACTTCTGAGCTGTTTATAGAAATTGAAACAGATTTATGTTTTTGTTTGTAAAACTTATATGCGTCGATTTTGTTGTTTTTTTAGATCAAAGATTTTTTAGATCAAACACTTACTTTATCGACTGTGTTTTACAATTTTTGTGTAGGCTTTTCCACGAATCTATCTGACACCAATATTGCAGTATCACAAGCAAAAAGGTAGCCATGATAGCATAGATATCCACTGGAATATCCCTTGTATTTAAAAGAAAAAGTGTTGGTCCTAGGACACTTGCTTGCGGTATACCGGCTTCTATTTTCTTTAGTTCTGCGTAATTTTGGTTGTACCATACTCTTAAATGTTGGTTCCCAACATATGATTTCAGTATTTCGTTGTTTTGCTTGCAAAGGTCCCCTTGCAATTTGCACTCAAGTCCTGAACAAAGACTTGAGTAACGTCTCATATAACCCAGCATACTTGTTTTTCTTCGAATGCTTTTTCTACCATATCCATTATTTTATGTACTCAGTCAATCGTGGAATTTTATTTCTAATCCAAACAGATGGTTCGCATCAGTCTTCGTTCTTCAAACATTTTGCTGAGGCTTTTTCGTAGCAGTTTTTCGAAAACTTTTCCCATGATTTGTATAAGCGATTTTGATCTGTAGGAAGTTGTGATGACTTCTGCAATTTTTCAATGATGCGGTGCATATCTAAGTATGAGGCATGATTTTATTGTAAATTGGAGAAGGCTATTGAGGGCATTTCTATCAAAACGTGAACAGTGATAAGATTGATTTGTTGTTAGATAAATTATTTTGTCACTTCTTTGAGCATTTCACATTCGTCGTTCCAATTAACAAAATGTAAGGAATCTGTAGCCGTATTTGTTGGGAAATGGTTTAAAAAAAAAATTTTATTAAAAAACGTTTAAAAAATTCCCATAATTATATCGTTAATTATACAAACAAAATAACTCATTAAAAATTCCACTGTCATGCAACACAGTTTAACCTTAAAGTGACACATTGTTAGTAATTATATTTATAACTGTCTCGGCGTAGTTATACCAAATTATCAAATGATTTTATATAGTCAAGCATAAACAGATAACTATATAAATATGCAGAGGTACGCATATATAATTAATTGAGAGAAAATAATTTAAATAAACTTTTAATTAAAATGTTAACAATAAAATACAAACAATTGAAATTAAATTGTAAAACAAAAATCAATGCAGGTCTTTCATACAAACATAGGAAGTTTATTTTACCTTAGACATTTAATTAAATCCTTTTAATAAAATAAATCCATTATTGCCAATTTGGAATATATACTATTAACAAAGCAAGAATTTGTTGAAGGAAGATAGTCTTGTTTTTTACTCATTGTTGTTTTGAAACATAATTTTAATCAAAATAATAACGAGTACTAGCAATGTTTAAAAAAAACTGTAGTTTAAAACTTCAATCAATCACTCAAGTCTCAATATTCAGGTGAATTCAATTAATGTATATTTTGAATTCAATTTATAAAAGATTGCATTCACAAAATATTTTATTCGTTTACAATCTTGGTCGATAGTGTTTAACACTTAGTCCAATAATTGGCAATTGGTGTTAAATATTTTCAAGCTGTTGAAATTTAAGAAATGTTGTTTTATCAATGAAACATAGTTTTTAATTGGCTAACCTGAAGTTTCCATTAAGTAACATAACAATCGTAACAAATGAGGGGATTTTGGTGTCAGAAACTAATTTGTCTAACATTGCGTGTAGCTATAGAAGAACGCTAACTGGTCACCTCGACCTAAATCATTACAGAAGAAGATACAGTAGACCTAGACATACATAGATTCAATACCGACACAAACCCGTATGTTCAGCAAAGAAATTTTCGAAAGGCCCATAGACGACCTGAAGAAAGACAAATGCACTGGAAATGAAGGAATATCATCAAAAATGTTAATATATGAAAACACTCACTTTTCAACATTTTAAAAAACATATTGAACAAAATAATGCAAACAAAATAAACTACTGAACAATTGAAAGAAACAACGATAACATTAATACACTAAAAAGGAAAGAAGGACAATATCAATAACTGAGACCCATACGTAACATTTCGACAATTTAAAAGCTCTTCTCTAAAACGCTTTGCAAGCAACCAAGCGACCAAGATGGATTTAGAGAACTATTCTCAACAACACACCACCAACAGACAATGAATCAGCTAATTAAAAAATGCAATGAATTTAGATTTCCGGTTTACTTTCTATTTCTTGACTTTAGTAAAGCTTTTGAGTCCGTTTAACACGCCATGATTTGGTCCTCCCTAAAAAATCAAAACAAGTATATAGGAAACTATTAAAAACTTGCACAAAAATAACACTGCACGAATAAAAACAGAGAATATAGGGAGCAAAATTAGTTAGGCAAAGAGATCCACTTTCACTACCCTTATATACTTCAGTTATGGAATAAGGATATGTGTACAAGTTCTTAAAAATTTGATTTTTTTGTATAATAAGCACATACACAAGGGGATATGTCTACCCTTATTATGAAAAGACACAGTGTGAGCACTAGGAAATTGAGAGAGAGGTTGAAAGGAGGTGTCGGTGCACATTGGATTTAAATTCCTGAATATTGCAATGGCTGGGAAAAACAGAGTGTGGTAAAACATTCCACATTCGCGTAGTTCGGCTAATGAACGAATCTCTGTACTTGACAGAACGACCGAAGTTGGGCTCGAAGGTATACTGATGAGCATTCCTAGAAGCGCGAGTATTACGGTGGAACCGTTAAAGGAGAGGAATGCAGCTGGCTATTTCTGCGACATGGTTCTTATTTCTACAAAAGCTGCGCACACTCAAGAAATGTTTACGGAACTCACAACCTTAGGTAAAAATTATTAAAAAAAACTTTACAATTGTACCAAAGTGAAGACACAATGAAATAAATCTTCAACTCTGCTTTTCTGCCGATTCTTACTTACGGACTTCAAACAATGAGCTTGGCTGCAAAAACACTTCACTAGTTAAGTATATGTCACACCAAAATGGAAAGAAAAGTCCTTAACATACGACCGCAATAGAACCGGAATAGACTAAATTGACACCATAGAACAAGAGATCAGCAAGACGACCCAGTATAAGATGAAGTGTCGATCTATTCCAATTATTTACAAATTGGTACAACGAAGACAAAATAGAGTCACATGGACAGCCATGAGGAGTCATATGCCAATAACCAATCTTTTTAACTTGCCATAGGAAGTAATTGTAATTGGTCCGATTTGTCGAATTGAAAATTTTGACATTTCTCAACGTTTCAAGGTCCCTAGAGTCGAAATAAAAAATTTTTAGAAATGTATGTCTTTTCGTGCGTGTGTACGGTACGTACGTTTGTATACGTTCGTACGTTCGCGACGTTTTTTTCGTCGTCCATAGCTCAAGAACCAGAAGAGATATTGGCTTCAAATAAATTTTGTTATACAGATAATAATGCAGAAAGATGCAGAAAGATGCAGAAAGATGCAGAAAGGGCACTCAAGAAAATTGCGTGGGTGGGTTTTTTACCGTAGCAATTAAAAAAAAGTAAACATTTTGGTTAACCCAAAATATCTTATGAACCATAACGCTAGAGACTTGAATTAAATTTTATATTATATAAGGTAACGTGATACCAAACAGGTATGTTTTTGGAAAAAACAAAAAAAATCGAAAAAAAAATATTTGTCACCTCGAAAATTGTACCAACAAAAAATGATTTTATCTCCAAAATAATTTTTTGCAACGAAGAATAACTTTTTTAACATCTGGTAAAATTTTGAGAAAAATCGAATTGACAGTTTTCTTACAAAAAATAAAAACCTAAAAAAAATTAATAAAAGTTGGTAAAAACTGATTTCCGACTCAAATATCTTTTCAAAACTTTGAGATATTCGCTTTAAACTAATTTTATTTTTAAAAAAATATTGTTGTTAACAATCAGTAACATTTTGAGAAAAAACGAATTGACAGTTTTTTTACAAAAAATTGAAAACCTAAGAAAATTAATAAAAGTTGGTAAAAATTGATTTTCGACTCTAATATCTTTTCAAAACTTTCAGATATTGGCTTAAATTAATTTCATCTTTTTAAAAATATTGTTTTCAACTTTCAGTTTAATTTTGACAAAAATCGAATTGACAGTTTTTTAACAAAAAATAAAAACATAAAAAAATCGTTACTAAAAGCTCGTAAAAATTGATTTTCGACTCAAATATGAGCCGTTTATTTTGAAAGTGGCATAAGTCACATTTTTTTTAAGTCGAGATATTTAAGATATTTGTTATACCGTTAATTACCAATACTTCTCTCGAAGAAATCTCAATAGTTCTCAACTTATTGAGTGCAAATTTTTTAAAAATGAAAAGATACCGTTCAATTGTATTTAGTGTTGCCATTAACTCGATTTTTTTGAAAAAGTGACTTATGCCACTTTCAAAATAAACGGCTCATATCTTTTCAAAAATTAAAAATATTGGCTTCAAACTTATTTTATCTCACAGAAAATATTTTTTTTGACATTCAGCCATTTTTTTATAAAAATCCAACCGTCAGTTTTTTCATAAAAAGTTAAAATCTACAAAAAATAGTACGCAAAATTGGCAAAAATTGATGTTCGGTTCTCGATATCTCGTGAACAATAGAAGATATTGACTTCAAATTAATTTCATTCATCCAATTTGTATTTGTTTGTATAAGAAATAAAAACTTTTAAGAAATGCTACTAAAATTGGTAAAAATTGGTTTTCGATTAAAAATCTCGTTAACAAAAATAGATTTTGAAATCAATTTATTTTTAATTTTTTTAGAATAATTCAACTGATAAGTTTTTCAAAACATGAAAACCTACAAACCTTTTAAGCAAGACAAATCGACAAACGCGGGATGGGAAATTATCAGTGTGGGTCGCAAACCAGCCTCTTTTTAAGTTTTAAATTTTACCTTATTATGTCGTTTTTCAAATTCAATATAATTTCGAAACATACAATTAAATTGTAAATATCATTTAATAAAATCAACAAACTTGAAGCAATAAAAGCGTATAATAATAACAACGTGAAGGTAATTTTCATCAACTGAACAATATCGGTATATTGACACATTGGCATACAAAATTGCTACAGGTTATAAGAGTACGCTTACAATCAATGAATTCGCTTTTGCTGTTTTAAACATGAATAGCTACATATTGTTTTTTGATGCCAAGCAGAAGTGGAATTACGTTTTTAATTAAAACGTTTACTTTTACTCTACATCATTTTATCTTTTTTTTTTTTAAACAAGCTTGTCTAAATGACCTTTTGCACTTCAAAAATAATATAAAAAATGTGTAAGGCAAAACTTAAATGAATCCTCTTTCAAAAAGAAAACTTAAAAAAACCTTTAATCTTTATTCAAGATAAAATAGGAAATGCTTATAAAATGCTCTTAATCTTTTACTAGGGCAACAGTTTCATTTAAACCTTTTTGATCTTTTTCATACGAGTATATGTATGACATTCCTTTAGAAATACTTACAAATATAAATTCTTATTTATATGGTTTTGGAATTTGTGTTTGTTTGTGTGGAAAAAGAATTTTACTTTGTATAATTTATCGTAAAAGTTAAATTTTTTAAAAGTGTGTACCGTATTTAATTCATATATCGTGAGGACACTGCAGGTTACTTCTTTAATCCTTTAAGTTTTTATAAAAATAAGAATCATCAAGAGAAAAAAAGGAGACTTTATGTCCTTTTTTGCAACAGTTTCGTTTATTTCATTGTTGTCATTATATTTGGTTCTGTTTGTTTATTTTGTTTGTATGCTCGTAAGGATTCGCTTTATATAAAAGTCATCAAAATGTTCAACTCACGTTTCTGGGATGTAAGCTGATGGTTGAAACATTTCATACTCGTTCTTGGACACCAACAATGACAAAGACGTGTGCAACCTTTTTTTTGTGGTATGTCATTTAATTTTTGTACAGTCTTTTTATTTTACTTCAACTGTAAGAGTGTAACAAAATTCCAGTGAAATATTGTGCACTCTGAAAAAATTACGATTTAAAAACCAAATAAGTTCTGATGCAATGCAGCTTTTTTTAAAACAGCAAACACAATACTATTCCTCTTCAGAACCATTGAAGTTAAAAATTTTGAATTCGCAGCATTTGCTGTAAAGGATTTGTACTCAATGCAACAAGCGGTACCTGTGATACAGCACATCAAATTCCTCAAAAACCTTAAAAACCTGACTTATTTACTAGCGACTAACCGACTGATTATCAATATTTTAAAAGATTTCCTGATATGGTAAAACTTTGATTTTTAAAGGTGTAGGCATTCAGAAGGTATGGAATCTGCCCACTTTCTCATAATAAACACTTTTGAATTTTGGAAAATGATACAATTTGGTAGATTGAGTTGAAAATTAAAGACTAATCATTCAAAAGACGAGACTGTTACATCTGAACTGAAACATCATTTACACGTACTCAATACTTCTTAAAAAGTCCACTCCATTTGAGGTGTTGGTATCTTTGAAAAAATATTTTCTATTGAAAACTACACTCGTGAGCAAAAAATTCGACACAATTCGTACGCTTGCTGTAAAAAGTGTCTAACAAAAATCTGTAGCGTTTCTTCTTTTTCTGATTTTAGCATCTTAAAGCCATTAGTTTTAGCTTAATAATGAGTGGGCTATGTTGTTTATGTATTAGGTATTTTGTTGGTCAAAGAAAATGTCAATCGAAAATGAATCTAGAATCTTTAACAATGAAAAAGTCCAGTAAGCACCGTCTTTTCGAGGTGCGATTTCGTGACTGGTGCAGGATTTCTAGCCCAAACTTTTTTCTTAAGTTTATTCTATAAATACTGGATAAGATTCAAGTGAGGGCTACACGCTGACCAATCCATAATGGCAAATTTGATGACTTGTAAATACTGCCGTGAGGAACCTGAATAAAGTGGACAAGCATTGTCCTGTAGTAGGAGTTTTCGTCGATGAAACTGGCGTAGGGAACGGCTTGATTCCCTAAAATGTCTTCTATGTATCGGTTTGCCATTTATTCTCTCATTTCGCTTCCAGTTTCAATAAAACCCAATCTATCCAGGCACCTCTACGTTTTTTTATGCAACACTGCGCGCACATCTTTTTCTAGGTCTTCTGTAGACTTGTCCTCTTTTATCGCTACCATACTGGCACACTCTGCCTTTTATTGAGAAGAGAATGAACACAAATTGTTTGTCAGCCCAATTAAAGTTTTCTATGGTAAATCGGTCCGTTTGGGTCAGTAGCTAGTCTTTTTGGCTGAAGGTTCTATTTCTTCAGCAACTCACAACCACTCCTTGCGTTTCTCAGAGCTCTTTTTGAGCTGGAATGCCATTGTAATCTATATTTCACAGCGATGTGCTGGCAATGAGATCATCTCGCTCGGATGTGCACCTTTTTCTTCCGAAACCAGTTCTTCGATGAAATTTACCAACAAGTATCTTGATAATGATGGTAAACTTTAGAAACAGCAGATTAGATCATTTTCAGCAAACTAGGTGACCATTTGAGCAGCTTTATCACGTGTTGGATCCATTTTTAGTTAGAATTCTTACTAAAAAAATACAATTTGCTATTCAGTTTTTCATCCCTTATTATGCACATACCTAGTACCGTTCAGTCTCCTCGATGAAAGTACCAACCATTTAAAGTTGCATTGGGGCAGGGTTCCGCTTTTGCGATAGTATTTTTATGCTTGGTTTTCAAGCATTAAATTATACACGGTTTTTGATTACCCATTGGACAATACTATCAAGATTGGAATCTAATGAGCTTATCATTCGCTGCCGTTGGTAGTCCACATCCAAAGGATGAGCAACTAAAAACAAATATAGAAAGCTGAGGGTACTGTCAACAGCGAAACAATTAAGTGGGTTAGAAGTTTCAGACAAAAAATCATTTATTAAAATAAGAAAGAGTTTCGGAGACAAAACAGAGCCCTGTGGAACACCAACGTTTGTATTGTTTGTATCAGATGTAAAACCCTCCATTACTAGTTGAATTGAATGTTTCGAAAGGTAATTTCTAACCCAACAAAGAAGAGGATCAACAATTCTAAATGGACGCAGAGAGCTTGATGCAAAACTCTATCAAATGCCTGTGAAATATCAATCAAGTCCAATAATCTTAGTGTCTCCAAAACGAAGTAAAAAACTGTTCCACTGCTCGGTGAGATAAACCAGGAGATCACCGTTAGACCTATTGCTGCGAAGTCCATACTTATTTTTTATGTATAAAAACGGTCATTTGAAGCCAATCGATTTGATTTTAAAGTACGTCCATCAGCTCTCAAATTACGCTTTTATTTTGGAATCTCGGGGCCCATTTTCTATTTAAATGTATTTTATTCAATATTAAAGATTTTACATTAAAAAATAAGTTCAAATTCCTTAGTTTGCGTCGTTTTTTTTAAGTGTAGTACATGACTTATAGCTTCTAAGCAAAAACCAAAAGAAAAAACAGTTCAGAAAGAATATGACTGACAGAAATAAAATAACTATGGTGACAATGTTGCTACTCTTTACTTTACTTTATAGAAATGGAATGGAAGTAGTTTTGAGCATTCTTTTCTTATTTAAATAAACAACATTTACTATACACTTTTCGTTTGCTTACAAAATTAAGATATACCTACTCGTAAAGTATCGCTTACTAAATTCCGCGAACTCAAGTTATTTATGTACATTGTATTTTCATACTTTTTGTTGGTACTTTTGAAATGTTATACATTAAACATATTTTTTGATTCTTTTACAGATCGTGGGTATTAGTGTTGCAATTTGTATGGTGAATGCTTTTGATAACAACGATTATAGCAATGAGCGAAGGGAAGTGTCACTGCAAATGAATAATCAACAACAACAGCTACAACCTTTTAATTTTGAAAAATTGCATCGTTTTCGTAACAAATTGCAAAGCGGTAATCAGTATTCGCAGGAAAGAGCTAACATCAACAAATATGACAACAGCGAAAATAACTACATGAATCTACAAACAATAGAGGGGGAGAGATTACAGAAAAATGAAGACATAAATGAGTGAGTATTGAGTGTTGGTCCTTATTTTATTAGGCTCATATTTTCTATGAAACAAAAAATCACAACCTAATCGCACGAACTTTTTGCTATAGGTGATAATTACATTTACACTAAAGACAGTATATAGTAGTTGATTACTACATGGTTTTCCAATAAGAGGTTTCAATAAGGAATGCCCTAAACAATGGAAAATGATATCAGCCAAATCACAGCCGAGGCTACTGTTATACCATTGATAGATAGAGAGATATCAATAATGTTTTATTTGAAAGCCCTATTAATAACATTTGATGAAATATGTTATCGATTAATGATCTCAGTTGCTTCGCTGGAAGAAAAGTCCAGTTTTCGATGACTTTATAGCATAAATCAGGCTGAATTTGATAGATGGCATAAATTATGTTGTATTTGAGGGCCGCGGCAATTTTTTTTGCATAGGCCTGTGACTTAAGGAATCCCCACAAGAAAAAGTATAAAGGGTTTAAATCACACGATCTTGGCCAATTCACCATGCCATGAAACATCTAACGCAGATTATCGATTGTGTCTTCAGCTGTATGTTACCTGTTTAAACCATATGTCTTCGATGTCCATATTATTCAATTCAGGCCACAGGAAGTCGGTGATCATCGATCTATAGCGATCGCCGTAGACGGTGATAGCCTGACCAACATCGTTTTCAAGAAGTAAGCGACCGATGAGGCCTCGAAACAGTAACTTTTTTTGGATGCATTGGCTCCTCGTGAATCTCGCTTGGATTGGTGTCATCCCAAATTCATAAATTGTGCTTATTCACATACCTTACTTACTTACTTAAGGTGGCGCTACAGTCCTGTGTGAACTAGGGCCTTACCCAACAAACTTCTCCATCTAGCTCGATCCCTAGCTAGATGTCTCCAGTTTAGCGTTTTAAGTTGGGTGAGGTAACTTTCCACTTGTGCTCGCCACCTGATTCGCGGTCTTCCTCTATTGCGCTGTCCTGTGGGTGTGGATTCGAAGACTTTCCGGGACAGAGCATTGGTTTCCATGCGCTCTAACTGACCCAGCCATCTTAGTCGTTGGACTTATACCCTAGCTAAGTCAACGTCACTTTTACAGCACGTACAGCTCGTCGTTCCATCTTCTCCTCCACTCCCCTTCTATGCATACGGGACCGTAGATCGCACGAAGAACTTTTTTCTCTTAACGACCTAATGTGATTTCACACGCTTTTGTCATAGTCAATGCTTCTGCACCGTATAGCAGGACGGGGATGATAAGGGTCTTATATAGCGACACTTTGGCCCTCTCTCGAGGGGCTTTGCTACTCAATTGCTTTCTTAGCACAAAGAAACAGCGATTAGCAAGAGTTATTCTTCGTTTGATCTCAGCGCTGGTGTTGTTTTCTGCGTTTATAGCGGAGCCTAGGTAGACGAAGTCTTTGACTACCTCAAAGTTACGTCTGTCGATGGTGACGTTTTGACCTAGACGTCGGTGTTGTAGGTCCTTTCTTGACGACAGCATGTACTTTGTTTTGCCCTCATTAACCGTTAAACCCATTTTTGCCGCCTCTGCCTCAATACTCACAAAAGCCCCATTGACATCACGCTGAGTTCTTCCCATTATGTCAATGTCATCAGCATATGCTAGTAATTGGATAGACTTTTGAAAGATAGTGCCTCTAGTGTGGACGTTTGAGCTCTGCACTATTCTTTCAAGTACGATGTTAAAAAAATCACATGACAGCGCATCACCTTGTCTAAAACCTTTTGTTAAGTTGTTTCCAACTTTTATGGAGCAGCGTGAATTCTCCGTGGTTATCCTGCACAAACGGACGAGTTGGGCAGGGATGCCAAAACTAGACATGGCTCTATACAGCTCGTCCCTGTAGATACTGTCATATGCGGCCTTGAAATCGATTCTCATGCTCTCTTTTTCCTTCTGAGAAGTCGGTATTCCTCTCGCCTCTTCTGCTCATAGAGCTCATGAGCAGCTCTCGTCCTTTTATGCAGTGCCGCTTTGCGTGCCTGTTGTTTGGCTGCATTTTCCTGCCGACATTCCTCATCAAACTAGGGGTTCCTTGTTGGTAGTTGCTTGAAACCCAGCACGTCAGAGGCGGCTTCTCCGATTGCATCTAAGCAATGTTGCCACTGGTTTTCGATACATTGTGTTGGCGGCAGAGAACTTAGAGAGATGTTACTTGTATCGTTTGCGTGGGTTGTCAACAGTAAATCCGTCCGTATCCGAGGCTTGTTGGTGCTTCGCAACTAGGAGATTTTTACGTGGTCAGGAAGTCACCCCGACGGCACAACCCCCAACCTGGAGGGCCAGATCTTTAGTATAACTCCAAGGACGGGGAGCCGGATAAACCGCTCCTTATAGGCCTAGGCTCCGAATAAGTCGTAGAAGCCCTATAAGGTGTTTACTAAGTAGTTCAGCCTTATTGGAACTGTAGAAGCCACCGTTTATTCCATCTCGGTGTAAGGTGTATGGACGAAGGCCAAATCACGACGCAAAATTCGCCATGTTGTGGTCTGCGACAGGCCAAGTTCTTGTTAGCGAGGTGAAATTGACTGCCTCGGATTCTGCTGCGCACTTTCACAAACACCGCTGATGTTTTCCGCAGATCTTGCGTTTCTTTGCCTTTCGAGTATTAGCTGATTGCTCACTAAGCCGGTGGACTCAAATTTGACCACCAAACGTTGAATAGTGGACTTAGAAAGACGACCATGTACCCCATTAAAAAGACGCAATAAGCGCATCGTTTCTAATAGAGAACAGCCATTTTGAATAACAAATTCTATCTACTGCACGTGTTCCTTGATGCTGTAACTTACTATGATGATTTGTCCTATGAGTGATTGATTAAAAGAAGATATTTTGGCAGAAAATAAAAGAAACAATATGGCCGCCACAAGCTGTCAAAATCAACCCATCCTTATTGGAAAACCCTTTATATAAAAATTCAACCCTTCCAAATTTCCTGAAACCTAAATGCCAATGAGTCTATTAAAATATATGTCGTCATATTATGTATGTCATCCCACAATTCTCAATTTCTTAAGATTTATCAAAACGTTATACGGTATTAATTAGTTAAACTAATAAATTATTTAATTATTGTCACTTTAATGAGTATATTATTGATTTCAGTATCCAAAAACCTCATCAGACCGCCAATAACCAACCAAAATTCAATGAAATGGAATTCTACGACGAATTTGAATCTAATCTTCCCTATGGAATTCAGAATGTCCGACGAGATCTCAATAGTCGATCTAGCCGCAGTCAACCACGTCTGCACAAACCAAAGGTAACCCAAACCACAATTAACCCACAAACACACACAAACATTTTGAAACAATTTCCTTTTCCGTTCATACATGTGTTCGTATACAAACATAACTATATCTAACATAGTACACATTTAACACGACCAACCATTTTGTGGTAACACACACTCTAACAATGTTTCAAATATTTTCCTTTTCTTTTTGCTCCTACTGCTGATGACCAAACAAATAACAACAACAACACACAAAATTCGACGAAAAACAGACCACCTTCCAGTCTTTGTGTCCCTCGAAGCGTCTAGTCATCCCACTGGAGACTATTCAATACATCTACCGCCCGGATCACTATGAGGAAGTAACCTGCTACCACAGCTACGCACCGAACCGGGACTACCTTTCCGAAACCAATAAGGTGAGCAAATAAATTCAAACACTTCCTGCGGTTGCTGCTACACAGTTTGTAGTGTATAACTGTATACCTCTGCAATGTTCCATTGTCGAATTTCGATGTCGTCGAATCGAGTCGATCCAAGTCTATGCGATGCAATGTCCATAAGTATCAAACTGTGTGGCTGCAACATAGTGAAGCAAGTATCAACATCAACATATATGTATGTACATATTCTTCATATAGTACATGTACTCATATGTCGTATTGTGGGATCCTTTATTCTTCCGTTGTTCTGCCCGACCAAACTAATTTGAAATTATTATTGCGTTTGCGGTTTCGTTTTCATTCGTATCTATATTGTAGGTCTGCAGCGAGGCAGGATTCACTTGCATCCAATTGAATCGAACTGTATATCTGACGAGGCGTGCTAAGGACTCCGATTGTTGGGAATCTGAGACTCGGATCGTACCCTCCGGCTGTGAGTGCATGTGGCCGAAGCACACCTTCGGTGACATCATCACGTACCACTGAATTTCGAAAGGACCACATCAATATCACCGACAACACCACCAATTGTAAAACCGTTAACAACATGTCCCAACCACAGACAACTTTCAAATATACATACCTCTATATATTTGTATATACCTACGCAAGAGAGTACAAACGACAAAAATATTGTAACCGAGTTATTATATTTGATGAAACAATTGCAATTATAAAACTAATTTAAATAATTTCATTATTTTGCAAAATATTTTATGATCATAAATATTGTAGATATGTAGCTGTATATGTGTATTTAAAAAATTAAATTACACATAAAATTAACAACAAATATTTAAATATTCACCTCAGTTCCACTTGTTTGGTAAGTATTTGTTAAAATTTTGAAATGGAAATCTCTTATGTAACCGTACTTTTAATGAAATAAGTGCATATTTAAATTTACAAATAATTATGTTTTATTATTAATAATAAACAATTTAAAAAAAAATATTCCACTTAAATTAAATTAAATAAAATATTGTACAATACCAAAAGTTTGTGAAATAGTTTAAAATAATGTCAATTATATCTAAATACATAATATATCTTATGTCCGTGATTTAAAGATGGATATAGTTTAAATATAAATAAATATACACACATGTGCCTAATAAATTCTTTTCAATTGTTGTTTTTTTAAGAAAATGGTTTTTAGAAGACTTTTTGGTTAAACTATTCTTTGTTCATGATAACTAAACAAAAGGAAGTCAAAGTTAGGTTCATTATTAATAACACAAAAACGGCTGGACTGATTTAAAAGATCTCATATTCGTATTTCCATCTTCTTCGAATAGCAGAATAACTATTAAAAATACGAAATTGCAAAGACTGAAAAATTATAAAGTACACTTCGTTTCCCATGAATAGGGACAAGCTGTTTTCGTTTTTTATTAACTTCCCATAGGAAGTTATTGTAATCGGTCCGATTTGTCGAATTGAAAATTTTGACATTTCTCGAAGTTCCAAGGTCCCTAGAGTCGAAATAAAAGATTTTTAGAAAGATGTCTGTGCGTGCGTGGGTACGTACGTCCGCGACGTTTTTTTCGCCGTCCATAGCTCAAGAACTAGAAGAGATATGGCCTTCAAATAATTTTTGTTATACAGATAATAATGCAGAAAGATGCAGAAAGGGCTCTTAAGAATATTGCGTGGGTGGTTTTTTTACCATAGCAGTTTAAAAAAAGGTGAACATTTTGGTTAACCCTAAATAACTCATGAACCAATGAAGCTAGAGAATTGAATTAAATTTTATATTATATATTGTAACGCGATACAAAACGAGTATATTTTTGGAAAAAATCAAATTAACGGTATTTTTTATAAATCAAAAAAACTGAAAAAAATATTTATCACCTCGAAAATTTTACGACTAAAATATGATTTCATCTCCAAAGAATTTTTTGCAACGAAGAATAATGTTTTTGACATCTGATAAAATTTTGAAAAAAATCTAATTGACAGTTTTTTTTATAAAAAATAAAAACCTAAATAAAACATTACTCAAAGTTGGTAAAGATTGAATTTCGACTTAATTATCTTTTCAAAACTTTGAGATTAAGGCTTCAAACTTATTTTATCTTATAAGAAATATTGTTTTCAACATTTTGAAAAATGTTGAGAAAAATCGAATTGACAGTTTTTTTACAAAAAATTAAAAACCGGAAAAAAATTAACAAAAGTTTGTAAAAATTGATTTTCGACTCAAATATCTTTTCAAAAATTTGAGATAATGGCTTCTAACTAATTTTTACTTATAAGAAATATTGTTTTCAACATAAGGAAAAATTTTGAGAAAAATCAAATTGACAGTTTTTTTACAAAAAATAAAAACCTAAAAAAAAATGTATAAAAGGTGGTAAAAATTGATTTTCGACTCAAATATCTTTTCAAAACTTTGAGATATTGGCTTTAAACTACTTTAACCTTTAAAAAAATATTGTTTTCAACATTCAGTAAAATTTTGAAAAAAATTGAATTGACAGTTTCTTTACAAAAAATTAAAAACCGAAAAAAAAATGTAACAAAAGTTGGTAAAAATTGATTTTCGACTCAAATATCTTTTCAAAAATTTGAGATAATGGCTTATAACTAATTTTAGCTTATAAGAAATATTGTTTTCAACATAAGGACAAATTTTGAGAAAAATCGAATTGACAGTTTTCTTAACATTACATAAATTAATTGAAGTCACTAGCTTTATTGGTTCTTGAGATATTTTAAATTTATTTGAAGTCGAAATCTCTTCTGGTTCTTGCGATATGGACGACTAAAAAAGCTTTCCGAACGTACGGACATACGAACACACGCACACACACACAGACATCTCTCTAGAAATCTTTGATTTAGACTCTAGGGACCTTGAAACGTCGAGAAATGTCAAATTTTTCAATTTGACAAATCGGACCGATTACAATAACTTCCTATGCAAAGTTAAAAATTAGTTTTTACTTATGCATGTCACTTAGCTTCTGAGGGTATATGTGTTGTTTCTAGCTGGAACATTATTATAATTTCAAAAATATTAGACTTCGTGAAACTAAGTTTAGTCAAACCAATTTTTTTCAGTTGAAAGTCTGACATTTACGAAAATGGATCGCTTAGTTATGGAAAAACCCATAAAATTTGTTATAACCTACTACCAAAATGGTGATTCTGTCACAGACAAATATCGTGCTTTAAGAGATTATGGTTTACATAATCGTCCAACTACTAAGCAATTGGCAAAATTATGTTGCCGAAGACCCGAATGTGTCTCAGGAATTAGGACTGTCTTACGGCAAATTATGGCGTATTTTTCATTTAACTCTACACCTACATCCATATAAAGTCAGGATCACACAACAACTGAAGAAAGCTGACTATTCACAAGGACGTAGATACGTCGTATGGGTGCTGGAACAACAGGCATTGGACACGGTTTTTCGAATAAAATGTTCTTCATCGACGAAGCACATTTCTCACTCGGTGGTTATGTTAGTAAAGGAGGTCATTACATCCACAAAAAGCCACTGTTTGGTGCGCTCTTTGGTCCAAAGGTGTGATTGGTACTTACTTCTTCGAAAACTACGATGGAACGACTGTCACCGTCAATTCGGAGCGTTATGCTTATGATCATATAATAACCAACTTTTGTTTGCCTGCCATTGAAGAATACTACTTGGAGAATATGTAGTTTCAACAAGACGGTGTCACATGCCACACAACTCGAGCGAATATGGCTCGTCATCAAAATCATTCGATTTGACACCGCTGGACTTTTTTGAGAGGCTACGTAAAAGACCGTGTTTATGCAGATAAACCTTTAACTCTTGAGCACTTAGAAACCAACATTCGCAAGTTATGGCTGAGATACAGCCCAATGTGTCAAAAAGTGTCGAAAATGACCTCAAAAGTATCGATGCTTGCAACAATTGGCGTGGTGGTCATTAAAAGTATGTAGTTTTTCACACATAATGTCATCGTTCAAATTTTATAATAAAAAAAGAAATATCATGAAAAAGTATATTTTGCATGTGTTTTTTTTACGTTTGCTTTTGAAACCGCAAAATGGATAACCCTGTACAACGCAAACTACAGTATGTCCTGAAAACATATGTAGCTATGCTTCAAAATTATGTTCCCCAAATGATTATGCCTCTCTCAAAAAAAAAATTGAAATATCTGTTATGTTTTCTTGAATTTGAAGAAAAAAATAATATTTGCAAGTGTAGTAGAAAATTGAGAGCATTTTTAAGAATCCAAAAAGATAATATCGTTGAAACAATTCAAAGAAGCCCATCAACTATAATGTACTTATCTACTATATCGACGATTAAATATGAATACCTCTTAACAAACTTTTCTTGTGAAAACCACTTTTTGATGTAGTTTGTTAAGAAATTTCATCTGCTTTATTGCTTTTTCATATCGTAGAGATTCAAAATTGATAATAGTTACTTTGGCAAATTTCATTACCATACATTGAGAAAATATTCACATTTGTGTGTCTCCGTAAAGTTTACAAAATGCAACAAAGGAGGTAACCGTGTCGATGCGATTAATTTTAAACACCATTAGGCATAAACCACTTTTTTAGACAAGATGATAGACAAGTCATTCGATCATTACTCTATTTTTTAAATAAAGATATACTGGTGTTGTTTCGAGAAATTGCAAGCAAAATATGTCACAGGAGGTAAGTTATGACATGAGAAATGTTTTCTGTTTGTAATCTCGTATATACAACTTAAAAACAATGTGTTGTTATTATTGAATTCCTTTTTGGTCAATAAAATTTAAATGTTAGATTTTAGAAAATATATATGTATGTATGTATGAATTTTTATCAACGGAACTTACCCATTTCAATAAATATTCTTTAAAAATTATGCCACCGACATTCACTTATTTGCCTAATGAAACAGGCCTGCTAGACGCGATGCGACACGATACGACACGGTACGACACGATACGACACGATGAATGAATGAAACAAATTAAATTAAACTCAAGTTGAAAAAATGATCTTAGGCACACTACAAACTTTAATTCTTTTTTTTTTTATTTAAAATTAAACTTTAATACGATCTTATTATTTATATTCACTTTTTTACTGCACAACGAAAATAAAATGGATTTAAAACAAATTTTCTTTTCATCGCGACGAAAAATTCACCAAAAAAACAAATTCAAATTTTCAAATAAAACCGCCAACCAACCAACCAATACGAACCAACCGACCGAGATACATACATATGTACAGTACATCCGATATGAGTGAAACAAAAATTAATTGAATTCTAATTCACATTTTATAAAGAAAAAACACACTTA
Source organism: Eupeodes luniger (assembly GCA_951509635.1). NCBI lineage: Eukaryota > Metazoa > Arthropoda > Insecta > Diptera > Syrphidae > Eupeodes > Eupeodes luniger. The sequence goes on along the minus strand of OX608075.1, from coordinate 80,571,811 downwards.
ACTTCGGAATTAACTAATTTTTTTTACATAAACTTAAACTCTATCACTTTATTAACATTTTGTATAATTTTTTTCAACTGCACAATGAATATTAACATTTAAATTAATTTCTTTTTCGAGACGATCACGAGCCGAGCACTAGAAAATAATTTCACAAACTGTTGCTGTTACTGAGGTGGATTACCAAAGAACAAAAAAAAGAGAGAAGAAAACCTGCTGAATGCACTCTATGAATAGAAACTTCGGTAAATAATACCTATTAAGGGGGGTGGTACATGTAACCTTGTGAATTTTGATTGTTTTTTGAGGGTTTTATAACCGGAAAGAAATTACGAAAAAATATTTTTTTTTTATCTGCAAAAATGAATCTGCCGAGAACCTCACGGAAAATGGCATCGATTGGTGGGCATTTAAATAAAAAAAAACTAATTTGTGTATGTTTATAAGACATACAGGGTTATCCATTTTGCGGTTTCAAAAGTAAACGTAAATAAAACAAGTATAAAATACTTTTGTTTATGATTTTTCTTTTTTATTATAAACGTTTAAACGTTGACATTATGGCCTCTTTCACAAGACGGTTCCGTCCGTACGGTTAAAATCCGTACGGTTTTTATCCGTGAGCCATTGACAGTAAACTAATAAAATTAACTAAAGCTTTCACACTGGACGGAGACGGGTTTTTTCCGTACGGACGATTTAAAACAGCCGTCTCAACGACTGAAATATACGGTGACCGTGCCGTCGCGTCGCCGTCTTATCAGTGGCGTACGTGACTACGCGAAGGCATTCACAGACGATTTTTATTCGTCTGCCGTCCGTTTTTGTGGTCACTTGTACTAAAGAAAAATAAAATACAACCAACGTAGACGATTCACGGGGGAAATACGTTATGTGTAAAAACAAAGCCCGTACGGAAAAAAATTGTACGGATTTTAACCGTACGGACGAAACCGTCTCGTGTGAAAGAGGCCTATGTGTGAAACACTACACCATTTGAATGGCCACCACGTGAATTGTTGCAAGCATCGTCTATTTTGAGGTTATTTTCGACCACTTTTTGAAACATATTGGGCGGTATCTCAACCATAACTTGACGAATGTTGTTTTTTAAGTGCTCAAGTGCTAAAGGTTTATCTGCATAAACAAGGTCTTTCGCGTAGCCCCACAAAAAAAAGTCCAGCGGTGTCAAATCGCATGATCTTGGTGGCCAGTTGATATTGCCAATACGAGAAATTACGCGGCGAGGAAATGGACAGTTTCAGACAACATAAGGACTTCATTTGCAGTCAACATTAGTCTTTGAACGTAAATTTTGACCAAGGCAACTAGTTAGTTTTTCAAGTGTCATGAATTTCGAATTCAGAATTTTACTTCACAAGCTTTACCTTCAGTTCATAGAATAAAAACTACCAAAAACATTATTTTTTACGAAACATTCCTCAGGTATGCTTCAAGTCCATCACAACTTGTATTTTGTATTATAAAGAAATATTACTTATTTGTTTTTCGAATTGAGAAGGAAAGCATTTCCAGAAAACATTAAATGGAGTTGTGCAGAAAATAAATAAATCATAGAGCAAAAAAGTTCAGCTTTCAGTTAAATGAAAAAACATTATCAACTGTCATTTTGACAGAAGTAGACTTGAATTGATATTTAGTGGGATTTTTCTTAAGTAACTAACTTTTCAGTCAACTTTCCATCAAAGTTGCCTTAATTGGAAGGTAAGTTTTTGGCAAATAGATACTAGAAACTTGCCTTACTTTCAAGTCCTTTATGTTGTCTGAACCTGGACAATTTCTCTTGCAATAAAGCCATACTTGCTCGAGTTGCGTTGCATGTGGCGCCGTCTTGTTGAAACCAGATATTTTCCAAGTCGTATTTTTTCAATAGCAGGCAAAAAAAAAGTCGGTGACGGTGACAGTCGTCCCATCGTCGTTTTCGAAGAAGTAAGGTCCAATCACACCTCCGGACAAATGAGCGCACCAAACAGTAACTTTTTGTGGATTACTTGAGGATTCTCAGAACCCCAAATACGACAATTTTGTTTATTAACACAACCACAAAGTGAGAGTCAGTTGGCTTCAGTTGTTGTACTGGACTGGATTTTATATGGATGTAATTGTAGATCCAAATTCCATAATGTGCCGTAAGACAGTCCTGAGAACGACGAGGAATCGACACATTCGGGTTTTCGACAGCATTTTCACTTAGGGGCCAGTTATAGCTATCATTGAAATCGATCCGGAAACATGTTTGAATAAATATTTGATGGTGTTTCCTTTTGATTAGAAATGAAAATTATATACTGATCGATCGGAAATCACACAAAAAATTTTTTTGAAAAAAAAAAGTGTAATTGCACATTTAGTTTTCTCTAAAAATGTATTTTCCTATTTTCCGGACGGAAATTCATTTTCCTGAACAACTGATACTTTTATGTTCAAAAGTGAAACGAATCGTTCCACTGGTTTGTGCTCCAATTTCACACAATTCCAATGACAGATTTTTGTCAGTAAGGGGCCAGTTATAGCTATCAGTAAAATCCATCAGTAAAATTTGAAACAGGAGGAATCTGAAATGTTTTACTGATGAGCGTTTATAGCAATCAGTAAATTTGCGTCATTAAATAAAATGTCACTTTGAGGCTTCGCGCCTCAGACAATTTTTTTACTGTTGCTTTCATCAGTAAAATTTTTAATGATGTGATCGGAACAGTAAAAAATTGGAACACCAACAGTAAAACGAAATGGAATTGTTTTGGCTTTTGGCAGTCAGCTGTTCAGTAAAATGAAATTTCATCATTAAAAAAATTAAAATGGATTTATAAATTAAATAAAACTTTAAATGCATTGTTTCTTTTTGAAAAAAATACTTGAATATAGGATTCTTCTTATTGCATCAATCTTTTGCTAGAAATAAATCTGTAACATTTTTAAAAACTAAAAACAAAAATTTTACTGATGGATTTTACTGATAGCTATAACCGGCCCTTAAGGCGCCAGTTATAGCTATCATTGGTTTTCATCATTGAAAACAAACATTGGAATATTTTTGGCAGGTCGTTTATAGCTATCATTAGAAATGTCTGCCATTGAAAAAAAGTCCTGATTGAATTCCACCGAAAAATGTTTAGGCGCCAGTTATAGCTATCATTGAAATCGATCCGGAAAAATGTTTGAATCGATATTTTACGGTGTTTCCCTTTGATTAGAAATGAAAATTATATACTGATCGATCGTAAATCACACAGAGAATTTTTTTTGAGGAAAAAAAGTGTAATTGTACATTTATTTTTCTCTAAAAATGTACTTTTCTATTTTCCGGACGGAAATTCATTTTCCTGAACAGCTGATACTTTTATGTTCAAAAGTGAAACAAATCGTTCCACTGATTTGTGATCCAATTTCACACAATTCCAATGACAGATTTCTGTCAGTAAAAGTTTTTCGGTGGATTTCAATCAGGAAATTTTTTTCTCACTAAAACAACCGGAGAACTCCAAGCACTGTTACTCTCCTCTATCACTCCCATCTCCAGCATTCTGTCCAGTTCAGCATACATCAGTTTCTGTACTACTGGAGAAATGGGATAGTGCCTCTGTTTTATGGGAATTTGTTCGTCATCCACTTCTATCACATGTTCCTCAAGATTGGTTTTACCCAACCCGAGTATGGCAAAGGAGGGAAACAATAACTTGATGCTCTCCAACTGCTTAGTTTGATCCGGTGAGAGATCGCGAAAATTTGGCTGTTCTTTCGTATTGCCTTCAGAAACACATATTTACTAAAATGGTCTAGGACGATGAATATGTGTGTGTTACCGTTTCTTGTTCTTGGATAAGGGCCCAAAAAGTCTATAAATTTCTAATGATAGCTATAAACGACCTGCCAAAAAATTCCAATGTTTGTTTTCAATGATGAAAACCAATGATAGCTATAACTGGCGCCTTACTGACAGAAATCTGTCATTGGAATTGTGTGAAATTGGAACACAAATCAGTGGAACGATTCGTTTCACTTTTGAACATAAAAGTATCAGCTGTTCAGGAAAATGAATTTCCGTCCGGAAAATAGAAAAATACATTTTTAGAGAAAAATAAATGCGTAATTACACTTTTTTTTCTCAAAAAAAATTCATTGTGTGATTTCCGAGCGATCAGTACATAATTTTCATTTCTAATCAAAGGGAAACACCGTCAAATATCGATTAAAAAATTTTTCCGGATCGATTTCAATGATAGCTATATGTAACTGGCGCCTAACTGGCCCCTAACACAAACAGTCACGCTATAGCATTTTGAAAAGCTAGTGATATAATTTACGCAATTTAAAGGGTGGTTACATTTTACGGTCCGATATTGATTTTGAATAAAACACAAATTATTTAGGAAAATAGTGTCATTTGTTTTTATTATGATAATATTGGTATGGTACAACTATGTATGGAACAAAATATCGGCCAAATGAACGCCGCGACCTCAGCAGCACACCTTCATCCGATGTTCCAAATTTTCGATAACGGTTCTATGCCGTTAATTTGCCAAATTATCTCATCCTTTAGCTCTTGAATTGTTGCTAGCTTATCGACGTATTTCTTTTATTTCAAAAAACCCTAAAGTAAGAAATCCAATGGTGTCAAATCACATGACCTTGGCGGCCAATTGACATAACACGACCATTGAATTTGTCACGCAAAAAAGCGATTGTTTCGTTAGCTGTGTGGGAAATGGCATCATTGTCACTGCCCGATGATGCCGCTAGCCCAAAGTAGTAGCTGCACCAAATTCACTCTTTATGGGTGCAATGGTTTTTCGACAGTCACTTTTGGTCAATTGCAGCAATATTTTCTGCAGTAGGAGCTGTGCGAGCATGTACCTGGTGTTTTCACATTTCACATTTTTGCAATTGTACGCACATTTGGACGATTAAATTAAACCACTATTCAGAAATGAGTCTTAACCAAACCTACTTGATCTAGCCCTTTGGTGTACCTTTTACCAATCACCCAATATATACTTACATATATACAAGTTATTTTTGCCGAGAATATACATAATTTTAAAATTGTTTTGAATCACTTTTATAATCGATTCAAAATAGCTTGCAGCCTTTAGTCCTTGAAAAAATTTGGCGTTTCGTCCGGGTGGAACTCACATGGACTCATCAGTTGACTGAGTGAGGCACCTTGTCAAGACGCAATTTTTCCAAAATTTCAGTTCATCTAACATAAGTTTTTATGCAAAAACTTACTATGAACTATATTCAACCAAGTTAAAATTTCTTAACATTTGAAGTTGAAAATTAAAATCTAATAAAAAAATTAAAATCTAATAAAAGATTATAGTTCAGGGCTTAGCTTAAGTTTTATAAAAGAGGTTTGTCATAATACAAATTCTATATACTGTTGAAAAAATTCAAGCAAAGTAGAAGACAATGCACTATACTTCGGACTTGTTGAATTATTGATTCAAAATAGCTTGCAGCCTTTAGTCCTTGAAAATTTTTTTTTTTTTTTCACTTTTATAATCACCAAAATCTTAAAACAACTTAATATATTTCATATTTGGCGTACCTATACTGGAGAAAATTTGAGATTCTTCAAATCAAAAAGTCTCTTTGTAGATGTTTCTAAAAGTCTTAATTAAAATATTGTGATTATTTAGTTGCAAAGATAATGTTCTATGTATGATTTCCTTTTTAAAAAGATGGAATATAAAGCTTAAAAATGGGATTTTCTTTAAACGAGTAACGACAATTGGATTTAAGGCCACAGAAGACTTTAACTAGGTTATAAGGCAAACCACCAACACTTTGATAAATAGGGATTCTTGGGACAAATGTTTACTACTAAAAAATATAAAAACAAGTTATTTTATCGCTATTAGGGCTTTATAAGAAAATCAAAAGAAAAAACTTGAACTTCTAGTTAAAGGTGCTTAAGTTTTGTAAACATTCTTTATAAAATTCTGAACTGGGTTGCTTTTGTACAGATTACAGAACATTGAATAGGAAAAGAAATGGAATTTTTTGCGAAACAAAAATGCAAAAAAACGTTGAAAGGTAGACGAAATCTTCTTCTCTAGGCAATTGCCCCAAAATATTAAGGTCAATGTATTAAGTTTCAAAAAAATCTATTTTAAACGAAGTTGAAGCTTTTAAGAGAAATTAAAGGGTTGTTAGACCAACAATTCTCCCAATTCGGTATTTACCTAAACTTTATGCATGTTAAGATTTTAGTAATTCTTTCAAAAATCTTTTTCAAATCATCTTTTTACTTTGCAATATCGTTGTACAATTTTTTCTTAAGTACTATGTTGTTTTTGTTTTACTTTGTTCTTTTAAACAGTTCGTAACAATTCATATTTTAAAAACCTGGAATATTTATGAGGCGAGATTCAACTCCAGGATAGCTAAATCTCTTAACGAAATATTATATCGAATACTACAACAACTTGATTGTGCTACCACAAGATTGGAATCACGGGTACCAACCTATCATCACATTCCTTTATTTGTGGTAGGTACTTAGCCATTGGTTGGTTTATATTAACTGAAAAACTTTTCTACTTAATGCTTCAGATATGAGTCAGGCAAATCGCTCACATGTTAATTCAATATTCTTTCGTTTGCCGACAAGTGAAATCGATCATAAGGAAAAGCTTTGATCATTGACACTTCCTACAGCGTCTCTTGACGACTTGCTGCACGAGCCTGCAAAATTGTAAACGTATAAGAATTTTTGAACAAAATTCAAGACATAATCCGCAAGAGCATAGTTTTAAGTATGACCACTAGATATTTTTATATCAATTATTAAGCTTCTCCGATAAAAAAAAAATAAAATAATAAAATGAACACTTTTTGTTGTTTTAAAAAGGCCTTTCTCCAAAGTGAATATTTTAATTTTTATCTCATTACAAACAAAAAATTATAATTAAAATCAAAACCCAGACAAACCCATTTTGTGTTTGTCTAAATTTAATCCTTTTCGGCAATCTTCGTAAGATGTTCTTCGATTTCCTTTTCATCCAAAGTCCTAAAATCGGGTTTGTCTTTGCTAACGATGCCAACTTCAATGCCGTTGGGCTTGAAGTCAACAGCGAGAACAGTCGACAAACAAGTGATTGCCATTTGGATGGTTTTCTCCTCAGACAAATCTTTCTTGTATTTCTTCTCCAGGAAGCTGTTGGCTTCGGTCTGCTTCACACCAACTGAAACAGCTCGGAAACCGCAGTAATAGCCAGCAGGGTCAGTTTTGTAGACACATGGCCCATTCTCATCATCATAAGCAATCAAAATCATGCCTTCGGATAGATTCAAAAATGTATTAAAAATTTCGATAATGTGAATGGATTAGAACTTACTGCAGCCGAGTGGTCTCATTTCAGCGTTTTGGGTGTAGACCTGGTTGATATCGGCAATTCTGCGACAAAGGACGTCTACAGGCATCTCGTAGCCGTATTTGTAGCGCCAGTTAGCAGCTTCATACCGCGCTCTCTGGACCTGGGAGCGACTGTCGGCTAAGCAATACAAATGTTCATTACTTGAGTCAATTGAGAGATTTAAATGCAATTTGTTTACCTATTCTTCCAGTCATAACAACACCAATTTGCTTGGTAATTCTGAAGATGTGCGTCACAGTGCTGGGATCAATAAGCTTTTCTGTGACTTTTTTCTGTGTAGCTATGACTGCACAATCTCCACTCTTGATGGCCACTGAAGTAATACCTTCTTGGTTGATTGACTTAAATGCATATTCTAAAATGAAAATAAAACATTAATGAAATGTTTTCCAAACAAAGGAGGCACGTATGTATAAAAAAAAGAAGTAGTTCTTTATACTCACCAACTTGGTAAAGGCGGCCTTCTGGCGAAAAGATGGTAATAACCCTGTCAAAGCCGGCTGAACTTCCACGAGACATTATGCAGACTTTTGAATGTTTTGAATTGAAAGAGAATTGAAAAACAATTTGGTGTTGTTTATTTTATTAAGTTTTTTCACTTAAATCACTTTGGAACAAAGAATTCTTATGAATTTGCAACACGGCTGCAAGCAAAGATGATTTTTAAACAATTTTGCAAAATGACAACCACAAATTCACAAAGTCATGTCGAATCGTTCGAGCTGTCAAACTAAAAGATCTGTTCGATTTGTAGGACAAGCGGATGTAGTGAGTTCGGAAATGTGTTAATAAGGAATAGCACTCATGTGTGCAGATCTAAGATAAAGTTGCTAGCAATTTAGGTTAAATTTTGTTCGTTAATTTTGATTTTTATACTACAACGTATATTTTGGTCTTCAAGCCAATTCCACAGACATGTTCTGACATCATTGAATCACTAAGGGGTATTTAATAACAACGCAGGTAGAAAATAGAACCATCAAAATTCCTTTTATAAAGCTTAAGCCTAGTAGGCCATGAATTTTAAAACTAGATATTATTTAGCTATGTAAATGGGAATAGAACATTAAGAATTGAAGTGTTTTAGAGATTTTTTCTAATCTTTTTTGACAATTTCAGAAAGTACAACAAAGTATTTTTGATAGAAAATATTAAATGGAAGATAGAGCGAAGCACAAGAAATAAAACACGACTTGGTTCGTTGAAAGTTGAAAAGCAAGAGAGCGGAAGTTTTATTAAAATGACAATTGTAACAAATAATGTAGGATATAGATGGGTTACATCAACTGAAAGGAGTTGCCAGTAATTTAATTTTTAGTTTATTCTATTCTATTACAATACTCCCACTTAAACAATAAATAATTAAATTAAATAAACAATGTTTACTTGGCAAATCTCAAGCCTAGCCCTTTAGCGCAAAAATCGTTCTTAAGTTTTGGAACTGCTTTGGTTAAGAAGTCTGCCAGCATTTGTTCTGTCTTGATATACTGTATTTTGATGTTTCCTTCGGTAACTTCATGCCTTACGAAGTGGTGTTTGATGTCGATGTGCTTTGATCTAGCTCGATAAGCATTTAGTCGTGATAGATCAATCGCACTCTTGTTGTCGCAATATATAGTTGGTGTATGGGTGTTACCAGTCAGTTCTTCAACTAATCGCTTTAGCCAAAGTGCTTCTTGCGTGGCTGCCGATAGAGACATATACTCTGCCTCTGATGTTGAAAGCGCTACTGTCCGTTGCTTCTTGGAGTTCCAAGAAAGCGGTGCTCCTTGTAGCATAAACGCATAGCCTGTAGTTGAACGCCTTTCATCTACGTCGGAGGCCCAATCTGCATCGCAGTAGCCGCAGAATTCTGACTTGCCATGTTTGGTATAAACAAGTTTTGCATCTATCGTGCCTTTGAGGTACCTGAAAATACGCTTTATAGCTGACCAATGAGGCTTACCCGGATTGTTATTGAATCTGCTGATAGAACTGACAGCATATGCCAGATCGGGACGAGTCACTTGAGCAGCGTACATGAGGCTGCCAACGGCTTCTTGATATGGCACCTTCTTCATCTCATCTTGTTCTTCTTGAGATTTTGGACACATCTCCTTCGACAAAACTTGATTGGTGTCCATCGGTGTTGATATAGGGTTGCAGTCACTCATATGGAAACGTTGCAGAATTTCTTGAATATACTGTTGTTGATCAACTGTTAGGTAGCCATTGACTCGATCGTGATGAATTTGCATGCCCAACAGAAAACGAGCTGCTCCAAGGTCCTTCATTTGAAACATGTCCATCAAGTAGTTCTTCAGTTTGGATTTCATCGAAATGTCGTTGGAGAGAATCAAAATATCATCCACGTATACAGCAACTATTAACTTGTTTTTGTTTGAAGTTACAAAATAAACGCATGGATCGAGTTCCGACTTCTGCATGCCAAACTTCAATAGAGCAGCGTCCAGTTTATTGTTCCACATCCTGCTGGATTGCTTAAGACCGTACAGGGTCTTTTTTAAACGGCAAACTTTTGTGTGGTCTTCAGAAAAACCTTTGGGTTGATACATGTATATCTCCTCCTGGAGATCGCCTTGTAGGAACGCCGAAACCGCATCCATTTGGTCGATTTCCAAATCGTATTGGACTGCCAAAGCCAATAAAAGTCGTATAGTTGTGTAACGGACTACCGGTGAGAAGGTTTCCTCATAGTCAAGGCCTTTGATTTGAGCGCAGCCCTTAATTACAAGCCTCGCTTTTTAACGTGAAATATTCCCAGAATAATCACGCTTCGTCTTATAGACCCACTTGCAGTCAATCACCTTACGATCTACCGGTTTAGGAACGAGATCCCAGGTCTCGTTACTGATAAGAGCTTCGAACTCTTCTTTCATTGCTGCGCGCCGCACATCAGCTTCGGGGCTTGACAACGCCTCTTGAGTTGTCATAGGATCCCTTGCTACTTCACGAGCAATGAACGACACAAAATCTGGATTGACTGTAGGTTTCTTAGGTCTCGATGATCTTCTAATTTCAGAGTTAGTCATGGCACTATTGATTCCATGCGGTGGACTATATTCCTTGTCCGATTCAGGAACAACAGTGCTGTTAGCCTCTGACTCCGAATAATATGTGTCACTATCATCTGATTCGAACCCCTCTCCACCTATTTGTTCCTCAGAAGTAATATCTTCTTCTTCACTGATAGGTGTTGCTTCCTCATCTTTCGAAGCTGTAGACGAACAAAAAACATCAGTATTGGTTTTGATTGGGTAAATTACCTGACTCTGAGAAAGGTTCTGATTTTCCATGAAAATGACATCTCTGCTGATATAAACTTTCTTCGTCTTTGGATCAAGAAGTCGATAGGCTTTGCTGTCTTCACTAAATCCGACTAGTGTACATTGTACTGACTTGGGATCAAACTTCCTCCGCTTCTCCTTGGGTACGTGAACCATCGCCTGACAACCAAACATCCTCAAAAGTTCTAGGTTGGGTTTCACTCCAGACCAGGCTTCTTCTGGTGTCATGTCAGCCAAACCTCTTCTCGGAGACCGGTTGATGATGAATACTGCCGTCGTCACTGCTTCACCCCAGAATTCAGTTTTTAAATCGGCATCAAAAAGCAAGCAACGAGCCTTTTCTACCACCGTTCTGTTAGTACGCTCTGCCAAGCCGTTTTGCTCTGGCGTGTACGGTGCTGTTTTTTGATGTTGGATACCATGTTTGCGCAAACAGTTGAGCAACCCCTGGTTGCAGTCCTCGGAGCCGTTGTCGGTACGCAAAACTTTAATGGTTTTCTGAGTTTGATTTTGTACGAGTCTTCTAAACTGGTCGAATTTTTCTTTAACCTCGGATTTGTTCTTCAAGAGGTACAGAAAAACTTTTCGACTGAAGTCGTCTACAAAAATCAAAAAATATCTTGACCCTCCGATTGAATTGACGGACATAGGCCCACAAACGTCAGAATGTACCACCTCAAGTAAATCTTTTGCTCTCGTTCCGGTGCTTTTAAATAGAAGTCTAGTCTGCTTTGCCTTGCAGCAAACTACACACGAGTCGACAACCTCACTTTCCACGAAACTCACCCCGTCGGCAATCTTCTTTAGTTTAAGTAGACCATCTGCACTTAGGTGTCCCATACGACGGTGCCATACAGATTTATTTTGTTCATTCGCAATCGACATGTTGGCATGCTCGACAGATGACTGGTCTAGCTTATAAACACCTTCTTTCTTTGATGCAGTTGCAATTAAACAACCGTCATTGTTAAAAATTTCGGAACGATTACCCTTGAACACAACAGAATTGCCACTGTCTGTTAAACGGTTCACGGAGAGAAGATTCGTACACAGGTTGGGGACAAAAAGAACATCTTTCGCAACAGCACTTTCACCAGTAGACAACAACAACTTCACATCACCTTTCCCACCTACAGTCATCACATTTTTATCCGCAATCACGACCTTATCACTGCTCGCATTCGTAACATTGTTCAACCAATTACGATGAAGGGTCATGTGCTTGGACGCAACTGAGTCCAAATACCACTCTTTCGAGTCCACGTCCTTGGCTGATAATGCGGTGAACAGAAGCTGGTTCTTATTATTGGTCTTGTTAGAACTCTTAGCATTTGGACAATTGCGAGCAAAATGGCCGTACTTGTTGCACTGAAAACATCTCGTACGCTTCTGCTTTTTCGTAAAAAAAGCCGTAGAGCCGTCCGTAGAAATGGGTTTCACATCCTGCAACAATTTTTGTTTGATCGCATCAGCAGTTAGCTGCAACCCCGAGCTTTCAATGCCCATAATCATTGGCTGGTAGTGGTCCGAAAGGCCGGCAAGGAGTAAAGTTCCTATCCACTCCTCACTTAACTGAAGTCCGATGCTTCTGATTTTATATGCCGTGTTAATGATTTTGTTAACATACTCGTCCACTGACTCGCATTCTTCTAACCTAGTTGTTATTAGGATTTTCAAGAGACCTACTTTGCGGGTTAGCCCCGAGTCTTGAAAAGCCTTTTGTAGATTATCCCAAACTTCCTTGGGTGTCTTTGCTTCCTTCACGTGGACGTAGTTCACTGGATCTACTAAAAGGATTATTTTTGTTTTGGCTTTAGTCATCAATTTGGGATCTGTATTCTTCTCCGTCACGCAGTCCCAAAGCTCTTCGTGTTGGAGTAAATTCTCCACTGCAAATTGCCACGTATCGTAGTTTTCTCGACCACGAAGTTTCTCTACGGACAAGATGGAGGACGATGACGATGCCATGTGTATCTCTACTACGTACAAAACAAAACAAAATTAAAGCAGAAAATTAAACCTGAAATATCTGGTGCATCCGTTGCGATTTTACTTTTTTTTTAAATGAGCGCGACTTCCCTAACTTTCCCTAGCTTTCTTGTGCTTATCTAATTTCGTTTCTCTGGGCCCATAACCTGATAGAAAATATTAAATGGAAGATAGAGCGGAGCACAAGAAATAAAACACGACTTGGTTCGTTGAAAGTTGAAAAGCAAGAGAGCGGAAGTTTTATTAAAATGACAATTGTAACAAATAATGTAGGATATAGATGGGTTACATCAACTGAAAGGAGTTGCCAGTAATTTAATTTTTAGTTTATTCTATTCTATTACAATAATTTTTTATTATAAAGTTCTTATAATTTGTTAAAAATTTGATTTATTTGAACTACCTGCATCATAATTTTGCGCGGTAGAGCCATTTGGATATCTATGAAACTAGAATCCAAATAGCTTAGAGACTCCTTAAAGCGCATAGTAGGCATCTTCTATTTTAAAAGTTCTCTTTTTTGGTACTTTATCTGACAAAAACTTATTGAACCTATAATGGTTTTATATTTATTTATTTTTACGACGACGGAATAAGATAAATCTCAACTTTCCTTTGTGAAGTCCAACTAAATAATGTTTATAGCAATTTGAGGGCGAGGAAACATTTATTTTCAATTTTAATTAATATTTAAATTTCACTTTTTAAAATAAAATTCACCCAAAAACGGTGAATTTTGGCATTTCTTCTCTGTTGTTTTTGTTTCAGTTATGCCATAAATGATAATGTGTGGGTATTTTATAGGACATTTTGTTATTTTCTTAAATTTTTAAATAGAGCAAAAGAAAACAAACCAAAATATTTGATGTCTCTGTCACCCCACAATATCCCTTACAAAAACTTGACGCAGGTGTGTACATTGAGTAAAAACAAAATTACACAAAAAGTAGGACTAAAGCTAAAAGAGAAAAAAGTATATATAGTTTGACGATGTTTTCTCGCCATAATATTTTAAACCTGTTCTATTGACTATTGTTCTACCTGTAAAAATGAAATCAAAAGTAAAATAGTGCTTTGGAAATGGAAAGTCACCCCTACGATTATAGTTAAGTGATAGATAGTTTGTTTTTGATCAATTTTTATGAAAGTGAAGTATAATCTAGCATGTTTTTCAACTTTTAACAAAAAATTCTAATGTAACTTGGCCTTCAGCAAAATCATTAGTGTGCTCTCAGGGTAAGGAAATTCTGCCAATCCATGAACACTGCTTCTTAAATGTCTTTTAAGAACTGTCAACAAATCTTCTGTCAAATCTGACATTATTCTCAAAAAGGACGAAAACAAAATCAACTATTTTCCCTAGAGCAGCCGCAGTACACTGAATTTTCCTCATTTTCCTCGTATTTTTGGTTTTCCTTTGCGTGTATTTTTCTTTCACTTATAGATTTTCTCCCCGCAAATAGCCGTTATATGAAAATCAAGTGGTAAATACTTGTTTCTATCTCAGCCACTCTTGCACATGTATAAAGAGGTAAGCAATCACTATTATTTCTTGTATTTATCATCCTCTCAACTCTCGAGTTTGTAGTTTTGATCCCCTTGAAGGGGGATTTTAGTTGTGCCTCCCTGAAAAAGAAAAAATAACATAATTTTCCACTTTCCTTCATCTACGAAGGAGAAGAAAAATCGGAAAATTTTTCGCTCCCACAGTCTGTCGTCTCTGTGACAGTGAATAAATATTTTCGTCGAGAAAAAACAGAAATCCTTTCCCAAAAGAATTGAATTTTATTTAAAAAAAAACAAGCAATATTATTTAAATTCGTAACTCGTAAGGATTAATCTTCAATTTTCCTTGAAATAAGAAAAGAATCGAAAAAGAAAAACTTGCGATTAATCGGTTTTTCCAAAGTGAAAAGGAGGTTGGTCGTACGCCGATGATTTTCAGACAGCCATTTAAATTGTTTTTCCTGTGTCATGTCTTTGGAGGATCCATTTTTTGTTGTTAAAGAGTGCGTTTTTAGTTTTGATAAAATCGTAGAAGTCGCATTTAATTAATCTTGTTAAAATGTACTTTTCTTTTTTGTTTTTCAAATAAACAGCGAAGTGTTTAAGGCTTTGAACAAGACTCGTGGTTTGTACCTGCGTTGGCGTGAGTTAGGTGAATCTAGTGCTGCTGAAGTCGAATGGACCACAACAGAGCTGCGTAACTCATTAAGGAGCATTGAATGGGATCTAGAAGATTTGGAAGACACAATTAATATCCTTTTTTAAAAAAAAAACTTACATTTGATATTTTTTGCAAGTTCTCATTTTTCAATTGCAAATTCCTATGCAAGAGTTTTGCTGGGAAAAATCAATGACACTCTTTTCGAATGCTTCCTCTTCTGTGTTTCTTTCGTTTTGTATCGCAACCCCTTTTCTCACAACTAAAAATATTTACATATACAAAAAATATGTCATTTCTTTTAAAGCTCACTTTTTAAATATAAATCCATTTGAATTTCAAGAATTATTTTGCCAGACACTTCTTGCAATCGACTTGATGCGTTAAAGTTTTTGGGTTAAATTGAGGAGATACTATATATGGAATTTTAATACAGATTAAATTTGAGTTTTATCTACCTGACAACTTACTTGTTTGCATACTTATCAGTTTAAAATCAAAAATATGGAAGGACAACTTAATTTTTGTTTGTTAAATTAGTAACTTATGCATTCGTTCCATAAAATAAAACACTGCATAGTTTATACCCATACCCTTAAATTGACATTAGTTACTAGATTATGTTAAATGGCAATATTTTTAAGTACCTATTTCTGTTTATTAGAAAATTTATTTTTATGCAAACAACTTACAGCTGAGTATTTATAAACATAACATACGGTATCCTTTTAATTTATTTATGAAGTACCGAATATTTTAAAATAAATACAAAAATTTTTTTAGGAAAGAAAAAAACAATTTATAAAAAAGTGAATCATAATTTTATCAACATACTCGTAGTAAAAATAACTACCTTCATGTGAAAGTTGTTGTTGTTAAGCTACTTTTTCCCTTAACGTTCTTTAAATAATACGAGACTCAACTGCGAACCTCTTAATACTCAAAACTTCTCTCAAATGATTAAACATTGAATGGAATATTTTCTTAGTAACTTCAGAAGATATCTGTTGCCATTCTAAAGCATGTTTTTTTAGACGGATGGTTTACAAGAAGAAATAAAATTCATACATTAAATGGCCAAAAATTTAGCTTTATCAGAATATGCCACTATGTTTTTTTTATTTTCTACTACTTTTTGCCATATGGGCCCGTATATCATCAATAACGCGCTCAATATTTTCTTCAAAGGCGTCAATCGTCTCAATCTTGTCTGCGTAGACAAGCGATTTCACATTACCCCACACAATTATTTCACTTGATATTTCAAAGGAATTTAATAGAGTTTGGCAATAAGCTCTCTTATCGAAAATGCGTGCTTTTGGTATTGATGAATCTCTTAATTTTTGGACTAGAAACTTCCTTTCGAACCGTTTAATACAAGTTGTATAGGATGGTTTTAAATCTGAAACTCATAAAATAAATGGTGGTGTCCTCAGGGCTCCGTTTTGACTCCGACTCTCTTCCTCATATTCATAAACGATCTCTTGTCTGTCACTTCTTATCCAATAAACTGTTTTGCTGATCACAGTAGCCTCAGGTTTTCATATTCATTTCTAGATTCACATTCTTGTCCTTCGGATGTGGACTATCAACGGTAGCGTATAAAAAGCTCATTAAATTCTAATCTTGACAGCATTGACAGCAATTGGACATCAAAACCGTATAGAATTTAATGCTTCAAAAACTCAATGCTGTCTCCTGTCGTTAAAGCGTACCACCCACCCCAGATGCTACTATCCAAGAGTGGAATATGCATCCAGGAAACTAATCAACCTTCAGTACAAGGTATGTGTATTACCTCTTTCGGAATGATCACATATTTGACATTGTCAAAAATGCTGCAAGGTGCTTATGATTTCTTCGACGGTGCAAGAAATTTTTCAGCCCTTCTGGCTGTAATTTACAAAGCCTTCATTCCTCCAAAACAGGTGCCCCTAAAAGAAGTTTAAGTCTTTTAGATGGGATCCAAAAAAGTGCTTTGAAAATGATAGGTGATAATACTATAACCGAAAAATGTACATCACTCGAATACCGCCGCAATGTTTCATGCCATTTTCTTGTTTAACAGATATTTTTACAAACAATGTTCTGTCGAATAAGCCAGTTACATTCCCTCCCTCAAACTATTCGCACAATGCAAAATAGTTTTAAAAGTTTCCTTCAATAAATTGATTGACGTGCCAACTTTGCTCGACAACATATGGGACTTGAAGGTAAGGCAAGTTTGTAGTATCTGATTGGCCAGCTGCCAAAAAATTGTCTTTTTTTAATTGAGGCAACTTTATTTTAAAGTTGACTGGAAAGTTAGTCAAGAAAAATCTCCCTAACTATCAAGTCAAGTCCACTTATCTCCAAATGTCAGCTGATCATGTTTTTTCATTCAACTGAAAGCTGAACTTTATTACTCTATCATTCATTTTTTTCTACACAGTTGCATTTAATGTTTCGTTAAACAGTATTCATACAAATTATTTCATACAATACAAAATCCAAATCATGATGGACTTGTAGCTTGCCTGAGAAGTTTTTTTGTAGACAATAAGGTTTTTTGTAGCTTTTGCACGATCAACTGAAAGTAGAGGTTAGTGAACTGAAGTTCCGAGTTTGAAGTTTATGACACTTGGCCAACTGAATAGTAACCTTGGTCAAAATATACGTTCAATTGGCAATCTGAAAAATTGCCTTCCAATTAAGGCATATTTATTGTAAAGTTACTAAAAAGTCAGTTAAGAAAAATCTCCCTTACTATCAAGTCAAGTCTACTTATGTCCAAATATCAGCTGATCTTGTTTTGTCATTCAACTGAAAGCTGAACTTTATTTTTCTATGATTTATTTTTTTTCTACACAGTTGCATTTAATGTTTTGTGTTAAATTAGTAATATATCTTATGACAGACATATACCTTGCCTGATGAGATCTTTTTGTACACAATAATAGATAGAGGTTAGTAAAGTAAAATTCCATGTTTGAAATTAATGCCGTCTGAAAAACTAACTAGCTATTTTGGCAGAATTTTGCATTAAACAAGTGCAGTTGAACGAAGTCCCTTATTGTGTCTAAACTTGCTCATTATGATTTGGAAATTTAAGTGATAAAAAGAAAAACTCCGAAAAAAGTTGCCGGATTGAAAACAACACGCCGTAAAAAGAAAAACACCAGTTAAAATAAATAATGCCTTTCATTGAAATTTTTCAACAAGTTTTTAATGAGGTAAGGCAATTCATTCACACCTCTTGTGGAAAATTGTGTTTAAATATTGAATTAAACAGTAACATTCATTATGTCATTAAATATTATGTATAAGAATGTGAGGTTATCTCAGAAATTCATCGCTTTATTTGTTCACTCATTGAGCAGGTTCAGGCGACATAAGGGACTTGATAGTTAGACAAGTTGCTAGTATCTCATTGGCCAGCTACCAAAAAATTACATTCCAATTAAGGCAACTTTAATGGAAAGTTGACTGGAAAGTTAGTCAAGAAAAATCTCCCTAACTATCAAGTCAAGTCTACTTCTATGAAAATGACAATTGATCATGTTTTTTCACTCAACTAAAAGCTGAACTTTATTACTCTATGATTTATTTATTTTCTGCACAACTTCATTTAATGCTTTCTGTAAAAGGGTTCCTTATCAATTTAGAAAAGAAATAACTAATATTTCTTTACAGTACAAAATACAAATCGTGGTGGACTTGTAGCTTGCCTGAGGAGTGTTTTGTAGACAATAATTTTGTTGGTACTTTTTGTACTATGAACTTTAAATAGAGGTTTGCGAAGTAAAGTTCTGAATTTAAAATTCATGGCACTTGAAAAACTAACTAGCGGCCTTGGTCAAAATTTACGTTCAAAGAATGAAGTTGACTGCAAATGAAGTCCCTTATGTTGCCTGAACCTGCCCAAGCAACGGTTTTATTTTTTTTTTGTTGACATTGTTAACATGACAGAACAGGAATAATATAAGAATGAAATAGAAGAACAGAATTTAATTTAATTTATATTGTGTGTGCACTTTTGAGGGAATATGTTTGAAATATTCCTTTTATTAAGCTTTGAGGTTGTCATGACAATTGCTTGTTTTAAATTCCTTTTTTCCTCGTTGTTATCTTATTTTTAATTATTTTCTGCCAATTTTATTTGTCTAATTTTTGACTATCTTTTATTAACTTTGTTAGAAATAATTCATAATTGTAATTTTTTTTGTATGAACTTTGCAATGTATTTGAACTTTATCCAGCTATTCCACCATTTTCTCCCGACTCTTCTGTTTCCTTCAGTAAGTGAGTTACACTGCATCGTGTACCCTCCAATACAGTCATTACCTTTTCGAATAGTATGTCAAATACATTGTTTTTAGCGCCTTTCTTTAATAGTGGCAGTGAGTTCCTGCCTCGTTTTTCTATACCTTTCATTTCTTTGTTGGTGGAAACACGTTTCGGTCATAAATTGCTTTCGTAGACATCTTTTAATAAAGGTTCGCAATTTCCTAGTGATGGTTTTGTTATTTTCCAAGTGCTGCAACAGTATTACAGTACTGATTCAACATTTGGCTTTATGTTTAAGTGCCAAGAATTATTCTTCGAAACATTGGACACCATCCCTAACGGAGTTTTTGCTTTCTCAATATCGTAATTTATATAGTACTGGAAACTATTCTTTCTTTACCGGTTGTTAATTTTTGTTTATTAAACAGGATCACTTAGAGGTTCCGAGGCCTAACATCTTAGTTTTGTCGAATTGATTTTTAGCCCATGATTTCTGCTTCAATCTTTATCCACCCTTTTTGTCATTTTACGGATTTTCATGATTTTATGAATAATGCATCGTTTGTGTAGTCTAAATGTCAAGGCTGCCCACAGCACCTAAATGACTAACAATAGAATTAGAGGCAGTATGCAGACCTGTCTGACTACGTTTTAGGCTTCAAACTGTCCTCACAACCTATAACCGAGTAAGACATCCGCAAAGCAAGCCTGATTAATTCCCTGTTGTCGCTATCAAAAGCCTTCTCAAAATCAATGAACAACAAATGAAGTGATGATCGATATTCGGCACACTTTAATTTCTCATTTTTGAAATCCGTCCGAGGGCGCATAGAGATTTTATTATAGCCAAATTATCTTAACTCTCTCAGCCTCAACTAAATATCCCTCCCAGTTAAGTCGATTTTTGGCTAACTGCCTTCAGCTGAATACTAAAAGTTGAATAATTTTCCCTTCAATTTGTTTTTTTTTAATCTAAGACAAGCGCTTCTTTTACTTCTATGCTATTATCCCTCTCGGATAGATTTGAAGGCTTAGGGAGGTTAAATACTGTTCTCTATCTGCAGAGCCATTTAACTATATTGTCCTGACTTACTCCAAGTTGGTATAGAGGTCGAAATCTTAGTCTTTTCATTTCTTCCTCGAAAACACTTACAAATCGGACAAGGACTTCATTATCCGATTTTTTGTAACTTTCATGACATAGTTTATAGCGCAACTGGTGTGGCCTTATCCCTCATTTGTCCTATTTAAATTCTTCGCTTGAACCTTGCATACAAAAATGTTGTGTACAAAAATCACTCTTATTCATATTTTATAAACAATTTTCCTTAACCATTTCATTCTTAATATACGTATCGTAGAAAAGAATCCGAATAAATTTCGTATTGACAACAGAGAATTATCAAGCCGACGTCATTTCATAGATGCGACTCGCGATGAAGTCAAATCGATGAAGGAGAAAATGAGCCTTAATCGCAATAGGGACAGAGATATTACAGCACGTCAGCCATTATTGGACGAACAACAAAACGAAAAGAACATTTCATTAACAAATAATAATAATTCAACAGCAACATCTGTTGTAGGTGGAGTATTGGGTAATAGTGTAAGTGGTAATATTGCAAGTACCATTGCTGGAACAATGGCATCTCGACACAGTGGAACAAAATACTCCAAATTGGAAAATACTCTCGATAGTCCGGGTCATTATGCAACACTCGATAGTCCGGGTCATAAGTTCGTTGGAGAAACTGTATCAATTCAACAGCGAATGATGCAGGGACAAGATGAACAGTTGGATATGATAAGTGATTCCATTGGAACATTGAAGACTGTTTCACGCCAAATTGGTGTAGAATTAGATGAACAAGCAGTGTAAGTAAAATGGCATCATCAGAATTGTGTATATTAATTGTTTATAATAAATTTTTCTTTGTGTTTTGTTTATAGAATGCTTGATGACTTTGGAAATGAATTTGATACAACTGAATCTAAACTAGATTCTACCATGAAAAAGGTTGCCAAAGTCCTCCACATGAATAATGGTAATATACTTTTGTATAAGTACTATGTTTTATTCACCTTAGATAAGACAAAAGAAAAAATGAAGAAGAAATCTAGAAAATTAATTTAAGCGTAACAAAAGTTATATTTCAATTTCTACCCGATTCTGAATTTTATACAAAATGCAAATTTAGCTAAGGTAGCTAGCTTAGGTTTTCGTAGGCAACTAAGTTAGTCATTTGATATGGTTTTACAGTCGAACTTCCATAACTCGAACTTCCTTAAGTCGAATTTCTCTATAACTCAAAATTTTATTGAGAACTTTGATTTTTCAACCTTATTTTCATAAATTTTGCCCTTCATACCTAATTCGAACTTCTGTAAGTCGAATTTCTCTATAAATCGAATTTTTTAGATTCTGTTTGATGCCAAATAGTCTCTTTAACTCGAACTTTTTCTCCTATTGGGGAAATCCCATTTTATTTAACCTCTTTTTCGAAATTTACTAAGGCTACTATAATCATTTTAGACGTTTGTGCAGTAGATACATTCTAAATTGTTTGCTCTTATTTGGGAAACCCCCTTTTGCTTCAATTTTTTGAAAAATACTTGAGTCTACTGTGATTAATTTCTGTAGTTTTGTTTGAAGAAGTGGGATGGCTATTCAGAGTTTGTATGTTTTTCATTTGAACTTCGGTTTTGAACGAGTTAACTAGTTTTTATGCGCAAAAGTTCCTAGTTTAGTTTATTTTTTTTAGTTGGAAAAGCATCAATTCACGAATTTAAAATGTCAGCAAGAAAATTAAAGCATCTTACTTTTGAACAAAAGCTGAAAGTCATAAATGAAGTTGAGAGTGGTGTCAAAAAGAAAATCGTATCCATAAAATATGGGTTACCGCAAAGTACACTTTCCACCATATTGAAGAACAGAGAAAAAACAAAAAAAATGCTGAAACTTCACGAAACGAAAAAACCTCAATGAGAAAAAAACCTCTTAAATATGATCGTGTTGACAAGGCTGTCTCCAAATGGTTTACAGAAGCCAGGAATGAAAACCTCCCAATTTCAGGGACAATTATAAAGGAGAAGGCTAAAACATTTGCAATTGAAATAGGAGAAACTAATTTTGCTGCAAGTACAGGTTGGCTTGATAAATTCAAAAAAGGTAGGTTCGACGTGATAACAAATTGTACATACAGAGTTTTTATGTATGTTTACAATATTTTTTTGTTGCAATTAGAAATGGCATTGTTCAAAAAACACTATCTGGAGAGAGTGCCTGGCACGAGTACGATAACTTTGGCGACAAGATATAATAACGGTTTTTGGTAGAGGGGCTTAATACAAGCATTTTTTACTATGGGAGGGGGGGTCTATCTCCCCCGTTTAGGGGGGAGGGGCAATTTAAAAAAGTTATTATTTAAATGGAAAAAAATAATTAAAAAATAACGGTGATACTTACAATTAAGTTGTATACATTTTTTTAAAGCCAACATTCTATTCTATTAGCCAGTTTTTAAATCAAGTCTAAACTATGCGTAGTTTTTGAAAAATTTAATTTTAAACTCAAAATTTGAGTAAAAAAAATTAAAAAAAGGTTTAAAGTGTAACTTTTTCAATACTTCAAGATTATCTACCATTGTTTTTATTTCAGAATTTATTGCTCTTATTTGTTTTTGATCAAAAACTGAAAACTAGATGATTTTATGTCTTTTAGTTTTTGAGAAAATTGAAAATAAAAATTTAATTTTAAACTCATAATTTGAGTAAAAAAAGTTAAAAAAAGGTTTGAAGTGTAACTTTTTCAATACTTCAAGATTATCTACCATTGTTTTTATTTCAAAATTTATTGCTCTTATTTGTTTTTGATCAAAAACTGAAAACTAGATGATTTTATGTCTTTTAATTTTTGAGAAAATTGAAAATAAAAATTTAATTTTAAACTCAAAATTTGAGTAAGAAAAGTTAAAAAAAGGTTTAAAGTGTAACTTTTTCAATACTTCAAGCTTATCTACCATTGTTTTTATTTCAAAATTTATTGCTCTTATTTGTTTTTGATCAAAAACTGAAAACTAGATGATTTTATGTCTTTTAGTTTTTGAGAAAATTGAAAATAACTACAACTACTATTTTAATTTAATTCTTTTTTTTTGCTTGAGTAGTCTTATTTTGATAGTAATAATGGTATTTGCGTATGCGTAATGCGTGTTTGGGTGTATGCAAAAGTAAGGTGTGCGCGAGTTTGGGTGTATGCAACAGTGGGATCTGTAAGGGGGGGCATGCTGCCCCCCTGCAACCCCCCTGCTAGGGCACACTATAGGATTTGGGGTGGGTGCGAGGTGGAGTGGGTGCAAGTTGGGGAGGGTGAAAGGTGCGGTGGGTGCAAGATGGGGTGCATGCAAAGTTTCTTTTGCATTTAAATAAGCTGGATTTAAGAAAAATTAATTTACCCTAGGTATATCTTAATCCATATTCGATTATTACTATCAAAATAAGACTACGTTAATACTTAAGCAATGAAAAAGTAATTTAATTAAAATATTTGTTTTGGTAATTTTCAATTTTCTCAAGAACTAGAAGACATAAAGTCATCTAGTTTTCAGTTTTTGATCAAAAACAAATAAGAGCAATGAATTCTAAAAAAAAAATAGTAGATAATCTGAAAGTTTTGAAAAATTACACTTTAAACCTTTTTTTTAACTTTTTTTTTGCAAAAATTTTGACTTTAAAACAATTTTTTTCAAAAACTATGCATAGTTTTGACTTGATTTAAAAACAAGCTAATAGACAAAAGTGTTGGCTTTAAAAAAAGGTATAATACTTAATTGAGGGTATTACCGTTATTTTTTAATTATTTTTTTTCCATTTAATGTACATATTTTTTTAAACTGCCCCTACCGCCTAAACGGGGGGAGATAGACCCCCTCCCATAGTAAAAAATGCTTGTTTTTAACTGTTCTATACAAATCCGTCATTAAACTTTGTCGCCAAAGTTATCGTACTCTCCCCGAGTGCCTCAATTAATCAAGAAGACTGCGAGCATTGGAAACAAAATGTTCTACCAAACCTAATCGAAGGTTACAGTGAAGATGACATCTTCAATGCCGACGAAACTGGACTTTTTTATGAATGCCTTCCAAATAAAACATTGGCTTTTAAGGGTGAGAAATGTCACGGTGGTAAACATAGTAAAGAGCGGGTAACATGTATGATTGCAGCAAATATGAGTGGAAAAGAAAAACAAAAGCAATAAGCCACGATGTTTACAAGGAGTAAAGTCTTTACCTGTAAAGTACCGAGGAGACAAAAAGTCGTGGATGGTAACTGACTTGTTTGAAAATCGGGTTAAGGAGTGGGACAAGGTATTTTTTAATCAAAAACGAAAAATCCTTCTTTTTGTTGACAACTGCAGTGCCCACAAATCACCAACAAACTTAAAGTCTATTAAGCTTGTTTTTTTTTCCACCAAACATGACATCCGCCTTACAGCCAATGGATCAAGGTGTTATACAAAATTTTAAGTGCTTCTACAGAAAAAGAATCATCAGCAAAATACTTTCCTCGCTAGAGGAGGGGAATGTTAGTCCAAAAATTACCTTACTGGACTGCATAAAAAATGTTTCAATGTCATGGAACTGTGATGTAAAGAGCTCCACAATACGACATTCATTTATAAAAGCTTTATTTGCAAACTTTCTCATTGGGATGAAGAAGACGATTTAAGTTTGGCAGAGCTAAGAGAAATTCAAGCAGACTTTGGTGTGCCCATAAATGAGTTCAGAGAAATGCAAGAGGATTTTTCGCGTATAAAAAATACACAAGACATAATATGCAGTCTTCCAGAGTACATTAACTTGGATAGTGAAATTATTGTTTGTCATAGGCAGTCTGATGAAGAAATTTTACTTTCGTTTGCATCTGATGAAGTGGAAGCCATCAGTGACGATGAAGTTGATGCTGATGCAGATCCAGGTGAAGGCTTAACTGTGCAGCCGAAACAAGCTAAGGTCCATGAAGCCTTGGAAACAATACGCGCTGCTCTTCTTACTGAAAACACCAAGCCAGATCGTTTTTTCAACGTAATTAACGAGATTGAAATTTTTTATGAATTAAAATGCAATGAAAAAAAACGCCAACGAATGATTACTGATTTTTTTTAAGCTTCTGTTAATCACAAACCATTTTGTTTTCTTAAATCTAAACTAACTTTTGTCTCATTTCTTTAAATCGAAGTTTCTATAACTCGAATTTTTTTTCTTTCATTTTGAGAGTTCGACTTATGGAAGTTCCTCTGTATACAGTTTTAAAGTTTTTATTAGTTAGAGCATAAATTCTCATTAACTATGGAACACAATACCGTCCTGCGTGGTTTAAGTGGTTGCCAAAACTAGTTTCGCAGTATTGCATTATGTCATTTTAATTTTTAAAGATTTAGGGCTGTAGCTCACGGATTCGTCTTAATTGGTTCCAACAAAAAAGTCCAAAGGGTTGCAACCTTAATCTTTATGCTATCGTTGCCATCTTTTAGGTAAATCTGTTATTTCTGAATATGTATTCAATTTGTTTTTGTCAAAAATGCATCTTCAATATTTTTCTGAAAGCTTCCACAGTTGTGCCTGAGTTTCATTGCTTTTTTTATCTTAGAAGCTGGTAAGAAGGGTGAGTCCTTGGATATCTCTTAAATCTTTTCGTTACGGGGGTACAAAACCTTTTCCCCGCGAAGTGCTTTTTTCTACATTTAACACTTGACATCATTATTGTGCCTATTAAATTTCCTAATACTTTTTTTCTTCGCAAAGAAGTTGCTGAATGATTCACTGCTAGGCTGGGCTTGGAATCGGCTTAATTGATTTGAATGGATTTAGTGTTACTTAGACTGCAGCATTTACAGCGTTAGTTACCCTTTTCTTGCTACCTCTTTCGTTCCCCCAAGGCAACCGGTTTGGGCCTTTCTTTTTATTCTCACCATTTAGGTAATTGACATGATTACTTAATATTCCCACATTTCACAACTTGCTTAGATCTAAATACAAGAACATTTAAGTTTTAAGCCAATACTTCCTCCATAATCAAACCATTCCCTTTATTGGTTTTTTTTTGCGAAATTGAGCTCTCATGTGATTCGGAACTCAATTTCATTACCCATATAGATGATCAATACTTAAAGCCAATTCAAAACCCGACTTTGTAAAACGTTGGCCAAAAGAATTAATTTTCCAACCCTTACGTTACCCGATCCGGGTCCGATCCCTCTTCGAATAGACCTCTCAACTATGGTTCCCTTAGAATTTTTTAAATAGTTTTAGGATTGAGAGCATTGAGCAATGCTTCAAGTTTCCCTTTGAGGCCCCTACCTTATCACGATCCTCTAATCCTTCATGCATACTTCGAAATGCAAATTTGAACGAAAACTTTTTCGATTTTAATGTTATGACTTGCTCAAAACTTTATCTATAAAACATTCCAAAGGTAACCAGCCTCATTTTAAGCTATGAGTTACTTAGTTTGTAAGTTAGATTGAGTTATTTATGTAAAGCTTGAATTTAAAATAAAAAAACTAACACTAAAATTACAAAATTAAAGTCAAAATCTTAACTTTAAAAAAGAAATTGTCACTTATTTCACAAATGTTTTTAAAAAATATACGTACATACATACATATTAAATGAATAAATAAATTATATTTTCTTTATTGCAGATAAACGACAGTGGGCTGCTATAATTTTCCTTTCATCACTCTTAATCATTGTGATACTTTTGTTTATAATTTTGTAAATCAATTACGAATTACCTAATGTACTGCTCTTGTTGTTAGCCATTTTTATTTGTATTTATTTGTTTTATCTAATTTGTAAGATTATTTTCATTGTTTAAATACCTTTTTGTTTAATTTGTGTATTAGGATAATATATCTAATAATGGTAGTGTGATCTTAAATTGTAAACCACAACGTACAACTACTTAATCTATTATAATAGCATTTCGGCATTCCTATTCCTTTATTATAAATTTTCTTTAAAATTTTTTAATTCAAATTAACTTTTGCATTTTTAATTAAAAAAATAACATCGTAATTAAGGTTCTTAAAAAAATTATATATGTATTTAGAAAAATAAAATGAAAAAATATTCTCTGCAGATAACTGTACATATTTTACAACAAAAATTTAATTAAAAGAAAAAAAGTTAATTAATTTTATTAAATTATAATATATATACATTCATAACACACAACTACAAGAAAAAGAAAAATAAAAACAAACGAACAATCTTCGGAAGATTCTCAAGAATCAGGAACAATATTGATCAGAGTCTAAGAAATAGATGAGACACAACAGAACAACTTCATCAACAAAATAGTTTTTATTTCTAAATTGGGTACTGTTAAAATTCGTAATGTAAAAATACTGTATCGTTTATAGTATACAATGAAAAACAAAAATTATAATATTATCAAGAACAAAAGAAAATGAGTACGAAAACCAAATTATTAGACTATTTAAAATTATATACACGATAGACGTATTTAAAGAAAAGGAAATATATATCTTATAACGTAAGAAGGAATTGCATTTTTAATGTGATCAGGGTTTTTTTACGCTAAGATTTTGTCGAAGAAACTTTCTCCTTTGCCAGCGCCTCCTATTGCAATTTAAACTGTATTAGAAAGAGTAAGAAAAATTAATTAAGATTAACATAAGAAAATAATAATTAAAAATAACATAAGTGATTGTAATGGTTTTGTCCGGGAAAAATAATAGAAACGTCTTTGGTTAAAGATTGAATCTTCATACTATATCGAACTCTTTCCGCTAATTTATTGTAAGCGCCAAAATAAATTACATCGTACATGACAATTCAAAAGCTTACTGCTGGTCCTTGAAACCATTTATACCCTAAGACAAATATTGGGAAATATTAATTATGCTTAATAGGACATGAAAAAAGCCTTCAAAGCTTCATGAATTACTAGCAAATTTTAATAATTAAGTTTTCTGGCGGAAAAAGCTCTATATAGTTAATCAACTCGACATGTGTCTTTGAAAGTTTGCCATATACCATATTTTTCGCACTGAAATACCCTGATCTTTGTTTAAAGTTCACCAAACAGGGGTTCCATTATGTTAAAATGGAAGAAATTTGATGGTATGTTTCCCTGTATAAAAAGTATTACTACCAAGCTTAGTTTATGTTTAATTTTTTTAATTTATCCAAAATATTGTCCCGACTTCAGAAGGTGAAAAAACCTTAATGTCTTAACCGAATATTTGAAATCGAATTCTTTGGAAAGATAAGGAATATATTCTTTTATGTATATATTAAAAGGATGCTGAATAGAAGTTAGGCCGTTGTAAATGGTTCAAACTTGAAACTATTCTCTAGAAATGTCAACGAATGCTGGGGAGCAAATGTCCACTCTGGCGTATACGTTCTTTTTTATAAGTATTAATTAACTTCTTCCAATTATGTTTACTCGATGGAATCAAGCAGGGTAGATAGATGGTGGCTGCAAGAAAACTCAATTAGTGTTGGAATCGTTTTAACATTACAACCCGATAGATCTGTATAAAAATAGATATGACATGACAAATAGGCAGAGAACATCGCTAGAGCATTTTCGTGGTATTTAGATTGGAAATGGAGTCTTTGACTTATCCCTTTAGAATAATCCATCAAGTATGGCTCTTTCTTTTCTTTTCCAGTTACATTTACTACAGTGGGTATGGATAGGAATCGCCAATTTTTCCTCATTCTAACTATATCATGAGTTGTTAAGAATAAAAAATCATAACAACAGTTTCTTTTATGGGTGTGTCAGATTTGTCTAGATATAAATTTGATTAATTGCTCAACCTGACTAAAAATTAGGAAAATACAAATTTTCATCACGAATTACATATTACATACTTGCTAAACCCCCACCACAGAAAACTCGGTATTTTAGGTGAAGTTAATTTGATTTATTGTTAATTTTATTTCTTAACTCAAATTAAATTTGAAGTATTCAACAATTCTAGAATTTTTGATTATAGCAGAGGATTGTTATTATTTCGATTTATTTTCTATGTTAAATGTTCATACATCAATATTACAAATATAAAGCATGGCTGTTTGCCGTCTGTCTGATTGACAACTTTTGTATTCTATAAACATATGTACGTTAGTACAATGTACATGTACATATGTACATATATGTCTTTTAACAATCTTTAAAAATGTTCGTTAGTCATTTTTTTTCTATATTCTAATACAATTTTGCAATATTTGTATAACAATGGAGCATCTAGTTCATTAAGATAATTGTGATCAGCTCTTCCGATAAAATATCGCTTCCAAAGACATGTCTTCTTGTTTCTCGTAGCACTGAACCCATGAAGTGAAAAATATTTCCTCTTTCGCCCAAATTGCATAATTTGCACATCAAAGGCAACTCTTCTCTGTGGGGAATGAAATTAAGACTGAGCAGTTCTCCTCTTAGTCTAAATATTAAAGATATTTGAATTGTTGTTAGGTCATCTCGGAAGTAATTCTTTTGATTAAGATTAGGTCCAGCTTTCTGTACATTCTACAGATGGATTCTTTTACTTTTGATATACACCTCAGTCTATATCGATCATCTACTGCAGCAATCAATTGGTACATAAGGGGTTTTCATTTCCACCTAAGATAGTCTTCAGATGCGAGATTTATACCTTCTTCTTCAGCTAGCTCTAGCCACTCTCTGAACCAACCTGATTTTCTCTGTATCACTTGCAATGCTGCTGTTTTCGGGAAACGCTTATTTGACATCTGGCGGACTTTACATATATGTAGTCCACGTTCAGTGTTTCAATAAACAATGGAGAGATTCCCGTTTCAAGTATTAACATGTAGTTAGGTGCGTTCGGTGGTAATCGAAAAATCCTTTTTATATAAAATAGGAGACATTTTTTAATGGTTTCATATTTTATGCTACACCAAACTTGAGCTGCATACATTATTAATGACTCCGTTATCGATTCAAATACTACCGTGAGGTATATGCTTATTACTGAAGTTGTTTCTCTATGCGATATTAATTGTAGTTTTCACTTTTTGCAATTTATCTGCGATATGTTTTTCAATGCTGTTTTTATTGGTTATATTGATTCCAAGATATTTATATTCTTTAACCACCTCTATTCTTTCGTTGTTGTACGTCCACTGTTCATGACTGCTTACTCTTCCTCCACCTTTTCGAAAAACCATTACCTTCGACTTCTCAAGGCTAACCACTAATCTCCAGGTTTTACAGTAAATACCTAGTTTATTAATCATGAGTTGTAGCGATTCTGATGAGTCATCCGCAAAAAGGAGAACCTTGATGAGGATACCAGCATATTCAACTCCTCGTCGAAGAAAATCAGTTATATCGTCAATAAATAGTGCAAATAAGCTTAGACTCAGCATACAACTTTGTCGAAATATTTTCTCCATCCCATACTGCAGCCTTAGTTTCCAGATCAAGAGTCTGAAGAACCCGTCCGAACTTAAATGTCATTCCTAATCCAAACATCATATACATCAATGACATTGCGGTCGATCGTTAGAAATTGGCTTAAAATCGACATCGAGCTTTTTGTTTCTATCTAAATAGAAAACAGCAATACTTCGTAGAACAAAGATGTTATCAATAGTGGAATATCCTTGTCTGAAGCTAGTTTGAAATTCTTTCAATAGCTTGTGTTCGTTGATGCACATTCTAAGTCTACTACTACGCAAAATTGATGAAAATATTTTGTAAGATGTATGAAAAAAGTTCCTCTATAGTTTGAAGGGTCCATTGTATTACCTTTTTTGTGGATGGAAAAAATAAGCGCGTATTTCAAGTCCTGAGGTATAAGGCCTGTATCTATGGTGTTATTGTGGATTACCGTTATTTTATTTATCATATTCTCTGTTCCATATTTATAGACTTCTAAAGGTTCTGATCCAGCCGCCTTGCTATCCTTGAGTCCATATAGAGCTGTATATATTTCCTCCTTTTTTATTATTCCTTCTAAGATCTCATCGTTAAAAGCTGGCTGCGCAAATTGAATCATATCATTGGTGGTACTTAAGTAATTTAAAAGTTCGGTAAGTTAATGTCTCACAATTTAGATTCTTATTAATAATATATACATTGCCATTTATTTGTGTTTTTTTTTCCAAAAATCACTCCTACTCTTACAACTTTGTTGTTGCATTGTTATTATATTGCACTCCTAGCCTTCCTTGGGTTGGATAAACGGGTTTCGCTCCGAAACTTTCTCGATTTCGCAGAGACATCGATATTGCCGTCCCGGCTTACATCATTTCTCCAGCGTAAAAATCTATTCTACTTAATGTAATGAACCAGCCCGTTGCAAGAATTGTAATGACAGTCTGTTACAAAGAATCAACAATTTCTTCAATTAATGTGAATGGTGTAGAGTAAAAAATATCATAAGTCGTACTGAAGAGTAATAATTGAAATTACTTCTTAAATAAAACAAATTTGTTTTTAAATAAAAAAAGAGAGACTCATTTATTTTAAAACTTTAACACTTAAAAATTTACTTCTTCTTCGTATATATTTTTCCTCCATAACGAGCAACAAATGCTGGAACATCAAATTTACGCTTACAACCCTGATAGTTCATGTAACGAATTTTACCAAAAATAGCTCTTTCACCCCAACCTTGATCATGAATTCCTCCAATGGACCACATACAACCTTAAACAAAAAACAAATGTTCATAAACAATTATTTCACACACAAGAAACGCTTAGTAAACTTACCAACAAATCCATTCGGATCACAACCATCTAAACTGTATTTGTCATTGAACAAAAGAGCAAAACTCAAAGCTTCTTCAGGAGATTTTGTCCATTCTAGAATCTTTTTAGCCCAATACATTCTCAGAAAGCCATGCATTTTGCCCTCCTTAACAAGTTGTATTTGTGCCGAGTTCCACAGATCATCATGTGTTTTCGATGTTTCTAGTTCCTCCTGTGTGTAGAGCCATTCACGTTTGTCCTTACGATGATCGTCGAGGGTCTTCAAAGACCAAGAAGCAATACCCTGTAAGCTGTCGTATTTGTCGTTGTAAAAGCAAAAGTTGTCTGCCAACTCCCGTCGGACTATAGATTCTTCGCAATACGCTTCAACCGATGCCTTGTACTTTGATTTGAAGCGACTGATTTCAAGGGCACTTCTCTGTACAGAAATGTGACCTATTGAAATATAAAATCAATTCTTTATTACCGATTGGAAAAAAAACCTTAAAACTCCGTTTAAGGAAAAATGGGATCTCGATTGGGATCTAACTCATTTTTTCAAAAATTACATAAATCTGGACCCTAGTTAGAACTGAATTTAATTAAAATATCATTTCTCCAGCAAAACAATATAATGAGATAAAGATTATGCACTAAAACTCACCAAAATTATACCAAGGCGATAGATTGGAGATCACATCGAGAGTTGGATCGTTGCGTTTCGAATCGTAGTCCTTCAAGCGTCTTGTACAAAAGTCAAGCAGCTGGGTCATGCCACCCACATAACCAGGCGTTGCCCACTCCACATCATCTACATTCATATCGCAATTCAGTGTTTTGATATATTCATGTGCAGACTTCCAATCGGGTTCTTCGGTTTTAGTTTTGTATTCATGGGGATGTTTAATCAGCGGTGGAAATTCAGTGAAGAACATGCCTAACTTTGAGGTGATCTTGTTGCGAATAGTACGCGCAGCATACTCTTGCTTGTCCGATGCAACCCAGGCTGGCACCACATTGTGGGCGTCAACTTGGGTCAAAGGCACTTCTGGAGGAAGATTGTCTTTTACTTCGTCCACCCATTTAATTGGCTGACGAAGCGGGGAGAAGTCACACACAACGGCCCCGATTTTGTACTGCTTAACCAATTTCGGTATTTCCTCTGGTGCTGGCCCCAATAGAAGATGGAAATTAATATTCAAATTTCTACATTCACGCTCGACCTCTTCGAGACCAGCCAACATGAATTTATAGAGCCTCAGCGACAGGTACTTGGGTCCCAAACAATAGCACACCATCAAGGGTATTTCGTTCTTGAGTGCCAGCTTCTGGGCGAACAGAAAGGCCCAGTTATCCTGGACGCGGGCATCTCTGTCCATCCAATAGAGAATAGCTTCGGCATTTTCAGGTACATCTGTTGCATCGGAGAGAATGCGAACGCGCTTCTTTTTGAATGAGAAATCCGTGATGTTCTCACCAGCCTTGAGCCGATTTGTTTCGATTTTCTTTATGAATTCAGCAACACCTGCTGAAGATTCTTTGTTTGGTTTCTTAGAATCAGGGAAAGCAGCAAGAACTTTTTGTTTCTTAACTGAAGAACTTTGAGAACTTGCCGAACGCTTCATTGTGGATAAATTAGAAATATGCAAATTGCAATTGGTGGTGAAATAGGACTTTGTCAATTCAGGATTTGAACACGTTTTGGTAATAATTATATGTATTAATCTTAGTTTTAGAGGATTTAAGAACATGGAATTTGCTTTGTTGAGAAAAATATCAAAATGCGGCCAAAATTTTAAATTTTTACACTGGACGGACGTCGAAAATGAGAAAA
This sequence comes from Eupeodes luniger, assembly GCA_951509635.1. Lineage (NCBI taxonomy): Eukaryota > Metazoa > Arthropoda > Insecta > Diptera > Syrphidae > Eupeodes > Eupeodes luniger. The sequence goes on along the minus strand of OX608075.1, from coordinate 80,538,104 downwards.
ACAAAAAAGAAAAGACGAATTTATCTGAAAGTACTAAACCGTAAACAAAATAATCTCCATTTTTGTTTGTATCCCGGGATTTTTAATTTTATCCGTTTTGTTGTCATAGAAACAGGCGTGTTTACAAATGTGCGTGTTAAAATTTAGAATTGTTATGGCGGCGTTCAAGCCCCAGTTGGAAAAACTATCTTATGGTTCGTTTAGTTTATTGGACTAGGGTTTGAAAATTTTAACTCAGGATGATGTATATGATGATATTGCATTATTTCAACGCAAATTTAGGTCTTCATTTGTATACATATGAAATACAAAAGCATTACATTCTTTCATGAGGGACAATATTAATTGAAGCGCTTAGAAGATGAAGGACTTAAGCGACATTTTCAAACATTTGAGTTAACAGCATTTAAAGTTTATGGTCTACAAATTTTCTTGTGAAAATATTTAAAATATTGTATGCATAATTTAAAGTCAATAAAACTCAGGAAAGTATAGTTAAGGTATTATATTATTTTTTATTCATCGTAAATAGTTTTTGAGATTTTTACATTTTTTTGGACATAACACCTTCATCCAGGAAATTTTTTGGATTTAATAGATTTTTTTTAAAAAAGGGTGTTAAGTAACATTTTGAAAGGCTACAATTTTTTGTTTTTTTTCTCTCTTTACCTTCTCGAAGACCTACTGAAATTGCATGAGAATAAAACCATGGATGTTTTAGAAAAACAAATTTTATCTGTTCTTGTAAGTTTTTAATTTTTTCTGCCGAAAGTTGTTTCCATTTTTCGGTGTCTCTTGGCATAAATTCTTGATTTTTATCAGGACGTTTGGTAGGTAGGAACCATACTCTTCTAATCAAATCCATTTGATCGAGTCCCTAAATTGGACCTTGTCCTTAGCGACGTTTTTTGTTAAATTTTGTACGTTTAGTTTATATTGAAGATCACTTAATGAACGAAAATGATTTTGCATGCCAATAACAACCGTTTGATGTCTCGGTACTGATCTGCGGTGTAAACTGTCTCGTGTTTTCGCAAAACCTTTTCAATTCTGCCGAAGTCTCTGTCGCTATCTAAAAACGTGTGACCTACTTCTGGAAATTTGTGGTCGATAGTTTTGAAGTATCCTTGAAGTATCAAGGCTTGGCACAGGCAGATGATGTTAAAATGTTTGTTTTGTCCAGCACATGAATCATACCAAATAACAGGAAGATCTCTATCCTTAATGTCCCTGTTTGATTGAACAAACGTCCATAGGGAGGTATTCACTTCTTTTAAATGAGTTTTTATTTCTGGAATAATGCGACTGTTCCACAGGAAACTCCCCTATGTGTTCGCATATGTAGGCCCTCACTTTGTCCTGAACTTTATTTGCCCGAACAAGATGTTTTCCTCTTTTGTCCGGTGAGGGAACTGACTGATCTGAGCTTTTGCTGTATTATTCTCAATTTTCTTAAACCTATTTGGAAAAGAAAACAAAGACTGACACACCCGAACTGATTTTCCAGCAAGATTAATGTGATATTTGAAGGTTAAGTTTCTTTTGCTTAAGGTTGCCCTTCGTTTTGGAGATTGCATTTGAATGCTCCTAAACAACACTGCATTTTTTGCGTTATCATCTAACTTATAAAACCCAGAAAGCATTTCTTTTCTTGCACCCAAATCCATATTTTGTGAACACTGATAGCGACAGTGTTTGTTAGGTTCACACAAGTTTCCATTATTGGCCCTATTTTCTTTCACAACTACACCTTTTTGAGAAAAATTATAAGTTACATTTTGTACTTGTTACTTTTCCAATTTGACAAGAAACTTCCTAATACAATGTTTAAATGAAATTATGCGAAAAAATAATAAATTAAAGATAATCAAGTTTAAGCCTATATTTTGACAAAAGTAAATTTATTGAAGGTTTTTTGTTAGAGGTAAAGAACTTTGGAATTGATTTTTTAAATTGAAATGTAATTTATTATATTCAAAAGATAAGTTTGTTACATTTTTATTTAAATATGGTTTCTGTCATATGATCGCCACGTCTGGCTTGGACGTAGTCTTATTTTTAAGTACAATTTTCAGTGACTTTTTCCAACATTTATGCCCGTATATCGGCAATAACGTGGCGAATGTTGTCCTTAAAGTGGTTTATAGTCGGTTTACGTTTAGATTAACAGCTTCACATATTTCTATAGAAAATCGTCAAGCGGCTTTAAATTACACGATCTTAGAGGCCTATTCACGGTCCTGTAACATGAAAATATGTGGTTACCAAACGATTTCTTCAATAATTCAATTATGGTACCGCCTGTGTGACATGTGGCACCGCACCGCGCTGTCTTGTTGGGCCTTTCTAATAATAAAATTTAATGTTGAGGTTAAAATCTGTGTGAAATTGACCCATATACTATGGACTCTTATTAATAAATGATACATGTTTTTACCTAAATATTAAAGGCGAATCTTAAAAATAAACCCTTTAATGGTAATCAAAAAAGTTGGACATAACATTTATGATTTGTGATCCTTCTAATATAATGGTAATTTTTCCCGAATCTTAGAGCCCACTTAAATTTAATTATTGGTGGAGCCCTTTGAAACCACAGCTCCTGCACACCATGAGTGTTCAATTGATGAACTAAAAATTCAGTAGTCATGGTTCTATAGCGATGACATGGATTTTGAAGAAGTACGGACCATTCACCGTACCATTCCACCAAACCCATAAAGCACACTGTGTAGCGGTGTCTCACGTATACTTGAGGACTTTTATCACTCCAAATTCGGCGGTGTTGTTTATTGACTCATTCGCCAAACCAAACTAAAAATTAATCATATGACAGCTAGAAATAAAATATTGACACCGAATATTAGACCGGAGATGTTACTTTTCAGAAACTTGAAATTTAAAGACAAATATTTGGTAATTGTCTAGAATAGCAACTTTTGCTAAAAACATAGAAAAAAAATTCGGAAAATAGCCAAATCGGTGTATTTTTTCGTAAACTTTAATAAAAAATCGGGGGAAGTGCAATTTTGCAACAATTTTTATTGTTATTAATTAAAAAAGTTGTTATTATTTAAAAAAGTTGAAAAATGACAGATACTTGTTGCTCGATTGAAATGTTTGAAATTGGACTATTGGAGCCTATGGCTCACAGTTATGACGTGATCATTCGAAAACATGTTTATTTGAACGGTGGAACAATTTACAAGAAAAAATGAAATAAATGCGATTACTAATTTAAATATGGCTTTTTTATTCAACTGCAGTCAAAATTATAATACAAATAAAAGTTAAAAAAGTGCTTATCACTCGAAACTGGAACTGGCTTCTTCATTCTCTTCCCGCAAATTTTCCTCTTCTCCAATTTTCTCATTTTCTCCTTCGGTCATTTCGTCGGTTTTGATCAGGAAATGCGCGCAAAAAAAGAACTTCTGCGAGGTATCCGTCAAAATGACTTTTCCTTCTTCCATATTTTGGAACTTTTGATTTCAGCGTCCGCCAATTTCATTCGATATTTTGCGTGTGGTTGACCACTCGTGCTCATAACTTTCGTTTTCGAGACAGGCGTACGATGCCCAACCGTCGCTCAAAATTTTGGTTCCGGGTGCGATTCTTTTCTTAATAATTGCCAGTAATGTGTCTTTGTCGCGACTTTCGACACATTACATTATATACATCCTTTTCCCAAATTTTGACTCGTCTATTTCCACAATTTTTCCCACCCCCCTAATTGAGTCCCGTCATCATGTTTCAAAACCCAATCCATCATTACTTTCCGTAAAAAACTTGCCCAATCTATTGTAGTCTGTCGAGGAACACCAAATTCGCGTTCCAAAAATTCTACTCGAGGAGAATTGGTACAAATGTACAAAAAAGAGAACTTGCAAATCTTGAATATTTCCATGTTTGATTTTGAAAAAAAAGTATTCTTCTTTACCGACTCTACGAAATTGCATTTTAAGAGAATTTTTTTTCCCCCTTCACCTCTCTTCTTTGTTTTTGACATCGCTGTACACATTTGCTCGCACCCTGGACAAGTACGATTTTTCAGAATAACGCCATGTTTGATCAAGAAGTCTTTCAATTTTTCTTTCGATGATGCGAGTGCCAAAAATGATATCATCGTATGTTGACATCCACCACAACAATCGAATTTCGCCATCACAAAAATAATGGGCAGGTTCAGACAACATAAGGGACTTCATTTGCAGTCAACTTCATTCTTTGAACGTGAATTTCGACCAAGACAACTAGTTAGTTTTTAAAATGTCATAAGTTTCAAATTCAGAACTTTACTTCACAAACCTCTACTCTAAGTTCATAGTACAAAACTAACAAAAGCATTATTGTCTACAAAACATTCATAAGGCAAGCTGCATGTCCATCACGATTTGTATTTTGTATTGAAAAGTAATATTATTTATTTGTTTTCCAAATTGCCAAGGAACCTTTTTACACAAAACATTAAATGAAGCTATGTATGCAGAAAATAAATAAATCATAGCGTAACAAAGTTCAGCTTTTAGTTTAACGAAAAAACATGATCAACTATCATTTTGACAGAAGTAGACTTGACTTGATAGTTAGGGAGATTTTTCTTGACTAACTTTCCAGTCAACTTTCCAATGAAGTTGCCTTAATTGGAAGGCAAATTTTTGGCAGCTGGCCAATCAGATACTAGAAACTTGCCTTACTTTCAAGTCCCTTATGTCGCCTGATATATTGTTGATCTTTTAAAAAAATTTACTTGCCTCTCTTCGCTCACCGTCACCTACCGAGCAAGTCAAGTACGCGATCACAACACAACTGCTTGTCACCTTTTATTAACTGTTTTTCTTTGAATAAACAGTAATTATTCATCACAATCGAACACTTTCTCACACTTCCAGCCTTCGGACATCATTTTTGCCGCTTATTGGTTAAAATTTTAATCGAGCAACAAGTATCTGTCATTTTTCAAATTTTTACTTGCGACATATAGGAACTATATGGCAAGTTTTGCATTCGTGCAAAATTTTGTCTCTCTGTCCACGCTCCTACAGCCTAAACCATTGGGTCGATTGAGTTCAAACTTGGAAGTTAAAGTTTTGAGCAGATTCGCGTTAGGCGTTTTTTTCATTTTATTTTTAAGATCAAAACTAACAGTGGCCCCCATATAATTTTTTTGGTCAAAAAACGATAATTCGAATTTTCTCAAAAACAAACCGATAGATTTTTTTTTAATTTTCTTTAAAATTTTATTTTTTAACTGGGCTTCTTTTAATAAGAAAAACATATTTTTGTATTGCTCAGGAAAGGTACAGCTCATAGAACCGTTATTTTGTTTATTAATTTTCTCAGAAACTTATGAACCGATTTCAATAATTTTTTTTCTGAATAAGCTCTTGTATTGCCTTAACAATATTTGATTATCAAAAGTGCAATTTTTTATTTTTTGGATTTTTAAAAAAATATTGAATTCTTTTTTTTCAAAATTCTATATCTCAAAAGCGGGTCAACATTTTCTTACGAAATTCAAATGCAGAGCGTATATTTACAATCACTAAACAACTGCATACCAAAAATATTTTTAGAACAAAATTGAAAAATTTTATATATAAAAAATTATTTAAAAAAAAACCGCTCTAACGATTTTCGAAAAAAAAATTTGAAAAATCAAGGGCTTTTTTATTTATAAAATGGCATTTAAATTTTTGAAGACAAACTTATTTTTCAGGTAAAATTTTGAATCTTAAATTAGTTTTTTTTTAATTATTTTAACTGTATTGAATGTAACCCCCTCCCAAAAAAATTGAAAAATGGAGGTTTTTTCGACAAATCAAATGGCATTTATATCTTTGAAGACAAACTTATTTTACAGGTATATTTTTAAATCTTATATACATAGATACTTTTTTAAACAGACTCTTTGAATACAGGAGCAAGTTTGTGCGACCCAGTCGTGCATTTTATTTAATTAATAACAATAAAAATTGGTGAAAAATTGCACTTCCCCCGATTTTTTATTAAAGTTTACGAAAAAAATACACCGATTTGGCTATTTTCTTAATTTTTTCTATGTTTTTAGCAAAAGTAGCTAATCTAGACAATTACCAAATATTTTTGTTTGTATGTTTTTTTGGAGCTATAGTAATTGTTCGTATTATTAATTTATTACAGGGCAGACAACTCGGTATATTTTATATATTTATGAAACCACTTGAAAAGTTTGTAATGTCAACCATTATTTGGACAATTTTTATTGGGAACCTTTCAATTGAATTGACTTGAATCATCTTACCTAGACGGGCAGAAAGCTCGGTGATATAACTTAATCGATTCTACCCCTTGATTGTATACAAAAATGTTCTTTAAACAGTGATTTGCAATTTGAATATTACTCTCCAAAATTAAATTAGACTCTAAAAAATAATTAAGCTTTCTGAATCAAAAATAAAATTTTTAATGTATGGCTTCAATTATTCTTAAACTTTATTTTGTTTAGCATGAGTAAGGCGTCCAATTTTTAAAAGTTATTCTATTTTATATATTTCTTATAGATCGGGCTCAGCAGATTCAATTCAATTTGGAAACTGCATTTTTTTTCAAGTAAAATCTGACGATGCGTTACAGTTTTACGAGCCATTTGGCTAGATCAAGTTAGGGCGCTCTATAGGTTGTTATCTATGTATTTAGTAATAAAAGTTGATGTTTTTGTGATTTTTTATTTGCACTAACAAACTAACAAATTTAAAAACGTTAAACAAATTTTGATCACAACTAACAAACCTACCAACGTTATAAGCAGTGTTTTAAAAGAAATAAGTTAAAATATCTCTCTGCATTTGATAGCAATTTCTAAATTGTTTCAGGGTTAAATTACCTAAATCTCTCCTTTCCTGGATTCTAATCTTCTCATGTATGCAATCATTTTTAAACTGCAGACAAAAGATTATATTAGTGTAAATTATAAATGTGTAAAAGAAACGAGCAATATTATTTTTCATTGAATTATTCCCAACTTTTTATTGAAAATATATTTTTTGAATTTCAACATTACAAGAACAGTATTCATTTTTGTCTTTAACAAATCCAAAGTATCTGCCCGCAGACCTTCGGGGAAGTTAATTTTAACTTTAGATGTCTGGCCAAAAGTACATTCAATAATGCCGCATTCACCAGTTGACAACTCGATCTTTTTACCCACGTAAACATCTCGGTTGCCGTCCTTCTTAAAGAGATTCTGTACAATTACTTGATTTTCGTTTACCACTCTCTGTATAGTTCCCTGTTTCTGTTTGTTTCTATAAATTCTCAACTTTGGTAGAGTTTCAACGGAGTAATTTGATGAATGTGTTAGCCATTCGATACAACCCCAGAAGGCCAAACGGCATGTATTTGCATGAACGTCTAAGTCGAGCTTTGAGGCGATTATCATACTCTTATTATTAGCCAAAATGGGACTCTCAAATTCAAGTAATACAAAATGATCATGAATAAGTTTTTCATCTGGCAATAGTTCATCAATGCATTCGTATTCATTTGTAGAGTCAAATGATTCTTCTATTGTTTCGCCCTTAAACACAGTGATTTTGGCCATAACAGTATTATGACCAACAGTTATATGCAACTTGGCTTTTGATTTAAGAGCGAACTTATAGTATTCTATCCTGTTTAGCTTTATCACAGCCGCATGTACGAACGTCAGATAACCAGGTTTTGATATAATTCCTCTTTCCATTAGACTAGAATTGAATTGGGTCACACAAAGTCCAATGCGGTCGCCTTGTCCGGCGCTTTGTACAGGGTTTTTAAACATTTGAATTGATTTAACCTTTCGTTGCTCTTTTATCGAAGGAAGTTCTATTGTATCGTTTACAGAAACCTTACCTTGTATAATCGTTCCTGTGCAGACCGTGCCCTGACCTTTGATGGGAAAACAATGGTCAACATAAATCAGAAGCGGCTGATCATAGTCTCTAATCGGGATATGGACAGCCGTCTTTATGCTCTGAACAACATCATCCAAGTTGGTCTTGTTCAAGGCGGAAATACATGTGATTGGTACATCTTGAAATGTGGTTCTGGATAGAACCTTCTTTAATTTGATTTTCAATTTCTTCAGATAATCTTCACGTCCGGTTTCGTTTATTAAATCAATCTTATTTATCACAATAATCAATTTTTTCTTAAGAAGTTCTCCAATAACAATACACTCCGCCGTTTGTGTTTGAATGCCTTTTTGTGCATCAACTACCAAAATCATCAGATCGATTATTTGAGCTCCACCAATTACTGTCCGGATGAGGCTGGCATGACCGGGACAGTCAACAAAAGTAAATTGCATTAACTTCACAGATGGTGATAGTGATTGAAGGTGTTCAGGTGCTTCTGCAGTCAAGGCACTGAAACCCAAGTCGAGAGTGATGCCTCGTTCTTTGGATTGAGGGTTTTTATCAAAAGCTGCAGTACTGGCAACAGTACTGAGAGCTTGAGCAAGGGTTGTCTTCCCAGAATCTACATGGCCCAACAGACCAATATTGAAGTTTATGTTTAAATTATTCATTTTAGGTAAATTTTGTGTTAATCTTAATTCAAACAGAGTATTTTATTTTTATTTACTAACATTTGTATTGTTGACAAGAACTATCAAATCAACCATGTGATGCTTCTCAAACTGTTAATAAAAGAACTGCCAGATTATTATATATTATTATTATAATCAAAATCAAAGCGTTTTTCACAATGAGGAAACAAAGCTTCCAAAAAAAACCGAATTAACCATCAATTAGGGATTTAAATGCTAATTTTGAAAACATGGTATCATGTAAGTCAAGTCTACTTCCATCAAAACACTAGCCAATTACACTTATATATTATTTAACTGGCAAAACTCTTCAAATAAAAATTAGGTATATATTTTTTACAAAATAAATAATTCATACATATTCCCTGAAGAGAAAAAACCACTGGCGTGGTTATCCATATTTTTAAGATGGTAAACATAGCCGTACTCGGCTTTAACTTCTTGAGCTAGATCATTTTATATTGAGCTCATACGCTACGAGCTAGGTGGGAGTCAAAAACACCCAAACAGATCTTTCCGTAATGACCACTTTGTAAAGGTTTTTTTTGAACTATGGTTTTCAAAAAGAAATATAAAACATATATTATAGAAAGGTAAGGGTTTGACATTATGTTTTAAATTGATTTTCGGCAAGTGGCTGCCGCGGCTGGGTCGAATAATTTCAAGCCTTTTGCAACAATTGGGTTGTGCAGTATGTCAGTAATAACTCTCCGAATATTCTCTTCCAAGGCGTCAATCTTCTCGAGTGTCTTGGATGACAAGTCACTGGTCTACCGAATGTTAGACGCAGTGTGCAATGCCGAGCGAACAGAGCCATTATTTTTGTATACGTTTGAACGATTTGTAAACGTTGTTGAGGAGTCTATGCATTATGAAATGCAAACCAAACTCAGCATAAATCAAGTGACAGCCGTCAAAAATACCAAGTCTAATGTTATACAAATGTCGAAAGTCTTCACAGGCTAATGTTACCGTATCCACTAGACGCTACCCCCGTAGAGTCTCCCGGTGATAGTTCTATATATTTTATACACAAATGTACTTGAGCATAAAAGATCATAAATAATGCAGTGTTTGTTTCGACAGGTCAAATGACCGCTCTGAGCTTAAAAAGAAAAACGCCTAATGACCCCTGAAATACTAACTAGTCGCCCTGGTCTAATTTTGTGTGCGAGTACTGTTGTCAGGGATGGATTTACATTTATTACTGTTATATTTGAAAAAGGCAAATAAGTATGTCGCTTTTTTGTTCATTGAGCTTGGTAAAGTAAGAGTACTGACGTTTAACCGGCATATTGAGAAAACTGTCATTTTCAATACACGTCTTAAAAAGTTTAACATCCACTGGACGCTGCCAAGGCATCTCAAACTATTTCCATCTGTCACATTTGTGTCATTTGTGGCTTCCTCAAGATAAAATTTATTATCCATATTATCCTGTCAATTCAGAAATTTCCAAAAGATTGTCCTTTTTGCCATAAAAACACAAAATGATTGAAAACAATGTTGAATCGTTGCGAAATCAACTAACAATTGCTCGGAATGAAATAAACAAATTGCGGTAAGTTAATTCATCGAATTTTATTCAAAAACGACCAAATTAATATTTTCTTCCAGACAACAAGTGAAAAATCTCAGTCACGTCCAGCGCAAAGATATCGATGATTTATCTAGACTCCTACGCGATTTTCGTTGTGAAGGATGTCGCCAAAATGAAGAAAATACCAAAAATAGCAATGATGCTATAAATCAGGTAAATATTTTGATTCAATTACAAAACATACTAAAAACAAAACAAAAATAAAGGAATTAAATGGATGTGACCAGACCACGGCTCGCTTTCGCCCAATCGGCGTAATTAAGACTTCATTCCCAGAAAAACGAGCTGTTCCACGACAGTCAAGCATTGGAGCTCGACTTAAGGGAGTGATCGAACTGAATGCAGAAGTATTTACAAATCCTGAACATTCACTTGACGGTCTGAACGAGTTTTCCCACCTTTGGATAGTTTACCATTTTCACAAGAATAATTCTCATCCCAAAGCCAAGGTCGCACCTCCCCGGCTTGGGGGTGAGAGAGTTGGAGTTTTCTCAACGAGATCACCACACCGACCGTGTCCCATTGGACTGTCGTTGGTAGAGATTGACAAAATCGAAGGTTCAACAATTGTTTTTAGCGGAACCGACATGGTGGATGGAACTCCCGTTCTAGATATAAAACCATACATTCCTTTTTACGATGCTCCTAATGTCATTGAATCGGGTTGGTTTGTTTATTTGTTTCTCCTAAATAGAAAATATATTATGCATTTTTTTAGGTCGTCATTCTGTTGGTGAGCCTACTGCTGATTTTTATAACTCACGTCAGGAGCCAGATGGTGAAGAATCAGAGTTGGAACTGAATGGCGCTGTAGCTCTGCCAAATCCACCAAACTTTGCTAATCACATTTCCCCACCACCCACAGCTGTCAAGGTTCCCAATTGGATTGTCTCCGGGCACAGACTGAGTGTCCTTTTCAATGAAAGGGCCGAAAGACAGCTTCATGAACTACAGGTGCGCCGACAGTGCATTGTTGACATCCTCGAAGCAGATCCCAGGTCAGTGTATCTTCGAACTAAATACGGCTCCCAGATATTCACATTCCAGCTGAGTGAGGTCACCGTGACATGCAAGTTCGATGACAAAAATTCCACCGTAACAGTTGTACAGATTCGTCGAACTGAAAACGTCCAAGACGAAAGTACTTAAGGCGCCCAATCGCCAGTCACTTATCGTTAGCGGCTCATCTAGCTTGCACAATTTGTTTAGTGATGTGATTTAGGTAATTTATGTTTGTATTCCATGTTTGTTATGTTCTTATGTTGTTATTAGTTGTACCTGGCGATAATGTGAGTCAAAAGCAAAACAAAAACTACTTTAAATGTTCGATACTATTCTAGCAAAACAAAAATCCCTAACATCATACACTTAGCCACACAAATCCAACCCACCTACCTTCCAACTATATATTTATGTGACCTCTCGTACATTATACCGGCACTCATATCCTTAGAAATATTTGAGGAGCTCTCGAACAGAAGCAAACGCATGTATTTTTGTTTTGATTGATTTAACAAAGAAAACGAACAAAAGTTAAAAATGGTGTCTTGGTAACTGCTTTTGTTCGACAGCTTCTCATTTTTAATCATGTAGTTTACTAGTTATAGTTTTAAAAACAAAACAAATTGGGATAGAATCAAGTGAAATGGTAAAGATGCTTCTAAATAACTTGTTTACATTGTTTAAGACCTAATTTTAATTTGTTTACTTTATTGAAGCAATAAAGTAAAGACGTTGTGATAACACGAAGTTTTAGTTTGATTTTAAATTATTTGGAAATGGTATTTTTGAATGTGTAGACAAAACGAAAATTATGCACTTTTGATTCAAGTGGAGCGACGAAATATAACTCAATCAAAAGTTCTATATGGTGAGCAGAACATACATCTTGTATAAAGGCGAAACGTATCCAATATACGTTGAACCAAATTTAATAACTTAAAAGTCCTTGGTTCTCGATTTGTGTATAAAAGCCAAAGACATCTAAATTGGTTTGAAATTATACAAGATTAATGAAGCAATAGTTGAGGCGAAGCAAGATTTTAAGGACCTCATTATTTTTAAATTTACAGTTTTGGTTCTCCAATTTATCACCTGTTTATAAACTTTATGGCCGCCTACAATGGCATGGCCAGGGTAAAACTTTACAAAGCCATGAGAGAATTCGGTATCCCAAATATGTAGGTTGACCATGACCAACATAACAAGTCAAGTTAAAGCTGCCAGATTTTTATCCAGATTAATAAACATCTACAAAGGAATCCGACAAGGGGAAGGTTTGGTCTGCCTCCTTTTCAACCTAGCGTTGGAGAAAGCAATCCGTGACTCTAGAACGCCAACAAGAGGACCATCGTCCCCAGATCCAGAGAGATATTGGCTTACACCGAAAGAACTCAACAAGCTTTACACGATTCCTTCATCCAGATCGAAAAGGCGGCACAAAATCTGGAACTGTGAAGGAAAAACAAAGTACATAGTGGTGTCGACTGTGAGAATAATTGGTGCATTCCTTCAAATACCTTGGGTCAATACTATAGCAGCGGATAACAACACATAGAAGAAGAAATACCCAGATGCTTAAAGCAACAGAGCCTTTTAAATCCATAAACTTTACCATAACTTCTAAGTTGCACAATGCACATGATGGTTCTGTCAGTACTCACATATGGATCCGAGACCTCGTTACTTAATAAAAGGCACTCCGGCAGGATATTCTAGCAATTATGAAGTGAATGCAATCTGCCTCGAATCAGATATCGTCGCAAAAATTAAAATCGGTAGACTCCGGTTGGCTGGACACCTAGCTCGCATGAGTGAAGAGGAACCATTCCGGAAAGTCTTTTGTAGAAGAGACTTGTTAAATGAGGCCGAATCATAGTCGAAAATGTGTCTTGAAAGTTTTAAAACAATTTCTTCTTGTCGCATTCAAGTCACTCGAAAATAGCAAATATTGAAATGTAGAATGAAATTCATTTCATTTAAAATACGTAAAGAAACAAAATCGATATCGATAAAAGAGAATTACAGTACTTGACATTATGTTTTATAGCTGTAAATATTAGTTATAATTTAATAAAGATTTCTGGAAGCTATTTTAAGTAAACGAAAGTCCTTATATCCTTATAGAAACAAGATTTTATTCAGAATGAAAAAATAATAATAGAAAATTTCTATTATACTAAAAACTATGTATGTAACTACAATTTCATATCAAGTAAAGTGATAAGAGATAACAAAGTATTCAATACATTAATAATTTAAATAGACGAATGTACCTATAATTAACAGTAAATGTCCTATTAATTATTTCCTATTGTAAAAATTCGACCAAACCGATTTTTCTTTGTATTTTTTAAATCGAGAAAAAGTGTTTTTTTATCAAGCTGTTGTGTGTCCCTGTGGGCAGGGCTTAAGAATATGCCCACAGCTTGTCCGCTTGTCGTAAAAGGCGACTAAAAGGCATGAATGTTTAATTTTCAAATAGCTGAAGATTGGCTGCCAAAACTAAAGCACCATGTTAATTATAAGTTACGAATTAAGTTTTCGTTTAGTCAATTTTTCATATTTCTGAAATTCCAGTCAGCTAGTCAGCTGATTTAATCACTTCTACATAGTTATAAGAGTCTCAGACAAAGAGACTTCAACATTTCAATTTTTCAACCTAAGCTTTATGACAAAAAATTGAAGAGGTTCACTTAAGAAAAATTTCCAAAACTTCAAACTAACCATAGAAAAATCGAAACATAAAATTGAAAAAACACGATGGAAATTCCAACACTATTTTGCTCCCAAACATAAAACATCTGTTGCTTTAGTTTTGTCGTCCTACTTCTTTTGTTTACAAGTTTTTATGGATTTTGTTTTTTGAATAAAAAGTTACAGGAAAAAGTTACTTCGAAAAAACCAATTAAGGACTTTTAATTAACCCTCTTTGTCTTAAATGTAAACAAACAAAATAATGTGTTCAATGACGTGGAGTGATTTTCTAAATAGTGCTCATCAATTTATAAAACTCTCGAAAACTTATCAAGATAACTGGAATTTAGTTGAAAAGGTTTGAAATATGAAAGAGTAAACACAGAGTTACAAAAATTCAAAACAAAATCGTTTTTAGGACAATACTGAAGGGAATACGTATTTAGTATATAAGCAAAAAATCAAAATCACCATCGCTGAAGTCAACGAAGCAAGTAGTGATATAGCAGATTTTGATATCGAAGAGCTTAATGAGGATGATGCGTCAACTGTAGACGATGATAAAATTGAAGAATTATTCGAAATTGAATACCATGTTGTCTACAGTACAAGTTATCAAGTTCCAGTTTTATATTTCAGAGGCAGCAGAAGTGGTGGGTTTTTTATTTGTTTAATAATAATAAAGTTCAAAAAATAAAAACACTTGCTCATACTTTCAGATGGGAAACCAATTGGCTTAGAAGACGCATGGAATATATTTCAAAATCCATCAGGTGACACTAAGTCACGATCAGATATGTTATCCACTCTAACACAGTCCGATCATCCAGTGCTATTCACACCGTTTTTGGGATTGCATCCTTGCCGGACTGCTGAACTACTCAATCAAATGGGAGCTAGCGGAAATTCAATATTAACATTCTTAAGCATAATGGGTCCGTTTGTGAAATTAAATTTAAAAAATGAATATGGCTTAGATTTTAAGCAATAAACTTCCAGTCAGTTGCGATTGCGGGAATAAGATTTTTACATTTGAAAAATGGTATTGACAATTATAAGGACTCTATAAGAAATAGTTGAAAAGCTAAATTTTTAACTTAAAGACAATTAGGGATCCTCCTCAAAACTATAGCGGTGTTTCACACATACTCGTAGAAAATTGTTTAAATGCATAGTGTCTCGAAGGAAAAAATATTTTTCTTTTTTTTTCATGTATACATAACTTATCTTTATTTATAATTATTTACATTAATGGTATATTTATAAATATCCTATCCCTACTACCAGTCATCTCTTGGAAGACGATATGTAGTGTTATCACTTTTAATGATTGTCACACCGGCTCCATAAAATGGAATAATGTACGCCGAACCATCAGCAGGACCTACAACTTGCATGGCAATCAAAACAATGTCAATGAGTTGTCCAAGGAACATAAAACCTAGCGTACATAGCTTTGCTAGGCCAATTGCTGGATATCCCAAATAGAATCGGTCAATTCCGAACATGCCTAGGAACACCGACAACAATAATGCCGTATCAAAGCGATATCCATTTCTGTTTGGAATTTATTTAAAGAAGAATGTTTTTTAAGAAGCAAAAACCAACTTAAATGGTTAACTTACGTCCATTTGCAAGGTAGTTCTCTGGTAAATGTGTTGTTTTTTGTTTCAGTGCATTCAATACCATCCACAGCAATGCACCAGACTATGTCAAATTGTAACTCATAATCATTACTTCATTGTCAAGAAAAATTGCAATGTTCATACCTTTTGCTTTGTTTTCTTTGGTGCATCCTCGGAATTGTTGGGTTTTTGGGTCGATGGGGTTTTTGCTAGGATCTGGGCAGAGATATTGACCCATATGCAGGTCGTTGCAATCGTATTCGACTTGCAATGCAAGTGGAACACAACATAACAAGATAAATATGGTTATTGTAATGAAATGATTCATTTAGAGAGAGTTTAACTTATTTTTACTCAATAAAAAATTTTCGGCAAAGATAAAACTCTACGGCATTGTATTATTTTTGTTTACGATTGCCATTGCCCGCAGATTTTTTCACAGCTGTTTTTTTTGACAGTAGTGGCTTTCAAACTTCAGATCGAAAGAAATGCATTTATATGTGCCTAAACCTTAGGTCTGACGTCCACTAAACAATTTAGTTTCCGGCAACATAAAGTTTCTAGCTGTTTGTAACAGTCTAAATTGTCTGTTATCGTCAACTTTAATTATTATATAAAGTAGTAAAGCCTACCTACTTTGACAACCATCACATCCTTGGCTTGAAAATATAAACATAAATGACTAAAGGTTTTTTTTGTAATTTGAAACATTTCCTAAAGTATCTAAAAAGAAATAACATAGGTACTTATTTTTTTATTTTATACATTAAAAATTTAAAAAAACGTCAATAAATATATGATATAAGTATATTTAAAAAAGTTAAGAATTAAAAAAAAAAAAAACAAACACCAAGCAGTAGTCTTAGACCTTCCAGAAGCTCAAAAAATTAAAAAATTATACATCGTCATGCTCTTGATCCCTATCTTTGCGTTTAGATTTTCCAGAATATAAACAATTTTTTAAAAGATTTTCAGAAACTGTTATTTTTGTTCTTGAAGGTTTCTAAAACGTACATAAGAAAATATAAAACTTTTTATAAAATAAAAGTACCTACTCACAAAACAATGAAAACTCTTCAATCTTCTCCAAAATTCTCCGTTCCATATTTCATTCTTTTCTTCTTTTTCCCTGCTTATCCAGGCAATATTCTTCCACTAAATTCAATTTTAAACATCAAATTCTTATTATTATTGAAAATACATATACAAATAAGATGTTCCTACATTTTCAAATAAGCTTCTTGACACTGAAAAATGAGCTTTTTGTTTTTTTTTTAATCGAAACTTTTTCATAATCATTGTTTTGAAGTTTAATAGACTTATAGTAAATTTTTTTATTTCCAAGCTTACTATAATTTCAAATGTGAAATTTATGAACAGGGGATTGAAGAGAGTACATATATTCGTCAGAAAATAGGGTGTTTATTTTAAATTTGAATACGCCAGTGACCTAAAATGATGCTTTGGAGATGGCCACCCGATTAAGACTTAAGTCAAAGTGACAAAAGTCATATATTAAAGTAACAGATTACAAACTGAAAAATAAAAGAGCAACAATAGTAGCAGGTGTCCCCCTAGACGAGGAGGATCAAATTCAAAAATATATTTTGTTATCTATACCTGAATTAACAAAAATCGAGTTTTCAAGTTTTTGGAGTGTGTGCGCAACAAATATAATTTTTGTTTTCAGAATTGTTTCGATTTTGATTTCACCATACCGCTCCTTGGCTCAACTTTCCATTACCGCAGCACGAATTTAGACCGCGTTTTTTTTATTTGATAGATATGTATAAATAAATAATAAATTCAGCAATTTTAGAGCGAATAAACATTTATTTTTATTTTAAATTAATTTTCGAAGTTCACTTTTTCACATGCAACACACGCAAAAATGGTTGATTTTGACATTTCTTCCCTGTTTTTTGTTCAGTGTTGCCATACATGATTTTTGTATGTTGGGGATTTCTTTGATTTTAGTGCTCAAATGCAAAAAGTACTTTGCATATACCCAAACTCGCACCCACCCCAAATCCTATAGTGATCCCAAGAAGGGGAGTAGCCGTTAGTACACCATACTATCAATACAAAAAAAGTAGGGTTGAGTCCGAAAAAGAAAATATTTTTTTTATGACTTAAAGGTGTTTTCTCGCCTTAATATTTAAAACATGTTCTATTGAGACCCCTACCTAACTGTATAAACAAAATCAAAAGGAAATTCGTGCTGCGGTAATGGAAAGTTGCGCCCTATTCCTTGTTATGTTGTTTCGTTTCCTCAATAAATTCGCTTCATCAGGAAAAATGGTTCATACAATTCAAAACACTTACTATAAATTCTTGGTGTTGTAAAAACCCACAAAAAAGGCGTGTTTTTAAGGATCTGACGAATTTCAGAATTTAAAATTGCTAGCAACTCAGTTTCCCCGTCTGAACAGGGTGTGAATAATTTTTGTCTGAACCGCTACGAACTTCAGGTTGCTGAAAATTCAGTTTGGTCGTCTGAACGGGGATTTAAAAAATTCTTGCTCGAACTACATTATCACGAGTTATCAACAAAAACACTCCATTACCAAGACCGGAATCTTTCGTACGTTTCACTCTCCAAAACCCGTTTGTTTACATTGTTGTATTTGTAATTTTGACAATTAGTCCATGAATAGATGTGAGCACAAACAAAAAAAAAACGATGCCGTGGGCTAGCGGCACCTTGCAAAGCAAAAACAAAATGGAGGGGTTAATAAGTTTTTTTCAGGTTTTTCTTTTTACTTTTTTCGATGAAAAAGTCAGTTTTAAGCTTTAATTTTGCAGGCATTTTGTGGATAGTGAACCAATGTACCTTTTTGTCTTGAAAAAAGCATGTTCAACATCAGTTTATTATAATTAATTCGCTAATTTACAGTAATCACTACCAAATTCTTTAAATTTCATAATAAACCTCGGATTTTTGTATCAAAGATGCGTTCGAAGAACCATCAATTTAAGGGTGCGAGTGCAATTTTTGTATTGAATTCTAATAAATTTTCGTTAACGAACGGCCCAAATATTTTGTTTGCAAGTAATTAAAATCTGTATCAATTTAATTAATCCAAGTATATTTATAGTTTGTATATTTAAAAAAAGAGTTATAATCCAAAAATATCTTATCCATAACATTCTTGATTGATGGAAGCATACATGTATTTGCTATCAAAAAAAAAACTATGCATCAAAGGAACACAAATGTTTTAAAAAAGTAATCAGAACGATTATAGCGAACCTGTTGAATATATGCAGAGCAAATAAAATGTAAATTTTGACATATATCACAAAATGAAAACATCTTAAAATCGTTCTGAATTCATGCACAACTAATTCAATAGAACATGTAATCGTCATGAATGTTTATTGTTGACGTACAGAAGTTTTTTTTAGTGAATTTCCACAGTTCAACGCAAAATATAATTTTCATTCATTCCTTAAAAATGTTTAGTTACCAAAGTTCAAGTTTACTTATTATTGTTTGAAAAGTATGTTTAGTAAAAATGCTGCTAATAATGAAAAAAAATTAATGAGTTTTACGTATGTTTTTGTTTTTCGTAATATAATAAATACTACCGTAGATTACATTTTATAAATGCAGAACATAGAAGAAAATATACATAAACAATAGTTTTCAGATATAAAGCAGAGGTTAGCGTAGAAAAATATTTTTGAGAAAGCCAATAATATTTTAAATACGTTCATTAAAGAAATTTCCGCTTCGGCTAACCTTCATCAACTTTTTAGAAAAAAAATTAGCATTAATAGCAGCCAATTATTTCATAGCATAATTAATTTTTCAGATTGTAAAATGTCTAGAAATTTTCATACGCTACAAAATTCGTAATTTTATGCGTAAACATAGAAGATAACATTATTTAGTCAAGAAGTATGGATTTTGGCGCGTATACCGGTTTTTTTCTATTGGGTGTTCGGTTTCCCCATACTGGAATAAAAAAAAGTTACTTTAATCTATTTATTGCACTCATTTAGTTGGTATTGGGTGGAAACATATTGCCTATTTCTATTCCTTAAAGATGCTTTACACAAAGCAACTTATTTTTAAAACATGGTTCCTCAAATTTGTATTCCAAAATCTAACTACAAACAAAATTCTAACTCTAAAGCAATATTCACATGAGCACGACCAACGACCAACGAATGAACGAATATTCGTCGATTTTGACATTTCTTTCACATGAGAGTTTTTAATTCGTCGCCAATGAAGTTTGACAGGGAACACCATTCACCACCGAAACCAAAACAAGAATGATTTTTTAGGTTAAGTACGCGCGATTATTTTATTCGTTGCGAGTGTGGATAATGTGGAACGCGAATAAAGTTTGACAGTTCGTATCAACTACAATTTTTTTCGCGACGAATAAATTTGTTTTATTAAATTTATTAATATATGATATTGAAAAGTAAAAGTATGCATCATAAATCAAATAGAAACTATATTGCTATCGTTTTGTTAAGAATTTGTGTGGAAATATGTCTTCAAACGTATATAAACTCACATTTTGTAATTCATTCGTCGTTCGTTGGTCGCGCTCATGTGAATGCTACTTAACATAGTCCCTTAAAAAGAAATTTTCAGGAATATTTCTGCAACAAACAAAACTAAAATTTGGTCTTGCAACTACCGAACTGCTTATTAGATGAAAGTACTAATCTAATTGAGGAATCTGAACTAGCTACAGTTGGCAATGGAACTTCACAAAAAAATACGGAGGCACCCGCCTATTGTTTCCACCTGAACTTCTAACGTCGCCAAGAAAATGCTCTAAGCAAACTACAGCTGAAAAAATTGTATGTTTTGTTGTTTTACAAAGTATTGAGTTACACTAAATAATTTAAGTAAACAAAATACAGCACTAATAAATCATTTACTATGTATTTGGTCAATTTTATTTTATTTAATATACATTAACAACATTTATTTGTATTGAAATTAAAAAGCTATACAAATCTTCCAATTTAAGACCATGTCAGCACTTCAGATTTTTTTGGTTAGGATTGTTTAGTTTTTGAACGAGGCCATGAAACATTCAAAATGAAGCATTTACATGGGGCTGATTACTATAATGAAGCGTTTTGATGGGCCGAAACACTAAATGTGAGAATGTGTTTGGTTTTTTGCATCATTTCACGCACACTTTCTCACATTTAGTGCTTTCTAGCTTGTAGGCAAACCGAAATGTCAGTCTGAGATTCCGGTCTTGGTAATGGAGTGTTTTTGGTTATCAAATTTAGAATCAAACGTACCTATGTCGCCACCCTGAGCTGTCATCATTTCGGAGTTGCTCTTGCTCTTGCTAGTTGTCAAAGTAAAAAGGGAAGACAGAAAAAAGCAAATTGGATATTTTCCCCCGCAAATGTGTGTGATAGTTTAGTATAACCTCCCATCCTAAATAAAAACATTTTTAATAATTTAATTAATTAAAAATAATTTCAATAGTGCTATAATTTCATCCAAGATGACAAGGTACGTTACAACAAAATTGATTACAATCCTTTTTTGGCCATTTAAACCGGCATGATTTATTTTTAATTTGTCAATCAATTGGATTTTTTTTTTACAACTTTTCGCATTTATTTAGAGCAAGCATTGAACTTGGCGATGTCACCCCACATAACATCAAACAACTGAAGAAGCTCAACACAGTTGTCTTCCCAGTATCGTATAACGATAAGTTCTACATCGATGTCCTCGAAGCTGGAGAACTCGCTAAATTGGCCTACTACAACGACATCGTAGTTGGGGCGGTTTGCTGTCGCATCGATACTTCTGAGAACCAGAGGAGGCTCTATATTATGACTTTGGGATGTCTGTATCCTTACCGTAGACTAGGCATTGGTACTGTCATGTTCAATCACATTCTCAATTATGTGGAAAGCGATGGAAACTTTGACAGTATTTTTCTGTAAGTCCATTTTAACATTCAAAGTTTTAGGTTCTTCTTAACTGTTTCCAAACCTTTTAGACATGTGCAAGTGAACAATGATGGAGCTATTGCATTTTACAAGAAATTCGGCTTTGAAATTGTCGAAACAAAACAACATTACTACAAGCGCATTGAACCAGCGGACGCACATGTCTTACAAAAGACTTTAAGGCAGAATCAAAGTCCTCCCACAAGCAATAACCACGATGCTACACAGACAAATGGGTTCGACAAAAAAGAAAAAAAGGCATAATTATGAGCGTATCGAAAATATCATCAACACCTTGGAACACAAACTATTTCGAGGCACGTACTACATTTTGCTAATTTAAATACAAACAGAAAATATACCTATAAACAAAAACCATGTGTATGCGGGTTAAATTTTACATCAACAAAATTTAAATTTAAATTAAAATTAAAAGGAAAAGATATAAAACTACCAATAACAAAAAAAAAAAAAATAAACAAAATATATGTAACAATATACCTACAAACAAAAAAATCATCAACTTAAATAAAATTTCAACTTAAAAATGTTAATTTATTTATTTAATTGACGGTTGTTGCCCTCTGTCCAGCGCAGCCCGGCGAGGATGTACATTTCAGACAAGACAACAACAAATACAAAAAAAAAAACAACAACAAAAAAACTGCGCAGATAAGTATAGTATTGATTTTTTCATGTTGACACAACTTATCAACTCATGTGAAAGGGTTAACTCTAAATACCAAAAACAAAAAATAGGAAAAAAAAAATGCCATTTGCATATGAAGAGTGCGCGAAAGGGTGGGATTAGTAGCTTGTTTCTATATAATGTATGCATATACTCAATGGAAGCTATCCAATTGGTTGAAGCTTCTATGATAAAAATTATCTAGAAGATGCAAATGACATGGTGAAAGTGTCTATGCCTACATTGCTTAGTTTCCAGTTTTAAAAAATACTCGTTAAAATTAATAGAATGCTTACATGCACTGGTGTATAGAATGTTCAACCCTATTCTGTTATCCGATTGGAATGAAACTTTCTCTATTTTAACCTGAATGTTTTGACTTGGGTTAGATTTTGAAATCTTCTAATTTTTGAAAGGAAACCTTTCTCAGTATTTACTTTAATTTTTGTTTGTCCTTGTTTCAAATAAATTTAGAACAATCTCTTGGGTATAGAAGAACATTTTTTAAGAAGAAGCTTTTTTCTTTTAAACATTTTTCATAATTCCAATCCTACAAAAATCAGCTCTTTATTTATTTTATTTTGTTTATGAGTATGCAAACAATAACTGTAAGCAAAAACAAACATCGAGTGTTATTTTTATCATTTAATCATATTTCACTTTACCTTATACTCGTACCCAACGGACTTGTTATTGTCACCCAAAACGATTGAACTGTGACGAATTCCTGTTCTCAGTTCAACTTCTCATTCAAACGATAGAAAAATCACTCGTTTTTATTAAGTAGGTAACAAAAGCTACCGAAGCATTAAGTTTCACTATTAGAATTTTGTCTTACATATACAATGTAATTGTTTTTGGCGGATGAGGGCAATTTTTGGTTTAAGCGAGAGTGGATGTGAGGAATATATTTTGTTCATAATAACAAAGAAAATACCTTTAACCGAACTGTACCTAAATTCAATAAAGACAAAAAAAAATTAATTCGAACTATTGTGGAAAAAACCGTTACGCATAAAATTACAAGAACAAAGCTACATAAATACAAGTGGAGAGTCTAGATAAGAAACAATCTTGTAAAGAAAGAATTCAAAAACTGTATTTTTGACTCAAATGTCGACGGGTAGAATCGGCTAAAAAATCATCCCAACATGTAACTCACAACACGTACATAGTTAAAACTTGTAACATATCTAAACATAGTTAAAAACTATAACTTAATACAAGAAACATCGAAAAACAAGAAGGTGTCCGCGAAAAACATTCAGACTTGTAACGTCGTCGTCGCATATGTAGTTTGAAACAAGAGGTTGGGAGGTTTTTGTCTAGAATTTATATAATACTAACATTATCTTTAACCGAGGAAGGAAAGCACTATAAGCTACATTGCCGTTCATGTGAGAGTACTGAGTGTTCGACTTACATTTCGGATGCTGCGCACTAGTGCAATAATATGTACATGTACAATTTAGGGTGGGCAAAAAGTAATTTAGGATGGGCAAAATACCAAAAAATAAAAAGAAGAACGAAACGATGACACCAAAGTACCAAATACTAAAATTATAGAGTGTGAGTATAAGCGCCTCGCGAATGCTTCTTTTTTGTTTAAATATATTGTTTTTTGTATGTATTGCATATGTGGAGTACTTTTATTGTATATGTACTCGAGAAATAATAGTAAGGGATACCTGTGTTTTGGATTTATTATTTATTTTTTCCTTTTTTTCATAGAATGTTGAGGAAAAGTGTTAATAAAGTGTTCTTAAACAAAAAAGGACTTTTTATGTTTTGTTTTTAGGCAGGGTACTGTCGTAAACCTCTTTTTAAAATTATCTTTACAAAGTCTAAACTCTAACAAAATTGTACCTATTCTTACTTACCTACCGTTATTTTTGTATCATTAATGTTATCACATAAAGGATATACTAAGATACATTCCGTTGAGTTTGAAGGCTCTAAATTTAAGTATCATTGAAATTATTTTGTTTTGCTACATATGTGTAGTCAAGCCAGTACACTTTGTTTTTATTCTATTTTATTTAATGGAAGCATTGCGAAATGGTATGACTTCCTTTATGTACATTACATATATGTTTTGTTATATGACGTGACTAAATAAAAAATATTGGGGCTGTGAAATTAAAATTCCCAAAAAAAAAAAGCAATGTTTGGTTGTTTTTTTCTTCTTTTTAAGCTTTTATCTGTTACGCCCCCCACAAAATTATATACCAAGTGCTAAAAATGTGAATCTACTCGTATGTATTTAGGTACTCGTTAATACAAGTTTTATTTTAGCAGCGGCGGGAATTCTCGATTCTCGATTTCACTTTGAATTGAGCTCTAGATATGACCAAACCATTTTTATTTTTTGATTTTTTTGGATTGGTTGGACATGAATCAAATAAAAAACACACATACAAATCCCTCCATCTAATTTATATAAAATAAGAATTGATTATTTTGGCAAAACATGGACATTTTTGAAAAAAGAGCTTTTCAAAAGATGTACAGTACACACTCATATTAAAAAAAAAGTTAATAGAGATTCAGGTTAAATTTGAACGCTTCTTTGAAAATCATCAAATTTCGTATATATTTTTCATTAATAATTGCGCTTGTTGTAAAATTTAAAATGAAGTGGGCGTGTTAGCAACTAAGAGTTCAAATTGGTATAAACCAGAAGAGTGGTTTGGTATGAAAAACAAAAATTTGTAAATATAAGACGACTTCTAGACAAAAATAAAATATATAATTATATATATAACCATTTTAAGCTACATAAATGGAAAAACAATGTAAACTGTTGTTATATCAAAATTTATAAAAAAAAAAAACAATTACAAATTGGAAAATATATTTTGCGGGCCATCCCTTTCTCAAATGAGCTAATTTATTCTTTGTTTAGCTTTCACTGCCAGGACCAGCTGGTCAGACTATGTACACATTATATAAAATAATGTGTGGGGATAAAAACAAAAACTGAAAAACTAAACTTGTGATTGAAAAACAATTTGAGAATTATAAAACACAATAGCAAAAGGAAAATAAATTCTCTGGCCCAGATAGTATCCCACCTATTGTTCTGAAAAGGTATTTTTTAACGCTGGCAAAACTTCCGAATCCCTTTCTAAGTTGTTGAGATGGAAAACAGAATTTATCCAAATAAAGAGGCTGGGATGCGACTCACACTGATATCTTTTCATCCCGTCTGTCCATTGGTCTTGCTTAAAACTTTAGCAACATTTTCATAGCAATATTTTGTGTGAGATAAATAATTTTAAGTCAATATTTTCTTTGTTCTCTTAATAATTGAGTCGAAAACCATTTCTTATCAGTTTTTTGTTGTTTTATAGGTTTTCGTGTTTTGTTAAAAAAGTTGTCAGTTGAATTTTTCTAAGAAATTAACTAAAAATTACCAACAATATTTTGCATATGATGAAACAGTTTGATTTCAAAATCTATTTTTGCTACCGCCACGTGGCTAGGCGTATTCTCAAATTCTATTGCAGAAGCTGTATGGATGAGGAAGAGGAGGAAACAGTTCTTCACCTTCTCTGTACATACCATGCTCTAGCTCAAAAACGCAAGAATTACCTAGGAGAATTCTTCTATAAGGATCTAAACGATCTAAATCATATTAGCATATTTAGACCCTCACGTTTCGTAAGGGACTCAAAATGTTTTCATTGAGATTAGAAGAAAGCCTCAAGATTCATGTGGTATCACAATGGGCCATTAAACTGGCCTAAGTGTGTCCTACTCCATCACGGACAGCCACTTTAACCTAACCTAACCTAACGAGATTTTTAGTCGAAACCCAATTTTTGTAGCATTTCTTGAAAAGTTTTTATTTCTTATGTAAACAATTACAGATTGGATTTTTGTAAGAAAATTTAGCACAATACCTTCATTTATTCACGAGAATCAAACACCAATTTTTACCAATTTTGCGTACTATTTTTTGCAGATCTTAATTTTTATGAAAAAAATGACTGTCGTATTTTTATTAAAATTTTACTGAATGTCGAAAACAATATTTTCTATAAGATGAAGGTAGTTTGAAGCCAATATGTACATATCTTAAATTTTTGAAAAGATATTTGAGTTGAAAATCATTTTTTACCAACTTTTAGTAATGTTTTTTTTAGGTTTTTATTTCTTGTAAACAAAACTGGCTATTAGATTTTTCTAAAAATTTGACCAGATGCCAGAAACGTTATTCTTCGTTGCATACAATTATTTTGGAGATACAATCATTTTTGTTCGTAAAATATTAAAGGTGACAATTATTTCTGTTCAGTTTTTTTGATTTATAAAAAAACCGTGTATTGATTTTTTTCAAAAAATATACTAGTTTGGTATCACGTCACAATATATAATATAAAATTTAATTGAAGTTGCTAGCGTTATTGGTTCTTGAAATATTTTGGCTATGGTAAAAAACCACCCTTTCAATTTTCTTGAGAGTCCTTCCTGCATCTTTCTGCATTGTTATCTATATCTGTATCGATATCTCTACTAGTTCTTGAGATATGGACGACGAAAAAAGCTTCCCGAACGTACGGACGTACGAACTTACGTACACACGCACGCACATTAATCTCTCTTAAAATCTTGTATTTAGATTCTAGGGACCTTGAAACGTCAAGAAATATCAAAATTTTCAATTCGACAAATCAGGCCGATTACAATAACTTCCTTTGGAAAGTTAAAAAAAGTCGTCTTCCCTATCTTACTATCCTCCAATCGCACAGTCGTAGCCCACCGGTGGTGGTGATTTGATGGTTTACCTCACCGAACAGTGGAAAGAATCTTTACATGCATCGTTTTGATGAAGGTAAGATTATTGCACTTGACATTTCAAAGGTATTGATGCAGCTTGGGGTAAAGGTGTCTAATGTACAATTGCGCTTTTAGATATCGATTACCTAATCTTAATTAATCGGATTTGAAATTACTTTTCTAACCGTTGAACAGAAGTTGTATTGGATAATTTGAAGTTATTAATTCAGAAAATAAATGATGGTGTTCCCCAGGGATCCGTTTTGTCTCCTGCTCTCTTCCTTTTATTTAAAAATTAAAATGTTTCGCTGCAGACAGTAACCCTAGATTTTTATATTTCTTTTCTAAATTCACGCCCTTGTCCTTAGGATTTGTATCTTCAACAGAAGTGTAAGATAAGCTCATTAAATTCGGATCTCTACAGTATTGTCTAATGGGGAATCACTTACTATATCTGTATACATAATTTACTACTTCAAAAAATACAGCTGAAATTTCTTCATGCATCAAAAACACGAATAAAACTCAATATTTCGACAGTTGCCCCTATAACAAGTTTTGAACACAATCCAATAAAGAGTTTTTAAAATGATAAAAGATAGAAATATACTCGTAACAGAAACATTCATAAAGCTAGTATGACTAGGTAGTCAAAATTCAACACGCTTTCTGGATACAAAATTGCAATGGGCGAGTGATGGTATGAGGTGCAAGTCTGCTGGGCGTGTGTGTGTTTTTATCCACGGAATTATGGACAAGAAAGTTGACATTTTAAAAGAAATCTTAAAAAAAAAATTGCTAAACAGTTGAACTACAATTTATTCTATCTGGAAAACTTGTCGTTGTAATACTAGTAGTAGCAGTTTGAAGAAAGTTAAAATAAAAAGACAATAGTAAAAAACAAAAGATTTTTTTATTCAAATAAAAATTTAAATATATGAAAACTATCACATAAACAATTAAACTAACTGCTGATAGTACGTATACATGCATACACCGCACGAACAAAAATTAATAAAATAACCTGTTTAAAAGACTTTAAATGGGGTTTCAAAGTTTTAAAAACTTCCTGTGCCAATAACAAAGTGCGGAACTGAAGCTAAAATTGGAGTTCTAATTCGGAATCAGCACTAAAAATTTATTAAACGAATCATTCAAAACCATAAATTAATTGCATTCAAGGTTTCTCAACACCGACTTCTCAGAAGGAAAAATAGAGAGCATGAGAAACGTGCGGTCGAAGATGTTGAGATTTTCAAAAGCAGAAATGAAGTTCGAATGTTTTATGAACAGGTGAAACGAGATGCACAAGTACATAAACCTAGAACCGAAGGCTGCAAAGACGAAAGTGGAAACATCATAATGGAACCGCAATGCTGAGGATATGGAAGGACCGCTATGAAAATACTGTATAACGGCGACGGTAGACAATGAAAGCCAACAATCCCGTCTTCTCGACTTAGACGAAGTGAAGATTGCCATATCTAAGCTGAAGTCTAACAAAGCCGCTGGAGCAGATGGCTTGAATGCCGAACTCTTCAAAGCAGCTTGAGATAATTTGGTTAAGAGCACGCACTAACTTGTTCATAAGATATGGCCGAAAGAAAGAATACCCGATGAATGGAACCTCAGTATTGTTTGCCCGATACTGAAAAAAAGAGACCCACTAAACTGCACCAACCATAGAGGCATCAGTCTTATTAACATCGCTTACTACCGCCGTAATATGTGGACGTCTAAAGAATACCGACAACAAACTGATAGGTCCATATTAGTGTGGTTTTAGACCAGGAAAGTTCATAATCGATCAAATATTCACATTACGGCAGATCCAGGAAAAACCCTAAGAACAGTAAATCGACAACCACCATCTCTTCATCGAGTTAAAGGCCGCATATATGACAGCATCTACAGAGATAAGCTGTATAGAGTCATATCTAGTTTTGGCATCCCTGCCAAACTCCTCCGTTTGTGCAGGATGACCATGGAGAATTCGCGCCGATTCATGAAGGTTGGAAACAACTTAACAGAACCTTTCGATGTCAAAAAAAGGCTTAAGACAAGCTGATGCGCTGTCATGCGATTTCTTTAACATCTTCCTTGAAAAAATAGTGTAGAGCTCCTACTTCAACACTAGATTCACTATCTTTCAAAAATCTGTCTAATGGAGCTTTTATGAGTATTGAGGCAGAGGCGGCAAAATGGGTTTAGCGGTTAATGAGGGCAAAAAAAAGTACATGCTGTCATTAAGAAAGGACCTACAACACTGAGGTCTCGGTCAAAACGTCACCATCTACTTTAGGTAGAGGTAGTTAAGGACTTTGTCTTAACATCAGCGCAGAGATCAAACGAAGAATTACTCTTCCTAACCGCTGTTTCTTTGGGCTAAGAAAGCAATTGAGTGGCAAAGCCCTCTCTCGAGCGACCAAAGTGTCGCTATATAAGACCCTCACTATCCCCGTCCTGCTATACAGTGAGTGGAGGAGAAGATTGAACGAGGAGCTATACGGGCTGCACAATGACGTACACTTAGCCAGAATGATAAAAGTCCAATGACTGAGATGACTGGGTCACGTAGAACGCATGAAAACCAATGCTCCGGCCAGGAAAGTCATTGAATCCATACCCACTGGACAGGGCAGTAGAGGAAGCCCGCGGATGAGGTGGCGCGTACAAGTAGAATTTGGCCTCATTCAACTTGGAGTGCGCAACTGGAGACATTTAACTAGGGACCGAGCTAGATGGAGAAGTTTGTTGGGTAAGGCCCTAGTTCACACATGGATGTAGCGCCACTAAGTAAGTAAGTAAGTAAGGTTTTTCAACAAAACTTCAGATAGAGTTAACTGAAGACATATACATAAGTCAACTCATAGCTGATGACAAATTCCGAAAACTAATTGAGGCACTGATATGATTTAAAATACATCTTCGATAAAGATTTGTACTTTGTGAAAACTTCGTACAATATTGTATTTAAAAGTACTTTCCGTTTAAGGCATTAGCCTTAAAAACAGCTAATTATGTGTTTTTGTTTGCATTTTCAGAAAGTCATAGCTAATAAACTTGAGCTAATAGAAAAATTATGAAGTGAGATTCCAATTTAGGATAATAAATCCTTTGAAAAAGTATTAAGTATTCCAATACAGAACAAACTTAATTTTGTTGGCCAGTGTTACGGCACTAATTTGAAAAAGCAAAAGGTATTTGAGATATTACATAAAGAAAGGCCAAGTCTTCCAACCCCCATTTTGCCGCAAAAATTAACTTTGTACCGCTCGCTGTAACTTAAAATTGAAATTTTAACGTCTTACATTTTTCATAACTCGTACAAATGCCTTACAAGTATTTTTAGACTCAAAATAATTATTATTGTATTCAATTCAATTGACCAAAGGATATCGGTTAACTTTCTTAATTGATTTTTATTATCTGGTAAATTAATTTGAGCCAATTAAAATACTGTAATATTCGGCTTGGTCCGCTAATTAAAACTTATTCACACTTGCAAATAAAACACAAATTTACTTTATTTAAAATCGCTTCAACTTATTTATTGAACACTCAACTTTTTACGTTCCGAACACAGTCTTTACTTTCAATTATTACTTTTATACACAGTCTTTACTTATCGCAGTTTAAAACCAATAATCCATACTGAACCGCTTCGCTTCCGAGCGCCTATTTATATACCTCAAATCGGTTCGAGAATCTACGAGGTTGTTCTCGATGCTTAACGAAGTTCTCCACTTTATCACTAGATGCTTACCCCTTTCGAGGTTCTTGTATGCGCTGAATGAGTTCCCCTCTAAGCCACTAGATGTTTCTCGATGCTTAACGAAGTTCTCCACTTTATCACTAGATGCTTACCCCTTTCGAGGTTCTTGTATGCGCTGAATGAGTTCCCCTCTAAGCCACTAGATGTTTCTCGATGCTTAAAGAAGCGAGTTCTCCTATTACTACCACTAGATGTTGCCCCTTATTATTGAAAGAGTGTATACACATTACATTGCCCCCTCCTTAGGATTGATCGTCCCGAACAAATCCATCGTTCTCATCACCACTGTAGCGATGTAGCCGGTCGCGATGTACAACTTTAGGTTTTCCTCTGACTCCCTTTTGTATCCGGTACACGACATCGTTGATTTTTGTAATGACTGTATATGGACCTTCCCAGTCCCGTTGAAGTTTCGGTGACAATCCTTTTTGTCGATGGGGATTGTAAAGCCACACCCGATCTCCTGCTTGGAACTCTGTTGTTGTCGCTCGTATATCGTAGCGTGTCTTCATTCGGTCACTGAACATCTTTATTTTCAACCTGGTATTGTCGTGGATCTGAAGGAGTCTTTCTCTGAGGTCATCAATGTAGTCATTCTCGGCTTGCAGCTCCGACGTGGGACATCCAAATTTTATTTCGCTCGGCAGTCTGATGTTCCTTCCCATCAAAATCTCAGACGGTGTATGACCAGTTGAGCTATGTCTTGCACTTCGATACGCCATCAAAAACAGTGGAATGTGTCGATCCCAATCTCGCTGGTTGTCGTCCACAACTTTGCAAAGATGTTCCTTCAGGGTTCGGTTGAATCGTTCCACCATGCCATCAGATTGTGGGTGAAGTGGTGTTGTTCTTGTCTTCTTGATGTCAAGAAGCCCACAAACTTCCTGAAATATGTTTGATTCAAAATTCCTTCCCTGGTCGGAATGCAGTTCTAATGGAACGCCGAATCTGCTCACCCAGTTGAAGACAATTTGGTCTGCGACTGTTTTGGCTTCTTGGTTTGGAATGGCGTATGCTTCAGGCCACTTGCTGAAGTAATCCATGACGACCAGAATATAACGATTTCCATTATTTGTTTCCGGAAATGGACCCGCCACGTCTACTGCAATCCTTTCGAAGGGTGCTCCAACATTATACTGCTGCATTTGGCTGTGGTTCTTTTTGTTCGGGCCTTTAGTGGCAGCACAGGTATCGCATTTTCGGCACCACTTCTCGACATCTTCCCTTACATGTAGCCAGTAAAATCGTTGTCGAACCTTTTCTAGCGTCTTGTTTACTCCTAGATGGCCTCCCGAAACTCCACCATGCATCTCTCGCAGAACGTCCATAACCTTCGATCTCGGTAAGACTAGCTGCATTACATAAGACTTTCCATCTGCTGATTCCCATTTACGTCGAAGGACACCCTCTTGGACATGAAACGAGTCCCACTGTGCCCAATATGCCTTCAGAGTCGGACTTCTATCGGAGATGTCAGTCCATTCTGGTTTTTCCTGGTGTTCCTTCCAAGCGAGGATGGGTTCGATATCTGAGTCTTCTTGTTGAGCCTTCCTCAACTCGTCGTTGCTCCAGCCATAAACGGGATCGGCTCTGGTTCGTTGGACAGTAACCACTTCTTTTTCTTCTTGTCGTCTGCAATGCTTACAGTCTTGCTTGCATGGTCTCCGAGACAGTGCATCTGCATTTGAGTGAAGCTTCCCCTTCCGATGTTGAATTTCGTAATCGTACGTCTGCAGCCTCTCAATCCACCTCGCCACTTGACCCTCTGGATTCTTGAAATTCAAAAGCCAGTTTAGTGCTCCATGGTCAGTTCGGAGAAGAAACTTCTGTCCATAGAGATACTTATGGAAGTGCTTTGTTGCCAATATCAGTGCAAGAAGTTCTCTTCTGGTTACACAATAGTTTCTTTCCGACTTCGAGAGTACCTTGCTGTAATAGGCAATCACTTTTTCTTCGCCATTATGTACCTGCGACAGTACAGCACCAATCCCGACATTGCTGGCATCAGCATCAATGATAAACGGTTTTCCTGGAGTCGGATAGGTCAGCACTGGTGCATTACACAAGCGTTGCTTGAGCTCTTGAAAGCTGCGCTCGCACTCACCTGACCATTTAAACTGCTTTCCCTTTTCCGTTAGCTGATGAAGACTCTTGGCGATTCCAGCAAAGTCCTTCACAAAGCGCCTATAGTAGGTGGCTAGACCCAGAAAGCTTCGGAGTTGGTGTTTATCCTGTGGTGTTGGCCAATTCTTCACGGTGTCAACCTTATCAGGATCCGTTTTTACTCCTTGGGATGAGATGATATGTCCCAGATATTTCACTTCGGTTTTGAAGAGTGAACACTTTTCTGGGTTAAGCTTGAGGTGGGCTTTTCGAAGTCTTTGAAACACGGCTCTCAGATTTGTACAGTGTTCGTCAAATGTTTTCCCGTATACTATGACGTCATCCAAATAGACCAGGCAAGATTTCCATGTGAGTCCTTGCAGGACGCATTCCATTAGGCGCTCAAAAGTCGCTGGAGCATTGCAAAGTCCAAAAGGCATCACTTTGAACTGCCACAATCCGTTTCCTGTTGAAAATGCTGTCTTTTCTTTGTCTTCAGGATGGATCTCGACTTGCCAGTAACCACTTTTCAAGTCCAAAGTTGAGAACCATTGTGCTCCTTCCATTGCGTCCAGAGTATCACTGATCCTAGGCAGAGGGTAGATATCCTTCTTGGTCACATCATTCAACCTTCGATAGTCCACGCAAAAGCGGGTTGATCCGTCTTTCTTCTTTACCAGGACCACTGGAGATGCCCAAGGACTTTTAGAGTTTTCAATGAGACCTTCTTCCTTCATAGTGGTTATCAGTTCTTCAACCTCACCTTGTTTGGCTAGTGGAAGGCGTCTTGCAGGTTGACGAATCGGCCTTGCATCCCCGGTATTAATTCGATGTTGCACCAGTTGCGTTCTGCCATATTTCCTTTTCGATGACGAAAAGATGTCTGCAAATTCTTCGAGGAGACCTTCTGCAGTTCTTCGTTGTTGGTGGCCAAGATTAGATGACTTGAGAATGTTCGTCTTTATGGAGTTCAGCTCTTCGGACTTCAAGGATTGCCTTGACTCTTCTTCGTTGATCCTTGTTATTGCTGATACAGATTCGCATTGTCCGACAATCTCACCTTTTCTAAGCTTAACTTCATACGGCTTGATGTTCAGTATTCTTACCGGAACCATGTTCTTTAAAGGTCTTACAAGAGTCTTCCCAATGATGACGTTTTGGGAGGACTTTACAGACGCTGGTTCGACCATGAGGTATCGATGGCTGCCAGGCTTACCCTTCAATTTCGTCCACACGAATACCTCTGAAGAAGCAGGCAAAGTGAGATCTTCTTTGATGACGGTTTTCACAGATGGCGATGTCTCATACGAGTTAGTCCCATAGATCATCGGAATCTCGATGTTTCGATATTTCAGGACTTGGTTCCCGATGTCCAATATCACTCCGTGATCTTTCATGAAATCGACGCCGACAATGCACTCATCGCATATATCTGCTACCAGGAACGGATGAGAGAATTCCAACTCTGCCATCCGGATCTTAAGACGTACCTCACCATAAACTTTTGCGGCCTCTCCAGTTGCAGTCCTTAAACGATAGCTGTTGGTGTTGTGGAGCCATGCCTTCTTGACGAGGTCTTGCCGTATGATGGACGCCGTGGCACCGGTGTCAATGGTAGCCACACATTTGTTGCCGTTTATACTTGCTTCCACGGTCAGGCTCTTGTTGTCGCGTTTCGTTTGAGAAACCTGGATGTCGTTTCTGGGGCCATCGATACCAGAAACCAGCTTCTGCCCTTCGAAGTTGGTTCTTATTCGTTTCCCGGGTGGGAAACAACTTTGGAAGCAACGTTGTTCGTGTTGCTTTGACCCGTTGAGTTACTTCTGTTTCCACAGTGTTGGCATGCGGTTCCTCTTCGTGGTAATCTGCACTGTCGCTGTAGATGCCCAGTCTTATTGCAGTTCCAGCATCGTGCTGGTCCGTCTCGTTGACTCCTTTCCACAGTAGCTTTCTGACAAGAGCATTCTTGGACTTCTAATTCTCTTACACGATGCACGTTTTGGGAAGCTTGTTCTGCAGCTTCCATCGTCAGAGCGAAAGCCAATGCTTCTGGTAGTGTTCGCTTTCCAGCAGTGCGGATAGCCCTTTGAAGATTTATATCGCCCACAGCTCTCACAAAGGCTTCAACAGCAAGTTGATTTATTATCTCGTTACCAGCTGTTGGATATGCCAGGTGAACCAATCGCTCGATATCTGCCTGAAGCTGCTGCAGAGTTTCACCTCTTTTCTGCGTCCTATTGTTAAGCTGAACTCGGAAGACTTCTGTCATATGGCTATCCCCAAACCGCTGTTCGATCGCGCTTACCAGAACTGTGAAGTCACCACTCTTCTCTGCTGGGATGGTTTGTAGTAGTTCAGCAGCAGATCCTCTTAAAGCGAGCGTAAGAGCAATGTATTTTTCGTGATCGTCCCAGCCGTTTGTTAATGCTGCTGCTTCAAACTGTTTCTTGTAGATTGACCACGGAATCTGCCCATCAAAGCTTGGAGGATTCACTTCTCTCTTTCTTGAGCACTCACCAGAAGGTTCTCGAGCTTTCATCTTTCGCACTTTTTCTAGTTCATTTGTAATGGTTTCGATTCGTTCGTCAATTTTCTCGAAACGTGCATTTTGTTTTTCGACGCGCTCGTCAACAGTTTTGATTTTCTCTTCGAAGTCCGAAAACCTGCCTTCTAAAAGGTTTCTCTGTTCGTCGAACCGCTCTAGGACATCATTTCTTTGAGTTTCTAGTTGTTTCAGGACATCACTCCTTTGAGTTTCTAGTTGTTTGAGAACATTCTGCTGTTCTTGCTTCTGGTCGCTTCTTTGGGCTTCTAGTTGTTTCAGGACATCACTCCTTTGAGTTTCTAGTTGTTTGAGAACATTCTGTTGTTCTTGCTTTTGATCGCTTCTTTGTTCTTCAAATTTGGCTAGAAGAAGTGACATCATGTTAGATAAAGCAACATTTGCATTTACCTCTTCCACTTTTGCTTCTAATTCAAAAGCAAACGTATCTGGGTCTTCATTTTGCTGCTCCAGATATTCTTGCAGCCGTTTAACGAGTTCAGTTTTTACTCCTGTCCCACTTAAGCCACGTTTGCTTAGTTCGGCCTTTAGCTCAGGAACAGTTAAGTCTTTCAAAACTTTACTCATCTTTTTTTTTTTTTTTTTTTTTTTTTTATTTTAAACTTCACTACTTCACACAAAATAGTTCAATCACTGCTCACTGTTTTTACTCTCAATAAGTTTTAATCCCTTATTCTGACACCAATGTAATATTCGGCTTGGTCCGCTAATTAAAACTTATTCACACTTGCAAATAAAACACAAATTTACTTTATTTAAAATCGCTTCAACTTATTTATTGAACACTCAACTTTTTACGTTCCGAACACAGTCTTTACTTTCAATTATTACTTTTATACACAGTCTTTACTTATCGCAGTTTAAAACCAATAATCCATACTGAACCGCTTCGCTTCCGAGCGCCTATTTATATACCTCAAATCGGTTCGAGAATCTACGAGGTTGTTCTCGATGCTTAACGAAGTTCTCCACTTTATCACTAGATGCTTACCCCTTTCGAGGTTCTTGTATGCGCTGAATGAGTTCCCCTCTAAGCCACTAGATGTTTCTCGATGCTTAACGAAGTTCTCCACTTTATCACTAGATGCTTACCCCTTTCGAGGTTCTTGTATGCGCTGAATGAGTTCCCCTCTAAGCCACTAGATGTTTCTCGATGCTTAAAGAAGCGAGTTCTCCTATTACTACCACTAGATGTTGCCCCTTATTATTGAAAGAGTGTATACACATTACAATACTATTAGCTCTTCTTTGTGAATATCCTTTAGTCAATTTGTATTGTGATACGTATGGCTCCAGTATACTTGTATTGTTCAATTTATTAACTGTTCTGTGATGCGTTCGAGTAGGAAAAGGTTTTTCCAGTGCTTTCGTTCGATATTTAACCCTTTTTTCGCAACTGGGTGTTTGTCATTTTGCTTGAATAACCAAGAAAGACTAGAAATTTCTATGCTGACCAAAGTTATAACAAACCTTGCTCGCCTTATTGGCCTTGGATCCTTCATCATCGGGTGGGTGTATAAGATTTATTCTCATCAATACTCCAAAACCATTTCAGCACTTTCTCCGCTAATAAAATTATTGGGCTTGGTGGAATTGATAGTTGCTTTGCTTGCCTATGTCAATGTTTCGATTTCGATGGAATTTCAAAAGGACATTCACGCTGAACTTTTCAACCGAGCCTATGAACTTGACAAGATTTTCATTGAGCAATTCGATGTGAGTTTCAATTACGACAAGGAAATCCGTAAGAACACTCTCAATACCAGGCTTTTAATGTTCTATTGTGGAATCTACTATACGGCGTCATTCATAAGCGTGGATTTAGATTGGCGAGTTGCTTTGATGGCCTTCGGTTATGCTATATTTACACTTGGACCGTTATCAAGCAGTTTTGCGCACATTACTTTAATGGATTTTCTTCGAATTCGATTTGAATTGTTTGGGGGTATGTTTGAAAAATACATTTCACTGGATTTAAATCGGAACAAAGAACAACAAAGGCATTTGGTTTTATTAATCAACCATTTTCGGAAGTATTGTCAACTTATTAACAACGTTAATTCGGTTTACGGACACACTGTCATGGTGAATTACCTTCATGATTTTACCCAGACTTCATGTGTTGTATTCGTTTTATGTCACATGGCATTGGAATCACAAGCTTCAATCTTAGAATATCTACTTTTATTGATGTTTGTTCTGCCGAGAATGCTCAAAATCGTGTACATGGCTGCTTGTGCCAGGGTAACCATTCTTGAGGTAAGTGAAATGGTACAAAAGTGGATAACTTGAAGGGGTTTCTTTTGCATTGATATATAAATTTAAGTTTAAAAACTTTTTGCTCAGGACCTATGCAGTACGAATTGAATCTCTTAAGGGTTCAACAACGTTATTGAAAAAATTGAAAATTATTTTCAAAGTCAGTTCTGTTTTATCCAAAAATTGCGTTTTTTTAATAGAAGTTAGTAGTATAGTGCTGCACCCAAGTTTGTGAAAGAAGTTCTTGAGAATGGTATGCTAGTGGACAATGGTACCCATCGTACGTTGCGTTGGATGGGTCTCATTGCACGAATATCAACTTGCCATCTATCTCAACACCTTAACATTTCTAGCACTGATGGATTGAAGAGAATTCTGTATACACATCTCGGAATATTTTCTTGTCCGATTGCATCAGTAATAGGCTGAGAATGACGTTTCGGCTAAGGGTTTGTCTAGTTAACCGACTGTTTTTTTTTTTACTGAAATTGAAGACATGGATTTGGACGACCTCTGGTTTATAAAGAATGGCATTCAATTAATCCTTAGCTTAAAACCTAAAACCATCAATAATTTCTTAGAAAACTGGTTTGACAAATTGCGCTACTGCGAAGTTAGCAGAGGGAGTCACTTAAATGACGTTGTTTAATGAGAATTTACAGCTACTACTAATCCCTACTAATATTATAAATGCGAATGTAAGTTTGTTTGTTACGCTTTCACGCAAAAACTACTTAACCGATCATCATGAAACTTTGCACATACACTCTTGAAGGTATTAGAACATAGTAATGAAGTTTCAACCCTGAATACTGTAATACCAACCCACTGTATTACCGACGGTGACGACAATATCTAATTCAATATCTAATTCAATTGAATATAGTTTCAACTGTTTCTAATTTTTCTATATTTCCGGAATTGCAACAAAAATTGTGTAGTGATCAGTGGTTGTGTGCAAGAGCAATATTAGCACCAAGAAATGAAATTGTAAATAGGATCAACACTGACATTTTAAACGAGGTTCAAGGAGAAATGAAGGAATATTTGTCAATGGATACAATTATGGATACGGAACTAAGTACTTCATATCCTGTGGAGTTTTTAAATTCACTTGAACTATCGGGTGTACCGTCACATAAACTTCAATTGAAACTAAATGTACCAGTAATGCTTATGCGAAATCTAGATGCTCCTCGGCTATGTAATGGAACAAAGCTTCGGATAACAAAATTGGGACAGAACATACTTGGTGCTACTATTTTAACAGGTGTCGGTAAGGGAAATAGTGTTATAATACCTCGGATACCAATTATTCCCACTGACCTTCCATTCCAATTTAAAAGGGTTCAGTTTCCCGTCAAGCTTAGCTTTGCTGTTACTATAAACAAGGCACAAGGACAAACATTACAGGTAGCAGGAGTGCATTTAGAAAACCCATGCTTCTCTCATGGTCAACTTTATGTAACCTGTTCACGTGTATGTAATGCCCGGAATTTACACATATTTGCACCCGACGGGAAAACTTATAACATTGTCTATAAAAATATCTTAAATTAATACTTTGTATTTTATTTTTTTAAATTGTTAGAATTCAGAATTATTTATTTTTGTTACGGTGAAATATATTTTAACATTTGTTGTTGCATTTCAATAAGCATATATTAAGGTGTGAAACTTCATTGTCTGTAGTAATTTTTAAAAATTTTTGATCTCAGCCAAGCAATAAAATTTAGTTATTATATTGACTCATTTCTATTATTATACCCTTATTTCTATTATTATACCCTTACCCTTTATCTCTCATACTTATTTAATTTATCCACTGCGGGCGAAGCCGCGGGTAAAAAGCTAGTAAATCCATAAAACAGGAACATAACTTAATTTTTCTCATTTTATTGAATTTTTAAAAAGAAACTTTTATTTTGCTCACCTTTCAATGTTTTCAGCTGACGAATTTTTTTTTAATCAAAATTCTTAATTGATTTTCAGTTTAAATCTTGTGTGCAAATAATTGCAACTTATGATGACCATTGCCCATCAAAAGATGCAAAAAATGTTGTTGATGAGTTATTAATGTGGAATAAACTTAATCAATTTCAATTTTATGTTGGAAGTACCCTACAACTTAATTTTGGTCTTGTTTATGCGGTAAGAAATTGAAAAACTTATATTAAAATCAGTTTAATAATTAATAATTTAATAATTTGATTTATTTTGATAAATGTGCATATGTACATACATTGTAACTACATACATACATATGTATGTACCTATATAAAGGGTGTTTTTTAGACCTGTGGTTTTCAAAAAGTAATAAAATGTATGTATGTATATAAAATATTATGGCCGAGAATTTAGCTTTATTATAAAGATAAGGGTTTCTCATTATGTTTAAAAAAATCGGACAAATGGCCTCCGCGGCTGGCTAGAATAAATTCCGGCCAAAACAATGGTGGATCCAGGAGGGGAGGGGGGTGAAAATACAAAATTTGTATTTGTTTGCTTGCTAAAAGTACTTTTTTTAATTGATCAAGAACATAATATGAATTGGAAATTCACAGAAGCACAAATTCGACATATTTACCAAAACTTGGTAAAATTTAAATTTTTGTTTTCACGGAATTTAGAATTTGGAAAAACTTTGGTAATGCTTTAAATTATTTTCATAAAATTTGTTTGTAAGAAAAAGAGCAAATATTCAGGTTCTTGATATTAAGTTGCCTTTAAATTCCTGAAACTCCTTTTTTTGATGCACAAAAATAGTGAACATTGAAGTGATTTTTACTTGCCACATATAGGAATTATATATGTATGTACTATATAATATATAGAATGCAATAATTGCATTCGTAACAAATTTCGAACTCGAGCAGAAAAGTCCAAAAAAGTTGGTCCTCCGATTCCGATCGATATTTTATTTTTAAAACTGTCTAAATTTTTTTTTAGTTTGGCTTCTTTCTACAAGAAAAACATATTTCGGTATTGATCAAGAAGAGTACCCTTTATAAAACTGTTATTTTGTTTTAAGTTTTCTCAAGAATGTCATAATTTTTTTATTTTTAAAAATACATTGATTTTTGTTTACAAAACTCGATATTTCAGAAGGGGGTCACCATGTACATATATTTTCAAGCACTAAACAACTGTATACCAAAAATATTATTAAGACAAAATTTAAAAAAATTTATATATACAAATTAATTAAAAAAAAAAACGCTCTATTGATTTTCCAAACAAAAATTATGTTAATCTAGGTTTTTTAAATAAAAATTTTCGAGAAAACTTATTTTGCAGACACATTTTTAAATCTTTAAATATAATAAATATTTGTTTGGACTTTTTGGAAGACATTAGCAAGTTCTAGCGACCCAGTCGTGCATTTTATTTCTTTCAAAATTGATTTTATTTTAAATACAAAAACTTTTAAGATCTTAAAAAATTAAATAAATCTACTTTTTGAAGTGCATTTGCTTTGGATGCTCTAGAACACAAAAGTGTCATCTCAACTTGTTTACCTTAATTTGTTTTTATTTAATCTTTAGAGAAATTATGTACTTAAATGGAACTACATATTTCCTTAAATTCAAGAGTCAAACATTTTTCTCTCTACAATTTTAAATTTTTTGTAACTAATTTAAGATAAAAATATTTTCTAGCATCTACGAGTAAGCAGACTGATAACGATAGTAATAATACCCCGAAAATTGAGTTCGAAAAAGCTACGTCAAAAAAAAGCCCGAAAATTCTTCATAATCAGATCCTCTCTCATTTTCTGGGTTTTTGAATTTTTGTAGCGTTTTTTCGCATTAATAAAAATGGAAACAAGGAAAGTATACATTATTTTTGGAAAAAAGTTACGTTTAAAAACAATTTCTTACATTTCTGCGTGAAACGCACCAAAAACCCTCTAAACTATTGTGTTTTGCTCTTAAATATGGCGTATTTAGAAAACTGTTTGAATGCTTTCATATGTAGGGAGTCGTCCAAATTAAATAGTTAGACCATACCTTGCTAGACAACAGTGTTCTAAAATAACTGTACAGCTAAAGTTGTCACTTTAGCCCTTGAAATGTTTAAATGTAAATTTAAGTTAAAAGTCTGGATCCGCCCTTGGGCCAAAAGACCCAAATGTCGACCATTTTTTGCACCAATTGTGGACATACATATGTCAGCAATAATGGTCCGAATATTGTCTTCTAACGCGTCAATCGTCTCGGATGGCTTATCTACATAGACAAAGGGATATCATTAAACCTCAAAAAAGTAGCCAGTGTTGTTAAATCGCACGATATTGGTTACAGCTGTAAAAAAGACTATGGCCTCTTTCACACATGACGATTTTCTTCGTACGGAAAAAAACCGTACACGGCCGAAGTATATCTCAGTCATTGAGACGGCTGTTTTAAATCGACCGTACGAAAAAAAAACCGTCTCCGTCCAGTGTGAAAGCTTTAGTTGATTTTATTAGTTTACTATCCATGGCTCACGGATAAAAATCGTACGAATTTTAATCGTACGGACGAAACCGTCTCGTGTGAAAAGGGCCTATCTCTGAAAAAAGAATTGCCAGCTTAAAAACCACACGTCTAAAAACCACCCGTTAGCTAAAAACCAATCACTAAGAATCAATTCAAAATATACAGGGTGTCCCATAATGAATGGTTCAAAATATGCAGGAACAAAATGTCTAACAGAATTTGGCAACTTTTCTGTCAAAAACTATTATATACTAAAATCTGATAGGTTTAGAACTAAAATTCCACTATGTTTAGTTTTGATCTTTCATTATTAGGCACCCTGTATATTCGTCTGTTCAAAGGTAAGACATTTATGTCCTAACAAAAAAAAAATATTGGATTGAAGGAAATATTTTAAAAATTTTATTTTGAAGATGCTGAGACATATATTTTTTTGAATCCCTATGCATTAGTATTTTAAAAATGTACCTACATATTTGAATCTCATAAACATTCAAAAGCTTCCACCACCTTAGTGTGTTTTACCTTTGGACTGACAATTTTATAAACGTATGTTTTGTTTACCTTTTATTTATAATAAATTAAATGTTTTTTTTTTTATTACTTTGTAGTTCTTTTTTGGTGTTGGAAACTACGTTTTGATATTGATTCAACTAAAATTTCAAGAAACTGCCATAATAGAACGTTTGAGTGGATCATTAAAAAGACAATGAATATATTAGTAAGTTAAAAACTTAATAAGTTTACATTTTAATGAAGAAATAAATTATTAAAATTTAGTAGATGGTGGTTGTTTATATTTGCTTTCTTTTCTTGTGCTTCAAAGTGATAAGAAATATAGAACAAAAGTTAAAATAGGAGATTTTTAAAATCTACGTCTTGTTAATTTTTCTTTTAAATATGTATGTATGTACTTTTCCAGAATGAAGAAAAAGACATTTTTGAAGTGAATTATCTTATAAATATATTTTTTCGCCATCGACACCGTACCCCTCCGCTTATATTTACATATATACATATAAGGTTTCTATTAAGAGGTTTAATTTTAAATATTTTTTTTTTAAAGGGTAAAGTATGCCTTCAACAATGGAATATAATATTAAATCATAAAATTTTCCTTGGCCAATTGTGAGCACCTTTTCGAGAAGTTATACGGTTATGCAACTTTTCCTGCAAAATGTTCCCATTTTATAAGCGAACTTTCACAATTCTACTTTAAGTGATGACGTAGTGTTTACTTGTCAAATTTCAAAAGATAAAAGCTTCAAAAGTGACACCTGTCCAAAAAGCGGACTATTTAAAATGAAAACCCTTTAGAATGTAAAGTAAAGTAATTTCTTAGTCACATGATTTCGTATATTAAGAGTTTTATCGTCTAAGTCAAGTTTTACAAATATGAAATCCATCAGCATTCTCCTTAAACAAAAACTCAAACATTTTGTTAAAAAGTTGTTAAAGTTAAAAATAAATGAGAGGTTGATTTATCAACCAGAGTTTTTTTTTATTTTAAAGGAATATAAAAGGAGTAGATACATGAATTTCAATTGAATTTTCTATCTAGGAACTGAATTAAAACTTTTAAATGCTTTCTCGACCAATTCAAATTATAATCAAGTTTATCCAAAGCATCAAACAAAATCGATTTTGAAACACCAAATATTTCAATATTTGTTTGTATAAATTTCTCAAATGTATTTCTTTGTTCTATGCTTGTAATTAGGATAGCAACCTTGCCCACAACCTCTGCAGCAGTCGACCAGCTTCCTAACCTATAAATTGAATAAAAATAATCGAATGACAGAACTAATATTTTTATAACTTACGATTTTGCCAAATCAACCACCCTCGTGGTGATAATTTCATATACAGGCCACACGTTTTCTGGGTTTTCTTTAAATAAAGGAGTAATGGCATCAACCTTATCTTCAACGGGTATTTCATCACTAAGAATCATCTCAAAGTACTTCTCGATATTTTTCAAATTTCGACTACACGCAAGACCATTCCGAATTCTAAGCTTTTCCCTTGCTACTTTTTCATGTTTAAATCTTTTGAACAATTTTTCATAATCATTTTCCGATGCATTTCTCATTCCATTACAATAAACCGTGGATCTTATATCAACTTGGATAGTATTTCCATCAATTAGATATTCTTTCAGCATTTTTCCAAT
This sequence comes from Eupeodes luniger, assembly GCA_951509635.1. Lineage (NCBI taxonomy): Eukaryota > Metazoa > Arthropoda > Insecta > Diptera > Syrphidae > Eupeodes > Eupeodes luniger. The sequence goes on along the minus strand of OX608075.1, from coordinate 80,493,841 downwards.
TTCTTTATTACATTCTTCTCGTCCATATTTGCAATTAAAATTCAGAACTTGATTTCGGTTATAAACATCCAGAACAGATTCGTGTTTCAAAGAACTCATGCCTAGTTTTTTAAACACCTTTTCTGTGACTGATAAAATATACTTTCCAAAGTTATTATGTTCTGAAGGAGTCAAGAACTGACCAATAAATGTAAAACCCTTAAAAGCTGCCTTCCAAGGTGTATAGTGTGTTTCGGTGTGCAAATATTCAAGCCATTCGAATACTTTATCATATTCATAAAGCCCAATTCTTCCAAGTGCAAATAAATCATCAATAAATTGTGCCCGATTTAATTCATGAATACCGGACCAATTATTTTCAAGGAGAGCTTTTTTTAAGCTTTTGTTAAGATTGAAGTCGTACATTACTCTATAATATCCTGTTTGTTGAATGTTAAACACAATCCAATTAATCGGTTCTTTAAAATCAATATCGATTTGTTGTTGGTCCTTGTTGAAATAAAATTTGGGATAGGTCTTGTTAAAATCCCCCTGGACATTTGTAGTGAAAGTCACTGGTATTGTATACCGAAGGTGTTGATCACTTCCGTCATTTGGATCATGTACGTATCTTGTTTGTTGAATTGTAGCTTTCAAATGATCGGGAGAGAGTGTGACATTTATGACAGGAAAACCAACAGTCTCCGTCCAATCGTGGAAAAAAGAATCAACATCAACTCTTGGAAATGATGGCCAGTAGTTTTTTAAATGTCTTAATAGATGCGATGGATTTACCGAACTGTTTAAACTAAAATAAAATAAAAATATAGTTATCCAAAAGGCTATAGGTACCTATTTGATATCAAATCATCACAATGACTATTTCAAATGGTCAAAACATTAATTTTGAGAAAAAATAATATTTCAGATAAAACAGAAGATATTATACTGCAAATAATATTAACGAAGTTAGGGAAGTTAGTCAACCTTGACTTTTAAAAGTATATAAGACAATAATGTCAGTTATCAATTAACACAAAATTGTTCTCAAAATACACCAAACAGCTGCCAATTGTGAGTACTTTTATTTCTATTTTAAACATTATTAATAACCTGTTCACAACTAGATTAAAAGCATCTCATTTTATTTCGGCAGTTTATTCGCCCCATCAGAAGACTTAGAGCCAATTAAGGGTGAGCTCAGGTTGAACCCAGATCTCAAAAAATACTAAAACAAAGGATTTATATCAGGGTGAGTTCAGGTTTTTCAAATAAAAAAATGGTTTTTGCTGACCCAAGGGTGATTTTAGAGTTCAAAGAACAGACCTTTAAAAAAAAAGTCAAACCCTGATTTTGGAGATCTTGTTTTGCGAACGAAATTTGTTTGTCGCTCCCTCTTCACTTCGTTAAAGTTCTAGCTCTGACGAATTCATAAAATTTTCTTTAATTTTGCATTAGACTCTAATCTTTGAATTTTTCGAAATCTAAATTTAAAGGGTTGTTATATCTTTTAACATTTGCATTGTTGATGCGATAATGAATTTGGAAAAAGAAGCAAAATAAACTGAAAACAGAAGATATTTCTAAACTGAAGGGTGGTGCATGCAACCAGAGATGCAGTTGAGACTAAAGACAGCTGGAGAAAATGAGTTTGTTCAATTTCAGGTCCAGGTTTTTGTTTTTCATTTACTCGTAGTTAATGATCTTTTCGATAAAACAAGTTTCGGAGAAATTGTCATATTTCCATTAAAATTTGTTTATGTCCTTAAGAAGGAAGCAAGAATGAGCTTGAAATGAAAATCTCTATTCATAAACAGAAGAATTATTTCTGACAGATATAACATCATGTGGGAATTGATGCAAGAAAGGGTTAGCTAAAATAAGATTTCAAAAATTGGTTTTAAATCAAAGAAAATGAACATATTTTCCTCAATGGAATGAAGAATGGATCAATATTGTTTTTTAGATATTTTTACAAACAATGTTCTGTCGAATTAGCTGTCGAATCGAATTGCATTCCCACCCTTAAACAATTAAACAATTTAGCCGTAATAGTCGAATGCTTATCAGTTTACCCTTGAATTTAATTTCGGACATACCTACTGTCAAGTATAGAGATTCTGTTTTTAACTGCACGTCGAGAATGTGAAATGCTTTATCCAACTCTGTTTTTCCCTCCGATTTTTATATTCAAAACTTTAATACCAATGTGCTACGGGAACTTCTCACAAATCTTTCACTTGTTTTCTTAAAGCTAACACTGTGTTCAAACGTTAAACATATTAAGGGTAATGATAACTTCGAACTCACTTTGATCTTATGTAGTCCTTTATTGCCAACTGAAACTGTGACTCTGACATTGCATGCTCTATCATTCTTAAGACGGAAGCTCCCTTAACATAAGCTATACTGCTGAACTTTTTTGCTATCTCATCGGGTGAATAAACATTTTCTTCACTTAATGCCTGAGTAGAATTAGTGGCATCATGGTCAAATATTGAATGCATCTGATCGACTGTAAATTGTTTATCGAGTTCATACTGTGGAAAGAGCTGTAAGAATACAAAAACAATAGTTTAAGGTCAACAGGCTACTAGAGAATGACTTTCATTTCAAAATGTATGTATTTATACCTTTTGGGTAAGAAAATATTGATAGTATCTAGCAAAAGCTTCATTAAGCCAAAAATAACCCCACCATTCGAAGGTTATAGAATTTCCGAACCAATTATGAGCAGTTTCATGAGATATTATAGTAGTACTGTACTGCATTCCAGAAATATCAGTGTTTCCATCTTCAAAAATTAAAACTTCATCTCTGCAAAATTAACAAATAAAAACTACATAATGTAAAAGCTCTAATTTCACCAGACTTTTAAGTTGCAATATAAATACTTGTAGATAGTGAGTCCCCAATTTTCCATTCCATTATGAATAAATTTAGGCAAAGAAACTTTTTGTAAAACCGAGTTACCTAATTTAACATAAGGTACTTCAAAAAGTTGATTATATCCATTCAAAATTTTTGTTGCAACTTCATAGCTGAATATTGTTTTATTGTAATTTTCAGGCCTTGAAATAATAGAAATTACGTTGTCTGTTCCTGTACGTGGAATATATTCCGAAATTATCATTGCAACAAGATAAGTTGACATCCTTGGAGTTGTTTTAAAATGATCAATGTAACGGTTTTCTTCATGACTGTTAAAATTACAAAAATATTATAAAAATAAGATAATTCTTGTAGATCAATAAAAGGTTTCATTTTGAATTGCTCCCTATTTTCACTTTTGCTGTCACTTTGAATTTGATCTTTTGACATTCGACAACAAAAACTACGCCATTTTTAAACACTAAATCATTGTAAAGATTAAAATTAAACCTTTTATTGGAAAACCCTTTACTTGTCAACTGTGGTTGAGAGCAGTTCTGTGTTGCTGAAAGTTCGGTAATTCCTTGGACGGCTTATGTGAATGGTGAAATAAGCTTTAAATCCGGGTTCATCAAAACATGGAAATAGTTTTCTAGCATTGATACGCTGCAGCTGTGTCGCTAAGATTAATCTTTCGGGATGATACAAATAAATAATTATGTAAAAAATATGAATTTCACAAATGTACATAATGCACATAAATACCTCTCACTACTTGAACCACCATCAGTGTAACTACTTCGAAAAAGTCCTTCGAAACCATCGTTAATTCGACCCGTGTATTTAAAACTTAAAATATAATCCACAAACGGGATTAGCTCTTCGTCGAGTTTAAAAATTAGTTTATTAGTTAAGTCATCATATTTATTTGAAAATTTCACTTTATTTTCCCCCACTGATGAATACAAATCAATCAAATTTAAATTTAAATCATTCACATGGACAGCGAATTCCGCGATACTAGAATTGTTGGTATTGATAGTAATGCAAGTTTCCCCATTAAATGTAAAACGCTTATCTCCATCTTCCGGTAGAAAATACGGTCTTATGGTAATATTGTAACTCTTGGGAAGAACATCATTTGAAAGGCGGTAGTTGTTAAAATCATTATGTAAATTATGGGGACTACAAGATGCAAGACATATAAATAAAACAGTTATAATCAAAGCGCCAAGCGTCTTCATGGTGAAGTAACTAAAATCAACTAATTTACTTAAGTGAAACCTTTTATGCTCCATGTGGTGTTTTTTGTTTTTTTTTTGATAATGATAAATATTCTAGATATGGTACCAAAATATTAAGGCGGTTTAAAGTATTGCAAAAAAAAATGGAGTATGACACTTCAAATGACAGGTGTCAAATCGCAGCGCCACCAACTTGAAACTACGAAACTAAAGAGTCTACAGAATATTTTGCTATAAAATATTTGTTTGTTTGCCAAATATGTTTTGATGAATAGTTTAGGATGCCATTCACAGGAAAAAGGAATACAAGCAATACTTTTTGGGGTTTTCGATAGATAAAATAAATTAATTTGTTTTTGATCTAGATCTGTCAAATCTTTCCCTGTTTTTGCATTTCATGGAGCAAAATAAATTGATTTATTTATGTTTTAAGATCAAATCTGAGGATATGTGGAGATATGGTTTTATCGGCAGATTTACCTTTGCACTAATACTAATACAATAAAAGCTCTACCAGACTCTTAAACACGAACACGAAGTTACACTTATACAATGACAAAAAATAACTTCAATCGAATTCCATGCGCCACAAAAAATAAATCAATTTTTGACGGAAATCTGAATTTACACATGGAAAACCCCATTTTTTAAAATGCTATTGATGATTAAGAAACATTCGAAAAAAGAAAAACGCCAGCATTTCTTAATTGTTTTTGAGGTGCAGCCTTTGATTGAAAAATTTCATTTGCAGAAGATCACTAAAAATTAAATTATTTCGTTTAAGGCCAGAGGTTATATCCGAACAATTTTTTTTACCAACAATACTGGACAATTAGAGAAATTTGTTTTTATTTACGTGAGAGTACATTAATACTCTAATTTGAAATATCTTTAACAAAAAATAAATTGATAAGAATAATTATAATCAAACACAAACCAGATATTAAAACAGGGAAATAAACAAATAAAAGGGGAAGTACCTGAAAAAAAATGTAAGACTTTCAAGCTTATATTATTGGTAACTTCTTTTGCATTACAGTATAGTTCAATTTATTGTTTGGGGTTCGTTCCGATTTCAATAACGTACTTTCTGCACAAGGTCATGTAAATGCTGATTAGTTATCAGCTTAAAAATTATGTATCTTGAAGAGCGAGAGCAGCTCAGCTAATAACACATTAAGGCCTAATACAGCGCCATTTATTCTCAACTCATCAAAAACTTAGCGACTGTCGAATTTGGAGATCACAATCATCGCGTATCGCTAATAATAATTTAATAATTTTGACCGGGTTGTTCCATTGATAATAATACGTCTGTACGTCAATATTAACTGCCTTTTTTAAAGTTCAGTTTATTGATCAATATGGGGACATGCAGGGATTTTAAGTAGATCTCAGGTACCTTGGTTTTTTTGTGTGGATAGTTGAAGTGCTTACAATTACCTTCAAAATGAGCCCTTTATCATGAATATCGAAAAAACTGTGTACCACCTGCGTAGTGCGTCAGAACTAGTTTTATTGTAGTTTTAATAATTTTGAAGGATTGTTCAATTGATAATAACCGATCCATTATAGTACATGGCAAGTATTTAACTAATATTACGACACTTCAAATGACACCTAAGTTTGTCAGATGTCAAATGTCAGCGCTGCCAACTTGAAACCACGAAATGAATGAATAAGGAGCAACGACCTTAGATAAGAAGGTAGAACTGACATTCACATGCAAATTTTGCTACGTGACGCAATTAGCGCTGGAGTTCGCTGTTTTGATATCACATAGTGCCAAAATTATAAGTGTTCTTTGAATATTCTCAAGTTTTTCGATATTATATTGTTTGTTAAACGCAAGCCACCACACAATCGATTCATATGACAAGATAGGTCGTACCACAGCTGTGTACGTCTACTTATTCATCGTTTGCTGAAAACCGCGGTTGAACTCGAATATATGTATGTATAGGTTACTGAAGAAATCACAGCATTGTTATCTCCGTCGATATTCAAACATAAAATGCCCATGTATAGTTACATATATACGCGTCCTAGTGGGCCCGAAATTGGCAAGTAACTTGGATATTTCGAGACATAGAACACCAAGAGAGCGCATTTTAGGGGGTTGGCACTATGGAATGCCTCCCTCCGTTTATGGTACTTAAAAAGGAGTCGAAAGGCTATCTTTTAAACTTTGTCACGTTAAGTACTTTATCTCTGCTTTAAATTAAATTAAAACAATGACTATATAGCTTTAAACTTAATGATTACAGAAACAATATTCAATAAGATTAAAACTGAATTAAAAACATACAACAACAAAAAAGCAATAAATTACAAAAAAAAACTATAAATGGTATCGACAAAAAAGAATACAATTGTTACAACCCTAGGAGTATGCAATTTAAAAAACAACTTCCGCCGTTTTGTATCTATTTCCTGTTTTGTTTAAAATTTCTTAGGTACACGAAAGCTCGCGGTATGGTTGGGATCTATGGTGGCTCATATAAAAAGCTTATGTGCTTTTTTTTTATCTAGGGTACTATTAGTTTGTACATTCTTTTCTTCTTTTATTGCCGTACGATTTTGAAGAAATCAAATTGGCTTATTTCTCTTTTCTAAGTGACGATTAATTTATATGCGGCAACGAAATTCAGTCGGCATCTCTAGACCACAGGACATTAACTCTGCAGAAGGGTTCAAGCCCTTTGCCCTTGAACATTCCGTAAAAAGTCCTCTCGTTTTGGACTGGAGCACAAAAATTAGACGGGATCAAAGTATACATTTTTTTTTTTTTTTTCAAATTACTTGAAAACTATTGACTTTTTTGAAAGAAAGTAGTGTGTAGCCCACAAAAACGATAGCAACAATTTTTGTTCGTATAGTGGATAGATTTTTAGAAAAATGATAGAAAATATGACAGTGTACTGCATTTAGTCAAAAAAATACCTTATATTTAGAAGGAAACATTTTTTTACCGGGTTATGTCTGACAAAATATTTTGTACTGAAAAGCCAAGTTTCAAAGTGGTACGGCAAGGGAAACGCCATCATCTTGAACAAAATATTTCGTTTTAGATCTGAGAACCACATTTAGATAATACAATTATCTAGAAAAAGACACATATATGAAGTTTCTATGTCAATATGTGTCTGAGTAATTGCCTTTTTTTTTGCAAAATGGGGGTATGTAATATCGGACAGATTATATACTGCCTGCGTCAGAACTAGTTTTATCGTTTCATTTTTTTTTTATTTTTATATAATGTGCCCAGGACATTATAGAGATCGTCCCGTAAACCGAATCATATCGGTTTTTGAGTAATGAATGAAATTTTGAAAAACAAATGCTTTTAGACTCACCCTGTTTTTTTTCATTTTTAGTAAAAAAATGAATGAATGCTTTGAGATTTAAAATCTTTAAAGTAGTATGCTGACAAAAAATTGAATAACTTGATGTTTTTTTTTTTTATTTTAACATTTATATGTAATCTCTGTTACGTATCCTAAACCCTAAAAAAGGGGAGGATTCCTTGCTCACAATAATTTGACTATAGTTTGAGGGGCCTAAGATGAGTGTTTACCGAGATACGGGCATTTGAAGTTTGAAAATTTAATTGTTTTCGTAACTTAGTGTGAAACTGCCCATTTGATTATTTTAACAACTTCTTGACTGAGATTTAACTTACTTTCAATTTGGTGTAGTAAAGGTGGTTCTTCATTGACAAGTTTCTATTAAGCCACATTCCATGCACCATTTATGAAAAAATCACGATCGAATGAAGTAAATGTAATCCATGTTTAAGACTTTTACTCTTCCGAAATTTCTTGAGGGTAATTGCTATGGAATAATCCATAGCTGAAACATATTTATTCTTTTGTTTAATAGATTTTATGTTTCGAGATCAAAACCAAAAAACAGTCAATCGTTTATTGATGGAGATGCATTTGCAGCCCTTCATTTTTAAAATTTAGTTTTTAAAAAGATTAAATTCTGTTAAATATTCAGTCAAAACAAAATAATGAAGGAAAACTTACTTTAAAAATCTTAGATAGAATATTTTGTCTTGCAAAATTGACAAATCGCAAAAATGAGACAATCTGACATTTTGTTTTTTTCCACCGCTCACCGATAGAGAATTTGAGAATTCGCCTCAAATGGAATTTGAGGGTGTTTCAGACAAGACGGGTACCGGCTGGGGCTTTAGATAGTATAGGTCATTGACATACCAGATAATTCTCATACAAAACACCCTTTAAAAGTGATGCGACCTCTTTAGCACTACTTTCCTTCTTGTAGGTTTGCCGAAAAGAAAATATTATTAATTTTCAAACTCCGTCTTTCCTTTAAAGGGCTTTTTTGTCAAAGCAGCTAAGGACATCTATTGTTATAAAGTTAACAAATTAAACAAATAAATACAAAAATTAAGTTAAAAATGTTCCCATATTCCCGCTGAAACGTTGAGGAATAGATGACTCGAACATAGATTTGGCTACTAGCTGTTCGTATCTAGTAGGTCAAAACTATTGAGAATTAAAACAAAATTGTTCGAAGTTGCATACATTTTGCTATAAGTATAGTTGCTCGCTTTTGCCGAAAACTTGCGAGCAACTTTAAATAGTGGTTGCCAAGAAAAAGTCAAAAGAATCTTTAACAAACTAGGTGCGCATGAGAAGGGGGCCTTACATGAGTCCCAAAAACAATCTTTGAACGCACACACATCAATAATGTCAATTTTCAAACAAAGATGTCACCCTATGTTGTCCCAAAATTTTGACGTTTAGCAAACTTCCGCTGATCTGTCTTTTTTCGCTTGAATTCGGTGAACTCTGAAGGCAAAATGGTAGGTCCTGCTAATAAATCCTTAAATATTGATAACATCCATGAATTTATGTTAAAATAACTATATTCAAACTATTTTCTATTATTTTATCATCAAGTTTTATTCCAACTTTACTTGTATTTTTCTCTAGAAAAGCTTTGAAAATTTTATTCAAGATGCATTCAATTAATTTTTCTATGTACTATTTTTTTACTTTCAGTCTCTCGTTATTCCTGAGAAGTTTCAGCACATTCTTCGTATCATGAATACGAACATTGATGGTAAACGCAAGGTGACCATCGCCATGACTGCCATCAAGGGTGTTGGTCGTCGTTATGCCAACATTGTACTCAAGAAGGCCGACGTTGATCTCACCAAGCGCGCCGGAGAGTGCTCAGATGAAGAGGTCGACAAAATTGTCACCATCATCCAAAACCCAAGGCACTACAAAATCCCCAACTGGTTCCTCAACAGACAAAAGGATGTTGTCGATGGCAAGTACCAGCAATACACTTCCTCGTCATTGGACTCAAAACTCCGTGATGATTTGGAGCGTTTGAAGAAGATTCGTGCCCATCGTGGTATGCGTCATTACTGGGGTCTCCGTGTTCGTGGTCAACACACAAAGACAACTGGTCGTCGTGGTCGCACTGTTGGTGTGTCCAAGAAGAAGTAAACATGATGTGAAATGGCTTTGAATATCCTTAGTCGTTAAGTTGACGCACACAGAATGTGTGTTTTTTTTAAGAAAATAAAAAAAGATTGAATTCCATATAAAAAAACAGTGATTTGAATTGCAAGTGAAAAGTGGTTTTTCATCCCTCAAGGGCTCCTGGTCGCTTTTTTGAGTTGTAAAGTGATACTTAAAAAATGAGTTGAGAATCAAATAATCAAGGCCTATTGAAAAGTGATTCGATTTTAGCTTAATGATCATAAAATTGCACTACTCTTTCTAAACTCTAGCCTGGCCACTAACGTCTTGCAAAAGATTTCACATACAAATCAGTGCTCGAAAAGTGTAGTATCTAATTGTTATGGCTAAATAAATTGCACCTCACAGAGGTAACCAATCAAAGGTTCCAATAACAACAACAATAAACAGAGTTCATCAATTATGGAATGGTATAAACCTAATAATTAGAAAATAATTGAATTTTTATGTTACATAGGACATAAAGTTTTGGTCTGGAAATAGAGTGAAATCCAATTTGAAAAATGATTTACATTTATGTTTTCAGAGTTCCACAATTTGATTTATTTAAAAATGTCTGCAAATCACTTAAGTTGTTAAGTTGAGTCCATAGAATCTATCATTAGTCTCAATAGATGTCAATTCTATCAAAACGAGTTGAATTTTGTCCAGTTCCAAATTCAATTTCAAACAAGTTGACGCAGAAAATAGCCGATAGTCATGTTTATATTTTCATGTTTTATTTGTTATAAACTAATTTTATTATATTGAAACATAAAGATGTAAAATATAGAATCAACGTTTGTTGTATAAAAAAGGAAGAGTTAAAATGAATCAAATGAAGATGAAAATATAGATCCTCGTGAAGACACACTTTTTCACATTCAATTTTTAAGCTATACTTTTCTTAAATGTAATCTAATAAAAAGTGGAACATAGTGCACTCAAGTAGAAGGTGAAAGTTGCATTGAAAATTTACCTTCTTAACGAGTACTATTCTTAACGAGTACTATTTCCTGCAAAGAATTGACAAATCTTCCAAGAAAAACTCTTCCAGAAAAGTGCCGCCACTTCAGTATAGAACTACTTCACACACAGAAATGTTGGAGAGTTGAAAGTCAATAGGCCCATCAAATTGATTTATTTATAGACACTCATAGGTGTATCCCCACCTCAAATAATAGGTTGTAAGTACGGGATTCCTACATTGTCTGTGTTGTTAGGAAAGAACAGCTGATAACATTGATGTAACAACAACTCAAACCATGTAAAAGGGGATCATATAGCTGTTGTTGAATATTATGTATTTGAATAAAATACACCGCCGGTCATAAGGTTAGAAGCAGGCATTTTCGAGAATAAAATTGATATTTCTCCCGTTACATGATGGATTAAAAAAAAAAAAAAACAACTATGGTAAATGAGGAACTATTTTGTTAACAACAAATCATAAGATTTGGGTAAAGGAGATATTTAGCTTACGGAACTTTCATGGCAAATTGTTAATTGAGTCAAGAATAGGTATGCGAAAATAAATCGGGTCATTAGATTAGAAGCACATTAAATAAATGGAAATAAAATGCAAGTATTTGTATTTTGTTATGTTTTTTAGCTTTTATTAGGTTTTTAATAAAATGTGCTACCACCAGCCTTCATAATAACTTCAAAAATTCTATCTTTTAAGGATTTATAAAGAGATCCAAGTAGACCAGAGAAATCTCACTCCAGGCCAATTTGATACCATGAATTAGCGCTTCCTTGCCATCGTATTGCTTCCCTCTCTCATGTACCTTACGTGTAAGCTAGCCCCACACATTTTCAACTATTTTAAGGTCTGAGGAATATGGAGGCCAAGGCCAAGCAGGTATAAGTTTTGGTTCGCTAATATTGGGAAATAACAAGGCTTTGTATCTTTTCCTAGTCATTTGGTATCTTGGACTTCCAAGTTGATAGTACCATACAATAAAATTGAGCCCCAGACGATAACGCCTCCTTTGCTATGGTGACGGTTTAAAAATCACATCTCTCCTCAGGTCATAGGCAGAGGAAGTGTTTTTTTAAATATTTTTTGAGTAATACGATGGTTTTTTAAATAATTGCTGACACAATGATCAATTCGATTTTTTTTCGGGCCATAGCAAAGCAAAAAATCAAGAACAATTAATTTATAAATTGTACCGTTTTTCCGAAAAAAAATGTATACACTTCACAAAACAACGTTGATTTATTCACTGCTTCTAATCTAATGACCCGATTTATTTTCGCATATTCTTGACTCAATTAACAATTTATCATAAAAGTTCCGCAAGCTAAATCTCTCCTACACCAAAATGTTATATTTTGTTGTTAACAAAATAATCCCTCATTTACCATAGTTCTTTTTTTCTAATTCATCATGTAACGGGAGAAATATCAATTTTAATTCTCGAAAATGCCTGCTTCTAACCTTATGACCGGCAGTGTACACTTAAAGTGTTTATTCTTAACTTTTACTTCGACTTCTTTTCGTACTACAATTGTTTCCACAGATAGGTTTATTTTCTGTCAGAGTTTAGAAATTTGTTAATTATTTAATAATGATTCAGTTTTCGTTAGTACGAAAAATTTTGTTTCCAGACGATTTAATTTTAGTTTACTGACATAAAATTTGTAATAAGTTTCAGTCGTTAATACTTCTTTTTTTTTTAGATTTTTGTAAAATAGGTATGTATACTTTTCACAATTCAATGCGAAGAACTTAGATTGGTACATTGTAGTACAATGATGTTTAAACAAACGAATACAAAAAAAATTACAAATACCTAGTTAAAGTTCTCTATTGGAAATGGATAAAATGTATGCAGACAAAAGTAAAATGTTTTATAACTTTCTTTATGTAGCAAAAAACGTTCACGATAATCTGTATTTTATTTTCATCTCCAAAATCCGTACCACTTAAGAGTACCTGCAAAACTTCTGATGGTAAAATTTCTGATTATATTTTCTCTGTCAGGTTTTGTGTTTGACATAGTTATTATATTTAAATAATTTTCGCCTTTGGCTTGGAGCCATACCGTTAAATACTTTGCCAAAAAGTATACATATATTTACCTAAGATCTAAGACTTACCATTTACTACCATAAAACTTGTTCTTTTCTCTTGGGTTCTTTTTTCTTATAATTTTATGCAAAAACCTATGATATTGATTTATTTAAAAAAACGTTAATGGATACAAAAGAAGAACAAACATTTTTGTTTTCATAAAATAGTGAAACACAAAATTAATTCTTATGTATTTAATAACTCTTTTATTTATGTATATATTTCATAAAACATTTTTTCTTTAGTTACTCGTACCTACAATACATATATGTATATAATATTCGGCTTTAAGACAATTGGTACATTAAAGCATTTTAATATGTTGTATAGGTTTTATATAACATACAATAATGCAATATATATTTATTTTACCTAAATTATTACATTTTTTGTTAACAATTTATTTGATTAAATTTTCCTTATATATTTTGGATTGGAAGACAAGAATTATTGTTAATTTAATATGTAAATTTGAGCAACTTATATTTAACAATAAAAAAAACTTGGTTTTTAAGTACTTAATTTAAGCTTTTTATTGATAATTTGTTTTTTTATAAAATTAAGTATAATTTCATATTGCTTCAGAAATTAAGTATAACAGTGATTTTTAAACATTATTGAATATAAATTATTAAGCAAAAATATTTTTGTTGAATCTTTAAGTGCAAATTTGTACACAATTAAATTAATTATTATTAAAACAAACATTGTCTGTCTACATAATGAAAACTTTAAATACACACATTTGTGTATTCTTTGCATTTGAAAGTTCATTTTCCAAAAACAAAATATGTCCATTTTAAAAAAATACATAATATGTTTTGTACATTGTGTCAGTAACTTAAGTTCATGGGTACAATTTAGTCAACTCTATCGAAAAATTTCACGAATCCTGACAAAAACAGACTATCACCAAATCCATTCTTAAAGCTTAAGTTGTACGAAACTTTTCACTTGAATAGGATTTTCGATCGTTTTCTTTTCGGGATTAGTAAAAGTTTCCAATTTTGATGGAATTCGTGAAAATAGATTCTAATATACGTGTATATATGTACATAGCCGAATGTTTTATGGTTTAATGATTTTAGTTGATGTTTTTAAATTGCAATACTGTTTTCTATTTGGCATTTTGCATAGTTATGAGGCGTGGTTTATGTTTGAACCTTGATGAGAAGTCAACTTTAAAAGAATAATTGCCTAACTTTAACTACATTCGTTCAAAAAAATTTCATGACTTCATTGCTTAACTCAAAATTATGTTAACGTTGCAAATTGCGATATATTAAAATCGCAAAATAAACTGATCTGTCTCACAACTTGCAATTATTATTGACTTGAAGTTACAGTCAATCAAATTCATATTCGTACAATAGGTTCGAAATGTTATAAACACTCTTTTTAACAAAAACTGCAATGTATTGCAATTAGTTTGAATTACAAATTACACTTAACTATTAATTTCATTAAGTTAAATCATTCAAAATTTGATAAAAAATAGGTCCGTTCGCGTACCCTCCTAAAACAGTCCAATTTTACTAAAAAATACGAAATTTAACCAAATCCTGTTCGCGTACTCAAAAATTTCGTAGTTTTTCGTAAAAGAGTGCACTCCTGAGAGAGTAAAATATTTCCCCAACCTACGAACTTTAGCCCAAGAAATTTCTTTGGGCTGATTTGTGAAAATTTCAAATTTGATAGAAATTCAAATAAATTAAATAAATTGCTCTATTTTGCTGTCAGTTATAAAATTTAAAAACAAATTTTCAAAGAACAGCAACAAGACAGTAATACTGTGTGAAAAATTTGTTGTTTTCCCGTTCGCTTACTTTTTTGTAGTTTTTTTTTGGTGAGAGAATTTTACCCCCACACTTTAAAATATTTCTTTTTACGAATTTTAGTGCAGAAAGTACGCGAACGGACCTAATAACAAGTAACCGTTAAAAATAATGCCAATTACATTTCTATCATTTAAACGTCTGCATATTTCAGTATTGTGTTTGAATTAAAAAAATACAAAAAATGGCAGGAAAACAATGTGAAACGTCGGTTGAGCTCAGAAAAATGATTGTTAAGTACCATAACGATGGTAAGCCATTAAAACAAATATCGGCCCTGGTTGGAAGACCAAGATCAACTCTGCAGTAATCAGAAGTTAAAAGGTTTAAAAATGAAAATCGAATTGGAAAAAGCAGAGAAAAACCACACGCAATTTCAGCCAAAACTGCCTGAAACGTTACGCAAGGAACTAAAGAAGAAGTTTTCAACAGAAACTCTGAGGAACTGCATTCGCGAACATGGTTTTAACGGTCGAGTTGCCCGAAAAATCGATAAAAGGAGTTTGATTTCTGGAAAAAAGTAATATTGCAGATGAATCAAAATTTAATATCTTTGGTTCAGATGGACGGCAAGTGGTATTGCGAAAGCCAGGTCCTTCAAAAAATACTGTAGCAACAGTAAAGCATGGTGGTGAATCGGTGATGGTTTGGGTTGATTTTCTGCATTTTATTGATGAAATAATGAACCACAACTGCACTGATATTCTAAAACTTCATTTGAGAGAAAGTGCACATAAATTGGAACTAATACACAACCAATTCACGTTTTACCAGGTCAATGAACCAAAGCATAAAGCTTATAATACCCGGATGTGGCTTTTTTATATTTGCCCTAGAGCTATAGAAACTCCACTCCAGTCACCGGATATTAACCCAATCGAAAATTTATGGGACCATTTTTAGACCAGCAATTGAAGAAACAACCCATTAGAAATTTAAAAGAGAAGTTACTGCAAGTTTGTTTAATAATAGGTGATCACCAGATCCTTGCTTTTACAACCACATAACACTCAAAGCTTATGTGGTTCGTGAATAAACCGGAAAAAAGTTACTATTTTTCTGCTGTACGAATATAAGTTTGATTGACTGTATGTATAACGCGGAATAGTTTTATGTACGTGATTTTCTGTATTGTAGCTTTTATAGAAAAACTGATTGCATTTTGTTGTAGGGATGACGAAGATTGTTGTTTGTTGAAAGCGTACACTAGTTCAGAATCGAGGTCTTACCATTTGAAAAAGACAACATTTTTAAATTGATGTTGAAATTTGTTTACAGAGAAAAACCAAAGGAGCATATGGAATTTTACAAAAGAGCTAAATACAAATTGTATGAAAATTGACGTGAAGTAAACATTCGTATTTAAAAATGTTACAAAATCAGTACACAAAAGCCGATGTTCAGAGTTGATAGTCGTTTTCAATATTGCTTTCTCTACCTTCCTCTATAAATACGGAAAAGACAACTTCTATAGCTCTTGTTTTAAAAGTTACGGACTCTGATTACCGCCACCAAACAAATGGCTTTCCGATCCGGTTCCTATTTGATCTTGGGCGTTAGCTGATTGAATTTTTTGTCATAATGGCCGCTTCGACTCTGAATTCTTTTCTCAAAATACGGGTCCCACAAGTCTAAGGAAGAATTTTTTTTAAGACTGAACCAAGAGCTCTGAATTTATATGTGTGGGTACGGACATAGAAATGCTCCTTTACCCCATCAGTCTTCCTTTTAATTTTCTTAAATGATCTGCAATATAGTTTTTGGCTTGAAAAATACATTATGTCCGTTATTTTGTTTGTATTACCTAAACGGAACTATTCCAAAGGAAGATAAGCTTAATACTAAATGATACGAGTTCTCCTTATCACATTCCTTCCTTTTTACAACATTGGCTCTTAAACTAAATTTTTAATTCAATAAACATTTATTACTGTTTTTTTTTTCAAGTTAAGAATCACTTGGAAAGTGACTCCTAACAAGGTGTCGTAAACCAAACGGGAAACATCAAACATCCATAAAATAAGATACATGTAAAATGAAATTTCTTTTACAGATTAGGAAATGTAATCGGAAAATTTGAAGTCACAAAAGTAATTATCATGAGGGAATTTATTATAGCAATAAAAATGTATCAACATTTATCGTAATTCATCACCACATTCCTGTTGACATTGGGCAGGTTCAGCCGACATAAGGGACTTGAAAGTAAGGCAAGTTTCTTGCATCTGATTGGCCAGCTGCCAAAAAATTGCCTTAAAATTAAGGCAACTTTATTGGAAAGTTGACTGGAAAGTAAGTCAAGAAAAATCTCCCTTACTATCAAGTCAAGTCAACTTATGTCAAAATGACAATTGATCATGTTTTTTAATTCAACTAAAAGCTGAACTTTATTACTCAATGATTTATTTATTTTCGCACAACTTCATTTAATGCTTTCTGTAAAAAGGTTCCTTGTAAATTTGGAAAAGAAATAAGTAATATTTCTTTAAAATACAAAATACAAATCATGATAGACTTGTAGCTTACCTGAGGAGTGTTTTGTAGAGAATAATGATTTTGGTAATTTTTGTACTATGAACTTGAAGTAGAGGTTTGTGAAGTAAAGTTCTGAATTTTAATTTCATGACACTTGAAAAACTATCTAGTTGCCTTGGTCAAAATTTACGTTCAAAGAATGAAGTTGACTGCAAATGAAGTCCCTTATGTTGTCTGAACCTGCCCAGTTACTATTTTTCTACTATACGAATATGAGTTTGATTGACTGTATGTATAACGCTGAATAGTTTTATGTACGTAATTTTCTGTATTGTAGATTTTATAAAAAACTGATTGCATTTTGTTGTAGCGATGACGAAGATTGTTGTTTGTTGAAAGCACACACTAGTTCAGAATCGAGGTCTTACCATTTCAAAAAGACAAAAATGTTGATGTTGAAATTTGTTTACAAAGTAAAACTAAAGGAACCTATGGAATTTTAGAAAACAGTGCAATGCAAATTGTATGAAAATTGACGTACACATTAGAATTAAAAAATGTTAAAAAATCGGTACACAAGAGTCGATGTTCAGAGTTAATAGTCGTTTTCAATATTGCTTTCTTTACCTTCCTCTATAAATACGATGGAGACAACTTCTATCAGTCTTGTTTAACAAGTTACGGACTCTGATTTAGGCCACCAAACAAATGGCTTTCCGATCCGGTTCCTATTCGATCTTGGGAGTTAGCTGATTTAAATTTTGTCATAATGGCCGCTTTGACGCTGAATTCTTTTCTCAAAATACGGGTCCCACAAGTCTAAGGAAGAATTTTTTTTAAGACTGAACCAAGAGCTCTGAATTTATATGTGTGGGTACGGACATAGAAATGCTCCTTTACCCCATCAGTCTTCCTTTTAATTTTCTTAATTGATCTGCAATATAGTTTTTGGCTTGAAAAATACATTATGTCCGTTATTTTGTTTGTATTACCTAAAAGGAACTATTCCAAAGGAGGATAAGCTTAGTACTAAATGATACAGGTTCTCCTTATCACATTCCTTCCTTTTTACAACAGAGGCTCTTAAACTAAATTTTGAATTCAATAAACATTTATTACTGTTTTTTTTTTTCAAGTTAAGAATCACTTGGAAAGTGACTCCTAACAAGGTGTCGTAAGCTAAACGGGAAACATCAAACGTCCATAAAATAAGATACATGTAAAATTAAATTTCTTTTACAGATTAGGAAATGTAATCGGAAAATTTTAAGTCACAAAAGTAATTATCATGAGGGAATTTATTATAGCAATAAAAATGTATCAACATTTATCGTAATTCATCACCCCATTCCTGTGACATTTCTTGTGGTTCAGTTTTCTACAGTGTTGCTTTAAGAATTGAAGAAATCGATTGATTTAATGTAGGAAATTAAAATTGATCTTATGAACATACAATTCCATTTTTAAAATAGAACAAAGTTGTTTGAAACTGAAAACACAACGGTTGAAAGCTGTAAGCTATCACGGCGGCGGCGGCGGGGCTTGTTAAACAAGATATTCAAAAACTTGTTTGGGTAAAATATTCTAAAAATTGGCTGAACTTGGTAAATTTTAAACCATGTTTACCACAGACAATTTTGACTTTCCAAAAATAGGGATAGTGAGGAACTGGAGAATTACTAACTTATTTAAGGTGGCACTACAGTCCTGGAGACGAACTGGAGAATTAACCAACAGAAAGAAAGCCCATTCCGCTTAAGTTAATGAAACTCGGAATATATGTTTGTTATGATGATGTCATTGATGGTGTCATTTCCAATTCATTCAATGTTTGGTTGACCCAAGATCGTGGTATCTGTATTCAGAAAAAGTGACCACTTACCACTTTGCGTGAAGTGATATTTATTTAACAATAAATTATCTACTTCTGCTGAAACAGATATTTAAAACTATATCGAATAGTTTATGTAAGCATCCGCATCTCCTATTACTGAGAATGTTATCTCAAAAACATATATCGGTACCGATCGTATGGTCTTCATGAATGATAACCTAAACAAGGCGTGTACCATGGCATCAACTGAGCGCTCAGTGAGCGCTCAATGTCAGATTGACGGAGGCAGAATCGTTTTGTGGGACAAGAATCTCCGTACAAACATAAGCTGTCAAAAACATATGTTGTCAATTGTAGTTTTTGATGTGAATTTATTATTTTTTTCTATTGATAATTCTTTGTTACTTTTGGAAAAAAAACTATTAAAATGGATAACAAACAAGAACAAGTTTTGCGTCAAATTTTAAGTAGTTCATCAGATAAAATAAGAAATAAAAAAAGGAATGAGGAGCATGAAAAGATTTTGATGGAACTCCTAATAAGCGATGATAGTGAGGATTATTTAAATTACGCGCCACACCAGACAAATGACAACTGAACAGCTGTTTTGGGTGAGCAAGCAAATTGAGAAATGAATCCATGAATTTTTTGTCTCAGAAATCTCCGCAAAAAATCTCAGTGCTCAGCTGAGATTTTTTGTCTCACTTGAAAAATAGTTGAGCGCTCGGACCGCTCAGTTGATGGTAAACGCCTAATAATAAAACGAATACAGTTTGTATATAAAACATATTATGCTTGCTATGCAGATTGTGTTAAAAGAAGGAATCTTGTAGGGGAGTTGTTTGGTGCAGACAATCTCAATCAAGAGTCAGTCCCCAAGTGAACATAGAGAAAAAAAGGTTGTTTCATTTATTAGTGCATAACATGTTAAATTTGTTAAATTTTGTATTTTATGTGAAGGGACGTTTTTTAGCGATAGGGAAAGCTGTCCTAAGGTATGTTTACCTTCATTCTATCCAATGAACAGCTAGAAAAATTCTCCTAAATAAATACCCACAAACAGTCAACAAATGTGTGGTTTCTTTTGGTTCTTGATTCTCATAACCAACTTTAGTAAGCATACCAGGAGTCTGGACAAAAACTAATATGGGGACTTTGGACACGCTTTTGAGAGCTAACCGCTCCGTCAATTCCAATCATAAAATTTTATGAGTTACTATGTTGACCTAAGACTCGTATCATTCTTATCCCTTTATATTTCTTCTTTACACTGGCGACACAAGAAAGTCCCTTTCGGCAAAACGAATATGTATGCCCTTGAGCCAACCTCTGAAGCCTATGAAAGGTTTTGGCTGTTATTGTCTATACTATATTACTAATTCGAAATACTTGCAAAAGAACACTCATAAAGCTCAAGTAACTTTAATTTCTTATAATGGAAATTAAAACACATAGGAGTTTAATTTAAGAAACATAAAACTTTTGATTGGCATTTAAAAAGATAACAAGAAATGCCTCCTAAAATTAAATTGACCCATGAAGTTCCAAACAAACTAATTTTTGACTAAAAATTTAAGATTTGCTTTTTCTAATTCACACTGCGTCATATGAAATCAATTGACGTAATTGATATCAATTCATGTCTTCTCCCGATTTTTCCATTAACAATAATTAATTATGTATATGTACACTCCCAGTTACTTGTTTGAGGCAAATGAAGCTGTAAGAAATACATATGTATGTAGTTACGTCACATGAATTGTGATCAGTGTTGCCGGAGAAAAATATAAGAAGGGAGTACTGAGGCCAAAAAAGGGGAGTATTTTGAAAAATATAGGAGTACATCATTTTTAGTCTTCAAAAATAGCTTCGGCACACATTTTTGTAACTTTATTTAAACGAAATCATCAATAAGAATAAAATATCAATACAGAAAAAAATCAATAAAAAATTCACTTAAATAAAAAACAAAACATAAATAAATACATTTCAATTCTAATAACAATAAATAATAATAATAATACGGCTGTCCTTTGGCAGATATGTACGTTAGTTATTTCATAGTTATATTGTTTTAAGAACTACAATCAGGCACTTATAGTCAACACAAAATATGTATTAAATACATTAAATATTAGTAGGTTTGCAAAAAGCAAGGTATTTTGATTCATATTTTATGATACGTCTAACAAAAATATAAAAAAACAATAACTATTTTGTATATGATTTCACAAGCTGTTTAGAAGGATTCCATTTGCAGCAATCAACTCCATTTAATAATTCCTTGCAACTCATAATTGCATGCAACGTATTTACCTCCAATCTGTTCCGTTTTTTATCTTTAATGAGAAAAAGCTGGGAAAAAACTCGTTCTGCTGCTGCACTTCTGTGAGGAAGACTTAACAAAGCACTTACAAATTCTTTTGTTAGAGGGAAAAGTGTTTCGCTAAGAACATTTTTTAATAAAAATATTTCCGACCAAAACGTTTCTATTTCCAAGGTTTTAGGAACCATTTTTTGGTTTAGTAGTGTTCGCCACTCGATGTCAAGATTTTCAATTTCGTTTTCATTGATCAAATCCGGAATCGATGATATAATAATTGTGGTTGCACTTTCTGCTAAATTTAAAGGGTCAATGCCTTGAATACATTTCAAAATTTCGCAATCAAAATCGATACGTTGTGAAATTTGCACACATAGGGTTTTATAATATTCTCGACAAACAACTTTAAATTCAAGTGCTTGTCTTACTTCAATTTTATTTATTTTAATAAAAAGTTCAGCCTTAGCCCCAACGTATACCATATATAGCCAACGAAAAACAAGAAAGGGAAATTCCCTTTTAGATGATGAGAGTACTGCCAAATTTGCATTAAATCTAAAATGAATTAAATTATGTCTCGGTTGAGTTGACACTTGACATTACAGCTTGCTGCAAGTATAGGATATTTTAGGACTTTAAGAAATAGGAGTACAAATTTGTAAGGAGGAGTACGGGAGTACGCAGCTGTTGAAAGTAGTACAATACTCCTATGGGAGTACTTTTGGCAACACTGATTGTGATTAAAGAAATATTTTTCCCATATGTATGTACATACCTACAAAATATTGTGACTTCCCAGTAGGAAATTTGCTCACCAATGAAAATTTTGTGTGAAATCGCCAAGGAAATCAGCTACTCGAATCATTGAGGAATAGCATGCAATGAAATCCTTACTGAAACCATTGCGTTTTTCCTATGATCATACAATCCACCCTATCTTTTTCTTTGTAAAATATTTCACTCACTATGAATCATGAGATGGGTTTATTATTGTTGTTGCTTATTTGTCTTTTCTCTTCTCTATACCTGCCACTGAATAGATATACGGAGATTCAATGCTCGGGTTTATATATGTATGTACTAAAAAATTGCCGTTCGCGTTCGTCAGTCTGGTTTGCTTCGAAAAGCAATAAGTTATTTCCAACAACAACGACCGACGCTGTTGGCGACGGATGGTTGAAGGATTGCAATGTTCGGGTTTTTTACATATCATAAAAACTTCGGTTCGCGATCCTCAGCCTGGTTTGCTTCTAGAAACAAAGTTATTTCCAACAACAATGCACAGTGTCCGGGGTAATACGCGACGCACCACGCGCCGTTGTTTTAATTACATAAAATACTTTTCTTCTATTGTTTATTTTTCAGTTTGAAGTCCATTGTTCACAGTGTCAACAAGTGCGTAAAGCTGATATTTAAAAGAATAGTTATTTAAAAGAGTAAAAGAAAATAAACTCTAAAAGTGTAAAAAACTCAATATAAAACTGTTAAAAAGTGATTTTTAATTTGTTTATTTCTTATGTACCTATATGTATTTGGCTTTTTTCACAATAATAATTAATTATTTTATGTTCATCTAATTTAATTTGTTTTAATAAAATCATAAAAATTTACATGACTGTTTTATTTTTATTATTTGTATCCAAAGATTTAGCTATGAGTATAGTTTATTAGATAGTAAAAATATTAATGACTTCCTTTATCCACATTCACGACATTTTTCACCAGGTTATTTTGCACCAATGAATGAGTAACATTTGCTTGCCTAATGAAATCACTGGTCAATATTCATATATGAATAAACAGTTCAATTTTGCAAAGTGAATTCCTTGGTGAATATTCATCACATTTTTCACCAATGTAAAGTACGCAAGTATATCACCGGAGTGAATTCACGGTATTTTTCACCAACTACAATTCACTTTGGAATACACCAAATACCCCTGCTTCGTGATTTCCTCACTGAGCAGTCACCATGAAATTCACAACTTGGTGAACGCCAATCCAATCCCCATGTTAATTTCATTGATGTTTTCACCATGTTTTCATGGGGTGTAGCTTCCATTCACCAAGGAAAAAGTTGGTGATTCACCGATGAGTTTTTTGAAATTTCCTACTGGGTTAATATGAAAAATACGCACAGGAATTCTGTGCTATAAGATCCTTTTATTAATTTAAGGAATGCGACATTTAGTCTTAGGACGTTAAGATATATGGAGCTATTTAAATATAAAAACAATTCATTTCATGAAGAGGTAGATATGTAGTTGACTAAAGTTAACTAAGATTTATATATTGTGAGATAATTATTGTTTGAGAACCAGGGACTAATGACTTAGTACTCTTACCCATTTCTTTGTGCGAGCAATGTCGGGGATGGAAGGGACCTACAGTTTTTATGTCGAATCCGAACGGATAATTTGAGACATCAATTTTTCATCACAAAAATTACTCTTAAAGGATTTTTCATTTCCTCGCAAGAAGCAGAACCCTTGAAATATACTTTTAGGTGGCACAGACACTCCTGTAGTGAGAATATTATTGTTCCTTATTTTAATAAAATCTAAATTGTGAAGTGACACGAAGGTACTCTTTTTGCAGTCCATTAAACAAATTCACTGAATTGTTATTGTTTTTCATTACAAAGTACTATTTTTTAAATTTTGTTTGCTTTGCGGAAAAAGATTTTGAAATTAATAGCTTCAAACAAATGACGTAAAGTGTACGCAATATGCATATGCACGCTTCAATTGAATTAAAAACCTGATGATATACATATGTATATGATATATCTTTAAATTTTACTTCTATTAAAATGTAATGCTGACTGGAAAATATTTATCCAATCAGATGTGTTTGCCATAGTATAGTTTTATTATTGAAATATGAAACGAATATTGCACTTGAACTTGTCGTCTACTTGTGTACTTTGTAAGCGTATTTTTATTTTATTACACAAAAATAGTAAAAGTTAACAAAAGAAAATCACAGGAAAACATGAAATATAAACTCAGATTGTCATGAAACAATTATAAATGAGGAATCAAATGACGAAGGACCAATTATAATTTTGTGTGCATAAATTAAGGTTGAAATGTTTTAAATTTTAAAGCGGCATATACATTGGGCAGGTTCAGCCGACATAAGGGACTTGAAAGTAAGGCAAGTTTCTTGCATCTGATTGGCCAGCTACCAAAAAATTGCCTTCCAATTAAGGCAACTTTATTGGAAAGTTGACTGGAAAGTTAGGCAAGAAAAATCTCCCTTACTATCAAGTCAAGTCAACTTATGTCAAAATGACAATTGATCATGTTTTTTAATTCAACTAAAAGCTGAACTTTATTACTCCATGATGTATTTATTTTCTGCACAACTTCATTTAATGCTTTCTGTAAAAAGGTTCCTTGTAAATTTGGAAAAGAAATAAGTAATATTTCTTTAAAATACAAAATACAAATCATGATAGACTTGTAGCTTGCCTGAGGAGTGTTTTGTAAAAAATAATGGTTTTGGTAATTTTTGTACTATGAACTTGAAGTAGAGGTTTGTGAAGTAAAGTTCTGAATTTTAATTTCATGACACTTGAAAAACTAACTAGTTGCCTTGGTCAAAATGTACGTTCAAAGAATGAAGTTGACTGCAAATGAAGTCCCTTATGTTGTCTGAACCTGCCCATTGTTCAAATGCTTGTCAAGCATGTGAGAGTGTATTAATAAATTTTGTTTGACGTGTCATATACACACATCATGCATAAGCTTTGGCCGTGTGTGAATTGCGTTAAAATGTGTGTTAAAATTTAACCAGCGTTAAAATTTGACACTAATGAGGTGAATAAAATGGGTTAAAATTTATTGAGCTGTGGAGCAGGTTAAAGTGTGTTAAAATTTGACGTTTCTATTGATAGAGAAATTTGCTCTTGCTTTTGCATTCAGTTTTTCAGTGTTACCATACCGAATAAATCAATTAATCAAAATGGGAATTTTGTTTGAATATTTTTGACTATTGTTTTAAAATATGACATTAGAATCGAGAACAATAAATAAAAAAGATTTTTTTTTTTAGTTTCAGGGACTTTTTATTAACCCTGTTTTCTTAAAAATATGTTTTGTAAGAGAAATTATTTTTCCGCGAAAAAGAAAAGCAATTTTTGTTCAGGGAAATTTCTTAAATTATCGAGGGAAATTTTTTTAACCTGCGCAGAACTCTTGGTTAAAATAATTGTTTTAACGCAATTCACACAGCAAATGGCTAAATTTGATCCCACCTCAAAGAAGACGTCAAATTTTAATCGTGGTAGAAGTTTTAACGCAAATTTTAACGCAATTCACACACGGACTCAATCATTTATATTTATTTTAATTTTGAGGTGAATAGACGTGCGATTGTTTTATCGGGAAAAATATTTTTTGCGAATTTGATCGTAATTAATTTTCCGATACCCGATGTTTCCTCTTCGACAAATATTTAAAAAAAAATTTGCTTGATCAAGCAATCAATTTCGAATATACATTATATCAATGCTGTCTATCTGATTGAAGAAAAATCAAAACATTTTGATTTTGCTTCAAGCATACACACATTGTATACGTCGTCTTAAAGGTATAGAATTTACCAAATTCTCTTAAGTAGACTTGTTTAGCATATTATTACTTATGTAGCATGTTATTTTATTTGCTCAGCCGTAATATCGCAAGCTCAACATTTAAGTTTTTTTTTTGTTTAAACATGATTCTATTTGTTTTCTTCTTAAAATGTGCCAATCTTATCTTAAAATGTGCCAATTATCTAAATGATATAAAGTACAGAAAAAGGTATTTCAAGTTTTCTAGCCATCACAATAAACAAATAATATTTATGTATGTTATGTCTTATTTATCTTTTTCCGATTTTTTTCAAAAAATTTACTGTATGCACATAAAATGTACAATCTTTATTTATTTTCTGTGGGCGTCTTAAACCTTTCTTCAACACTATGATCAGCAAAGTGTATCAAAGTGGCTTCAAACCATTCAGATCAACGATAGACCAAATATTCACATTAAGGAAAATCTGGAAAAGTCTAACGGATTTTAATCATCCATCATATTTTTATCGATTTCAGAGCCGCATCCAGATGAAGTTACAAAATACTCCGTGAAACATGCAAATGGATAACAGCTCATTTAAGCTACTCCAGACATGTTTAGGGTCCAGGCAAGGAGGTTCGCTATCATATGATTTCTTAAACATAGTCAAGAGTGGTGTTAAACTTGAAGGCACTACCTTTAACAGGTCTTCACAACTGCTTGGCTGTGCGGACGACATCGGCCGCTCTAAGACAGAGAATTTCTGTAAGCATTCATAGCTATGGATCAACAGGCGAACAGCGTTGGTCTTGAAGAGAATGAGGACATTATAAAGTATATGCTATCAAAAAACAAAGTCTCATCTGTTCATCGTCATCGCCTAGAACAAAACCTCATTGTTGGTAGCTGTAGTCAAGAAGTTCTAATACCACGGAACAAGGATAAGGATATTATAAAGTATATGCTATCAAAAAACAAACCATTATCTGCCCATTATCATCGCTTAGGACAAAACCTCATTGTTGGTAGCTGTAGTCAAGAAGTTCTCCTACCACGGAACAAATACTAATTTCTAAGAACGACAACTTAGTGGAAATCCAACGAGGAATTACCTTAGCGAACAGCTGCTACTTCGGTTCGGCCAAAAAAATGGATTAAAACTTCCTTTCTCGAAAAACAAATTGGTTGGACTTTCTACAAAACTTTAATTTAAAGAATTCTATCAAGATATGGATATTGTCTAAATAGCACATAGTGAATGCACAACAACGTTCCAGCAAAGAAAATCTTTGAATCCCAGTCCCCAGGTTCGAGAAGAAGATGAAGACCGACCAAACCTAAGCTTCAGGGAAAATGCGGTTACTGACGCAAGAGCGAGCGTTTGGTCTTGACGTCTGAAAGAAGCCTGCAAGGAACTAATATCGATGCAAGAACGCAATACGAGGTGTGGCAATTAATTTCCTTGAATTTGTCAATAAAAAACAAGAAAATGAAGTTTTAGGAAAAATTTTACTATCGACCTTCACAATAATCTCGCTTTAACTCTACACAACGATTCCAACGTTTCTCCCTTGATTGGAAGCACCCTTGGTAGTCCTCTGAAGTTAGCCCGTTTAGCACCACGGTTAGAGCTTCTTGGACCTTCTGTACGCCGCCATGATGAGTTCCCTTGAGGTCCAACTTCATCTTGGGGAATAGAAAAAAGTCGCAGGGAGCAACATCGGGGCTAAAGGGTGGGTGAGGCAACGTTGGGATGCCTTTATGGCCAAAAACTCTTGCACAACGAACGAGGAATGGGCCGGTGCATTATCGTGATGCAAGATCCAGCCATCCTTGGCGAGTTCGGGTCGCACACGAAAAACACGAACCGTTTCTTTGTTGATGTTTAACTCGTAAGACAATGCACGAATGCTTAGGCGACGGTCAGACGTGATCAACATGCGCAAACGATTAACATTCGCGTCGGTACGAGAGGTGACGGGAGCTCCTTCATGTGGATCGCCTTCCACCGATTCACGCCCTTCTTTGAACCGCTTCGCCCATTCAAACACACGCGTTTTTGACATGCTTTCGTCTCCATAGACAACCTGCAATTTTCGAAGGATTTCCCAGGGTTTTTCGCCAGATTTCACTAAAAATTGAATCACAACACGTTGCTTGTAATTGTACGTCACACATTTTCACTACGCCACTAAAAAAGTTACTTGCAAAAAATACGCATAAAACGCAAACCAAACGTGCTATATACTTCAACTTTGAACTCTAACTAAAAGGAAGATCCCCCTTCTTAGACAGATGATAACAAATGAAAAAGTGTTGCCAGTTTTTAAATTATAACTAAATTCCCGGAACTTAATTGCCACACCTCGTATATTAAAATGAGAACCTTCATCGATTAGGATCGGGAGCCGGATAAGTAAGTAACAGAGTTGTAAAAACTGCAGTCTTTTTGGGACTGCAGTTAAGTCACTAATAAGACTTGTTTTCTTTAGTCTTTTAACTTACAAAAGTACTTTAACTGTAACTAAACAGTCAGCAGTCAGTACTTACTTTCTGACTTGGCAGTTAAAAAAAGCAGTTAATTGACTAAAAGTTAATTAACTGCAGTTCTTTTAACTGGTTTTAGTCTTTTTAGTCAGTACGAATTCTTTTGTACTGGGGTATTAGAATTTTTAGTCAGTAAGTCTTTTTACTGCAGTTAATTAACTTTAAGTCAATTAACTTAGTCTTTATAAGTCCAAAGAGTATTAAGAGTACGTCGTTTGAGAGTATATTGTAAATCGAAAAACAAAGTAAAGAGATAAATATAACAATAAAAAATACATCTGTTTTCTGTTTTTTTTTTTTCAAAAAGTTTGAATACTGATGATTTTTGAAAACACCTTTAAAGATGATGTTCAGATTTGTCATACATTCATGTATACATAGTATATGTATAATATATTGTTGTAATAATTAAATAATATTTTGGTTTTCCCAAATGGTCTGATATCATTGAAATATGCTGATTCAGTTTTAGAAAAAAAAAACATGTGCAGATGCTTCTATTTCTTGCTTGATTGATATGTTAGGGGTGGTTGCTATAAAAAGTTCGTGTTGAATGGGCCTAAATCTTAGTCAAAATACCAAAAAATATTAATTGACTTAAAGTTAATTAACTGCAGTGAAAAGACTTACTGACTAAAACTTCTAATACCCCAGTACAAAAGAATTTGTACTGACTAAAAAGACTAAAACCAGTTAAAAGAACTGCAGTTAATTAACTTTTAGTCAATTAACTGTTTTTTTAACTGCCAAGTCAGAAAGTAAGTACTGACTGCTGACTGTTTTTTTTGCAGTTAAATTTCCCAGTCACAGTATTAACTTACATTCAAAAAATTAGTTAATTAACTGCGACTTAATTGAATGCATTACCCAAAAGACTGCAGTCTTTACAACTCTGGTAAGTAAGTAGTTTATCTTCACCACTACCAAAGTTTATCTAACTTGTCCATTCTATATCACATTCAGTTATGAGCCGTCATGATAATAATGTTTTCATATTTATTTTATGTCAAGGAAATAAATTCATACATTTTATGTAAATTTTTTGCATGCATGACATGATAAAGGTCTATGACCTCAATAATGAAAGTGCTGAAGATGCAACATATTATAATATTGTTTTTGGGTAAGCAATTAAAATGAATTCAATAAATCTAATGCGATAATTAGGTAGATTCCTTGCCTTGAAGTCAATGTTTTGCTATTATGTTAATTAATTCAAGAGCGATTTTCAAGCTTTCATATTTGAAAACATATTTATTTAACCTACAGTTTGCTTATTTGTTTAGTATTTGTCGCGTATTGTCCTTTTTTTTGTTAAGCTCGGGTTCATTTTGTCAAATTGATTAGACGCCCAAAAAATATTTCAGTCTCATTTCAATTGGGTTGAATCAATCATAGCAAAAGAAATTATCGTTAATTGAACACAATTAAAATTAAATTGGCCATATTCATAGCCATTTGATAACTTTGTTGCTTAGTTAAGAGCGAGTTTTTTTTGTATGTTTTGGTTCTTATGATTATTTATTGATTGTTATATATAAATATGATAACAACAACAGTTTAGCAAACAACTATGAATAAGTCCTACCTATGTACATTTATTTGTTTTTAAGTTTTTGTCTTTTATTACAATATATTCGAAAAATAATTCGTTTTCTTATGAGACTTTTAGTCCTATTATTATAACAAAATGAGATAATTAAATTAAGTTAAAATATAAAGCCATGGAAATGATTAGAAACTTAATCTTATATACAATTAAAAATGTGAACATTTTTGTTTCTATTGTCTTTAGTGCCCAGCACCATAAAACTTACCATCACATCTTAAAATTTTGTCTATTTTAAAAATTTAGCAACTAAAAATCTAAACTTGTTTCATCGCTAAGTTAATAAGTCTTAAATCTAATTAAAATTCGGTATTTTTTAAGCAATAATCATTTTCACCTGATTTCACTTGTGCTAAGGATTTTCGTTTTAAATAATTTGATATTGGCGGTGCAAATAGATCGTAGTCCAGTTGTGTTTTGGCTGCATCCAGATATATTGAGGAATTATCAGCCAAGTATAATGTCTCCATAATAATGCTTGAAAGATATCCAATTAAAATGGTTATTAAAAAACCGAGAACAGCAACAAAAAGATATGAAATTCGAAACAAGTAGAAATATTCGGTGTTATCGGGCCCGATGGGCACAAAAGTACTCGAGGTTGTTGTTGCATTAAAAGATAAACACTCATTGGCTGTTAGAGGAAGAGTTGATGTCGGTGGCTTCGGTTGACCGAATCCAATCCAAAAAGAGAAAGTAAAACCCACCAAAAGCCCTAATAACGCTCCACGCTGGTTAGCTTTTGTTGTGAACATACCCAATGTAAAAAGACCCAAAAGCGGTCCTCCAACAACTCCGAATATAGTCAAAGAAGCTTGAAGTACTCCGCCAAGTGCTCCCGCACAGAACGCCAAACAAATACATATTATTCCAAAAATGAATACCATAATTTTCGAGGGAAGTGTAGTGCTATTTTCAGTCATTGGTTTCTTTAGGATTTTTTCACAAAAAGGCTTCATATAATCCTCTAAGGTAACAGCTACTAAAGAACTTACAGTCGAACTTATCGATGATAGACTTGCAGAGAAGATACCCGAAACAAAGAGTCCCGATAGTCCAGGATATTTTGACATTGTGTCAACAACAAACAACGGCATAAGTTGGTCCCTTACTTTCGCTCTTCCTTGAAGCACTGGATCACAGCCTTTGTAGTAATAATAGATAGCCAGGCCACTAAATAAAGTTGAAAAACTTATAGAACATAATATCGGGAGGTTAAGCCATAGAGCCCGTTGGGCACCCTTTAAACTCTTAACGGACATCAGACGTTGCACTTGTCCTTGATTGATGGCATACAAGCTGAGATAAGTAACCGAACCACCGATGGTTAGTGACCAGAAACTGTGCCGAATTGTGGGATCAGGTGTGAATACATCGAAGTTTAGACGTCCATTTGAAGCAGCCGTGTCCCATATTGCTTTAAATCCATCTCCTTTAAATGCAGAACAAAATATGACGCAATAAATTGCAGCAAACATAAGAAGTGATTGAAAGACATCAGTTACAAGCACCGCTTTCATACCCCCAAGTGTGGAGTAAAAAGTGCACACGAATCCAAGAGTAAGGATTGCAGTTGCCTTACTTATCCCAGTTACAGCCTCCAGGGCCAGAGCAGGAGCGTAAAGGACAATCCCCATATACAAGATCATTTGGACGGAAAACGCTATGGAAGCAACAAGTCTCGTCGTGAAGCCGAATCTCCTCTCTAGATATTCATAAACACTCGTATTCCGCATATTATAGAAAACCGGTAGAAACCAATAGGCGGCGATGGGGGTACTCGCAACATATGATACATTTATCCACACAAACATCATACCATACTGGTAGCTTTCCATTGAAACCCCCAAAAGAGTTATTGCCGACATAAAACTTGCCATCAAGCTGAATGACACAGGCCATGCCGGCATATTACCATCAGCAAGAAGGTATTCTTTCGTTGTCTTTTGCCTGCCGCCGGTCAGGCGATAATAAACACCAATCGCAGCCGAGAAAGCCAGCACCAAAAGAAGTACCAAATAATCCCAGGCAGTGAAAAGTGACATGGTGTTTAAGTTTATGAAATGAAGACTTGCTATTGCTATCTATTGTGTCAGTCAGAAGAATGAACTTGCAATTATGAACTTGCTTTTCTCTTCGCTAATTTACTTCACATCGGCAGTTTTGCTTTAGGTAGGTTGTAGGTATAACATAGCAATCAATTAGCAAAATCATTCGGTTTTCAGCTTATGACATTGAATTGTTTTCACTTAAATTATCGTCGATTCACAGCCACTTTGAAAAGAAATTACTTATTTTTATTAATGAATTCAATGTTCTTAGATCTTTTTATTTTAACCCGGGGAAAGTTGTATAAGGGTTAAAGTAATAACAGAAAACGCGACAAAATTCAAACTCTTTTTGTTCTTGAACTCCGAATCCCGACTCTAGATCTAGAATGACCAAACACTAAAGAACAACTAAATACTAAAATGAAAACGATAAATGAAACTGGTTAAAAAATAACAAACTTTATTTCTCTAGAATACGATACGAATTATTAGAATAAGGAAGGGATGGCTTTTCTTTCGTTTTCAACGCGAAATGAGGAACTTTGTACTAGCCGTCAGCTGTGGCTGGGACTGCTGTCAGTAATCAGAATTTCTGATAACAGGGCCGCTGCAGTATACTTTAATGGTTCTTGGCAAGGGCGGGCGGTAGCTAATCAAAAACATAAAATTTCCCTATAAGCAGTTTTCCGGTGCCTAATATGTAAATTAGTGGCAAGGCGCCAGTTATAGCTATCATTGGTTTTCATCATTGAAAACAAACATTGGAATTTTTTTGGCAGGTCGTTTATACATAGCTATCATTAGAAATTTCTGTTATTGAAACAAATTTCCTGATTGAAATCCACCGAAAAATGTTTACTGACAGAAATCTGTCATTGGAATTGTGTGAAATTGGAACACAAATCAGTGGAACGATTCGTTTCACTTTTGAACATAAAAGTATCAGCTGTTCAGGAAAATGAATTTCCGTCCGGAAAATAGAAAAATACATTTTTAGAGAAAAATAAATGCGTAATTACACTTTTTTTTCTCAAAAAAAAATTCTTTGTGTGATTTCCGATCAATCAGTATATAATTTTCATTTCTAATCAAAGGGAAACACCGTCAAATATCGATCCAAAAATTTGTCCGGATCGGTTTCAATGATAGCTATAACTGGCGCCTAATTGTCTAGAATAGCTACTTTTGCTAAAAACAGAAACAAAAATTGGGAAAATAGCCAAATCGGTGTATTTTTTGGTAAACTTTAATAAAAAATCGGGGGAAGAGCGAGGAAACATTTATTTCTATTTTAAAGTTCACTTTTTTACATACAAAACACGCAAAAATGGTTGATTTTGACACTTCTTCCCTGTTTTTTGTTCAGTGTTGCCATACTTGCTTTTTTTTGTTGGGAATTTCTTTGATTTTAGTGCTCAAATGCAAAAGTTCTTTGCATATACCCAAACTCGCACCCACCCCAAATCCTATAGTGATCCAAAGCGGGGGGGTTGCAGGGGGCAGCATACCCCCCCTTACATACCTAGCTGTTAATACGCCGTGCTATAAATTAAAAAAAAAAGTTGTTTTAAGCTCCAATTTCAAAAATATCAATCGAGCAACAAGTATCTGTCATTTTTCAACTTTTTTAATTAATAACAAAAAAAATTGTTGCAAAATTGGACTTCCCCCGATTTTTTATTAAAGTTTACGAAAAAATACATCGATTTGGCTATTTTCCTAATTTTTTTCTATGTTTTTAGCAAAAGAAGCTATTCTAGACAATTACCAAATAAGTTGCTCACAACTTAAAATTGGTATGCATTCCACAAGCGAAAAGCAAGGTAAAGCAATATTCACATGAGCACGACTAACGAATGAACGAATATTCGTCGATTTTGACATTTCTTTCACATGAGAGTTTTTAATTCGTCGCGAATGAAGTTTGACAGCCGAACACCATTCACCACCAAATCCAAAACAAGAATGATTTTTTTAGGTTAAGTACGCGCGATTTTTTTATTCGTTGCGAGTGTGATTAATGTGGAACTCGAATAAAGTTTGACAGTTCGTATCAACTAAAATTTTTTTCGTGATGAATAAATTTGTTTTCTTAAATTTATTAATATATGATATTGAAAAGTAAAAGTATGCATCATAAATCAAATAGAAACTATATTGCTATCGTTGTGTTAAGAATTTGTGTGGAAATATGTCTTCAAACGTATAAAAAATCACATTTTGTAATTCATTCGTCGATCGTTGGTCGCACTCATGTGAATACTGCTTTACTTTTCGATTTTTACTTTTCTCATCAGAAGCGAACCGAACCCGATCAACGCATCTCTATATCATTGTAATCGATTTTTCGATAAAAAACACTTCTGACATAAAAATTTCCATTTTATACAAACTGGAACTGATTACTGAAGAGCTTCCAGTTGTCAACGCCAGCTGTGCGCTCAATCACAAAGGAAAAAGTGAAAATTTGGAAATACAAAATTTTCTTTGCTCTTCAAGTCAAGGATTAGTGATTTATTTTCAATTTACTTTCATTTCCAAAACTCTTTTCATTCAAAGAATAAACAAATCATATTTTATCAAAATTAACAAAAATAAAACATCTATTCAAACAATTTGATCGCAAACGTAATTGATTCAATTAGGATTTTTATTTTGTGTGTCTAATGGAACCAACAATAATAAATTATTATGGTAAACAGACAAGCAGGTGCGGCTATTGCAAGAATGTCGAATGTAGTAATTCTCATGGTAAGATTTAATGAAATTAAACAATTAAAAATAAATTTGTTTGTGTTTGGTTTCTTATCTAATAAAATTAAAAGTTTAAATTTTAGCGATAGTGAAAGAAAAACCTACAAAATTTAAGGCTCGCACCAAATTTGGGGTAGTTGTCCGATTTCGATTTGACTGTATTTACATTTTTATGTAGGTGCGACGTATACAATTTTGCTTATTTTGTTTTTGTTCTTTTCGTTTAGATTAGATAGACACAATATTGGTGATTTATTTTTGTAGCAGGCAATTCATTTTTGGAGGTATTTAGTGCGTAAGTCAAGGCAACATATCGACCCCCATTAGTTATGTTCGAAGTAATCGATTTAAACGAAAACTAGAAACCTTTACTGATAGGCAATAGGTAGGAGGTATTGTCTCCCATAGAAATAGAGAGTTATTAGAATTACATTACATCAAGTTCAATTCAAATAGTTATGCTGATGACGTACATAATTAAAAGACGATACTTTGATCTTTTTGCACGTGCTGCTATCTGTAAGGAAAATTTGTTTATTTTGTTAAATTGGGGTATTTATATTGTTTAACATGAACAACTTGTATTGGTTTGTACTAGATGGTTTGCATTCGAACTCTGAAGTTTCCTTTAATTCAATAAAAATGATTCATTTTTGTTGACTGCAATGATAAAGTATTATTATTATGTGTAGTAAAAACTGATAACTATCAAAGTAAATCAATCGGCATTGTCTACAAAATTTCTTTATTGGAGTATTAAAAATTTGTTGCAATCTTTATGCAATAAAAAAACGGTAATGCTTAACTAAAGCGTAAAACTAACCGATAAGTTTTTTGTTACTGTTTTTCTAAGGTCATGGAAACGCTGATTAATTATCAGCTTAAGAAATATCTTGAGGAACGGAAGATTCTTAATGACCGGCAATACGGTTTTCGTAGCAATAGGCCCACTGGTGATCTCATGGTTTATCTCACCAAACAGCGGAACAAATCTTTACATCGTTTTGGAGAAAGTAAGATTATTGCACTTGATATTTCAAAGGCATTTGATAAAGTTTGGCATCTTGCTCTCTTATCGAAAATGCGTGCTTTTGGTATTGACGAATCTCTTCTTCGTTGGATTAGAAATTTTCTTTCGAAGCGTTCAATACAAGTTGTTTTGGACGGATTCAAGTCTGAAACCCATAAAATAAATGCTGATGTGTCCCAGGGCTCCGTTTTGTCTCCGACCCTTTTCCTCATTTTTTATAAATGATCTCCTGTCTGCTACTTCTAATCGAATATATTGTTTCGCTGACGATAGCACTCTTAGCTTTTCATATTCGTTTCCAGACTCACAACCCTCCTCTTCGGATGTGGAATTGCAACGACAAAATATGATAAGCTCATTAAATTCCGATCTACACAGCATTGTACAATGGGGAATAAAAAACCGCGTGGAATTTAATCCTTCGAAAACCCAATGCTGTCTTGCCACTATATATGTTAACTTACTTTCGTTAACTTGCATTAACGAAACTGAAAATCTTGACATCCTCGGAATGTGCATCAGCAAAAAATGCCGCAAGATGTCAAGGTTTTTTGAGAAAATGCAAGAAATTTTTCTCTCCGTCTGATCTGGCTGCAATCTATTTAAACCTATATACGTCCGAAACTTGAATATAGCTTTCATCTCTGGGCTGGTGCTCCAGTAACTTATTTAAGCCTCTTGGACAGTATTCAAAGAAGAGCTTTTAAAATGATTGGTGACATTAACATCATCAACACTATTACGGCGCTCGAACATCGTCGTAAAGTTTCTTGTCTTACCCTTTTTTACCGTTATTTTAACGGACTTTGCTCTAGTGAAATAGCCAGTTGCATTCCTCCCCTTAAACAATTTAACCGTAATACCCTCGCTTCTAGGAATGCCCATCAGTTTACCCTTGAGCCCAACTTCGGCCGTACTATGAAGTACAGAGATTCATTGTTTAGCCGTACTACGCGAATGTGGAATGCCTTGCCACGATCTATCTTTCCCTATCATTGCAATGTTCAGGAATTCAAAATCAATGTACACCGACACCTCTTATCTAACCCTTCCCTCTTTTCCTAATGCTCACACTGTGTCTTTGGCATATTAAAGGTATACAAAACCCTTATATCGTTCGCTTATTATAAAAAAAAAATATCAATAAAGAAGAGACTCACCATTGGTTGTATAACAGCACTTCTAAGTGTAACTGAAGACACCAGACAAGCATTTGCTAAGGATAATGTAACTTTGTTGGTTTTTCTTGATTTTTCACTGATTGTCTTCAACACTGTTAATCATGTTATACCTACATTGTCAAAAACCCAACGAGCAGTTTTACTTTTCTACATTTGTATCAAAGCTAATTTTTTCTTACTTGACAAACAGAAAACCAGTTCTTTTTGGTGTAATTTTGTCTTATTTCTTACCTGCTACACCTAATGTCCCTCAGGGGTCTATACTGGGCCCTCTACTGTTCCCTATGCGATGGAAAAAATAATAGAAATGAAAGCTTTTATCTTATTCAACAATTAATAAGTGCGTTTAAAAATTCATTTTTTTTAATCCAAGATGTTATAATTTAACTAGTTTGTAATTGTACAACAATTTGCTGTTACCAGTAGACTTATGATACAGCTATCGAAAAATATGCGAATCTTGCCTTTACAAAATATTAGAAACAAATTGTTTTTCTTGTGCTTCTGACCAAATATTTATTTTATTGTTTTTTATTTAATAAACCAATTATTTTTTAATTTTCAAAGAAAAAAACAATTTATTATTTATTGATTTATGTATATCTTTATGTGTGTCTCTAGTTTTGAATGTTACTTGAGTAACGGTTTTAAAGTGATACAAAATAAAGTCTCCGCAGTCCTTCATTTAAGGTCCAAAGCCGAAAAAATAAGTAGAAAACGAAAACTGCTGGTATGACTTCAGCAAAAAAAGTTAATTTCTTCTTCCAGTTATTTTTAAATTTAAAGCCATTTTTTTTAAGTAAAACAAATTAAGGGGGTCATCCCATGTGACGGCCTGTATTTTAAGGAATTTTTAGGATTTTTTTTTTACGACCAGTAAATAGATACAACTTTATTAAGTTTATTATCATTTATTAACATAGTTCGACAGTATAAATATAAAATTTGAATTAAAAATATTGTACAGAACACGAGTTACACCGGTGTGAACAACACCACCTCGAAAAAATGGGCTCGTACTTCCTCCACGATTCCGGCTGATTGGCTTATCTAAAACAAAAAAAGTAAACGGCGTTTTAATCTGTGAGCCTAAATGCATGGAATGAACTATCATCAAATGAATATACCAAAAATTGGACTTTTGGGAGACATTTGAAAAAAAAAGTCGCGAATTTTGCGTTTTTTTTTGTTTTTTGCTATAAAAAAATCGAAATATTTGGAATTTTTGCTTGTCGATAGTTCATTCCATGCGTTTACATGTGCTGAATCCAACCCATTAAATTTGAAGTCATTCGGTCAAGCCGTTTTTGAGATACGATGGAGGAAAGTTTGAAAAACACAGTTTTGAGAAAAACTCGTTTAAAGTTTCAAGTCCTCTTAACTATGAAAATATCCACTTACCTTTCAATTGACGATACCTGGTCCATAGAGTATTCCTTCCTCTTCTTCTTGAAACTCTTTCAAAGCAGATTGTTCAGCTCTTGAATCAATTCTGGCTTGTTTAACGGCATCACTTACGCGCCGCTCAGAACGTGAGATTCGGTTTTCATCACGTTTCTCAACATAAGTATGGGCTTCGCGGCCTATAGGGCATCCCATAACCGACATTACTTTAAAATTACCTTCGAAACCTTCATTAAAGATGATAAGTAGGATCCCTTTGTAAGTTTTACTGTCACCATCGCCGATGTATGTAAAATACTTTACCCCATATTTTTTTTTTTTACACTTCAGAATTTTCAGAAAGTAGTTAGCTTATAGCAAGCTTCAAACTACGATCAGAGGCTCATCATAAGTGCATGTGTTAGTTGTTAGTAAGATAATAATACAATTAAAGCCTAATTCACGCACAAAATACAAAACATAATTAACATTTAACATGAATTATTACAGAACAACAAAAAATAAAATAAAGACGTTTACGATAGTGGAGCACTGGTTCTAAACATGGACCTGCTGTATCTTTAAAACGACTTCGAATTTTGAAAAATCCCTTTACTACCGTATTCTAGACATATTAAACAAGCAATTTATGAAAAAAAAAAATCGATTTTTTGAACCCATCACATGGGATGACCCCCTTAAGTCAAATAACCGGCAGGAATCAAACTAATGAACTTCTGATCACAGTAGGAAAAATATTCATAAAAAGTTAACTTTTGCAATCAGTGGAAGTGCACCGTCAAAATTAGAATAATGTTAATAAATATGTTCTTTTTACAAAAATAAAGATTAATTTGTTTAGATATCAGACGATCAAACAACTTCAAATTCGATCCCAAATATACACAGAAAACAATTGAGGATTTTAATTGAAGCACTAAGATTTGGGGCTAATTTTGTCAGCATTCTTAGCTGGGCCAATTTTTTCAATAAAAATAAAAATATTATGCATTTTACCGAAGAGGGTATGCCAAGTAAATGTAAGTTTACGCAAAATAACGAACCGGAGCACCCCTAAATGTTGTGAAAGAATATTATTATGTCGATAAAAGAAGTCTTGTCCTAGCTTTAAGAAAACGTGATATCAACATTTGATATCCGTATTTTCTCAGATAGTCAGAACTCTTTCTCTACAAACACTATAACAGTCCCTATATATCGATCATCTCTAATTGAGAGGGCACAACAGTTTAATATTCACCTTTGCTGGGCGCTTGGCCATAGAGACATTCCAGGAAACTGTAAGGCAGATAAACTCGCCAGGAATGGTACAATACAACCCATTCTACCACGTTTATCTAATTCTGGCATACCAATCGCTACATGTAAACTATTGCTAATGAAAGACGCTATGAAGATGGCAAACATCAGGTGGAATAACATCACCATGTGTGAGGTCAAAAAAAACGTATGGCCTACACCAAATTTAAATCGATCAAGGTGCTTGCTATCGCATATAAGCTCTATAACCGGTGTCATAACCGGGCACTGTCTAATAGGAAAGCACGCCACGTGGCTAGGCGTATTTTCAAATGACTTGCAGTTTGCAGAAGCTGTGTGGATGGGGAAGAGGAGGAAACAGTTTTTCATCTCCTTTGTACATGCCCTACTCTAGCTTAAAAACGCAAGAATTACCTAGGAGAATAATTGTTCTATAACAATCTAAACGTTCTCAATCATATAAACGTAATCAGTCTCTCACGTTACGTAAGGGACTCAAACTGGTTTCATTGAGCTTAGAAAAAAGCCTTAAGATTCTGATTAAATTGTCTTTTTTTTTTTTAATCTTCAAAAAATCGAAATACGTAATCTAAAGTCTCACTTACTTTCCCCCCGTTATGTTAGGTAAAGCTGTCATCGAATATGCTGAAACTGTTACAAATGTTGGCTTTACTTTTAACCGATTTTTACAATACTAATGGTGCCTTACATAATCAGCCCTATCACAGTATCCAATCTGAACGGAAATTTCTCCAACTCATACATTTTTTTTATTTTTCATTTTAATGATATAAATTTCTCTTAAATTGATTACACCTCTGGAAAATTCGTTCAACGAATAGTTGAAAAGAAAAAAAAGGCGCCATATTGAGATTTGACAATTAGGGAATGGGGAAATCATAGGTTCTAGAGAGAAAGCCTCGATTTGCAAGCCCTCGGAAAAAAACGGAAACATAACTTCGAAGAAAACAATAAAACGGAGTTTAATTCCAAGAAGGAGTGGGTAGGTAGAAATGTGATACAATGATAGTCCGATAACATCTGAGGAAACTGGTCCAGGGTGAAGTCAACGCCATTGGTAAATGCGCAAAATTATAATATCGGTAAACACCACAGGAACATATATGTAGATACTGCCATCATGCAGTCAGCTAGTGCGGGAATGCGTTGATAGATTAAATGAGCTAGGCACATTGGAGTTCATTGAAACGAAATAGCAGATTGCATAGCAAAACAGAAAGCCCTGCACCCTTAATAGGGTCAGGGGCACTCAGGGCACTATTGTGGCATAGGAGATAATGCGATCAAAGACAATATTAAATCAGAGGAGGGCCGAAAAACGGACTAAACTACTGCTTAGAAACTACAACAACAAAACGATTTGCATATATTATAACTAAGTTAGTAGAAATAATATAAGATTAATATCAGGACTCCTGACTGGTCATTGCAATTGCGAAAAACGAAGCAAAGCGGGCCACTTCGAAATATTTTGAGGATTATTTGACTAAACAGCGGGTCAAATGTTTAAAATTAAAATAGATACATTTTTTAAATATGGGTATTTATTTGTTAAATTAAATAATTCATTCAATTTCTTCAATTATAACATATATAAAATAAATACTAAAAAAAATCACTGATGTATCACATTTGTTTCATAATTCATTGAGATTGATATACTTAATAAAAATAAATAAACTTAACTTAAAATAAAGCCATGTTTTAAGGTATAATGAGTTATCACATCTTATCTAAATTCTATTAATAAGATCTGGTTAAGGAATAAAATTTCCACAGTTACTCAAGTTGCCCTGCATATAATCTTTAAAACTCATTATAGAATGAATAACTTCATACGATAACCTATTTCGATTATCAATTTTTTTTATTATTGAGGGATGAAAAAACCCGTTCAGCAGATGCACTGCTGTGTGGGAGTGTAAATAAGTTTATTGCAAAGGAAGAAACATTTTGAAATAGATAATCACCAGCAACATTTTTAATTTCGCTCATCTAAACCCACCATTTAACAGAGTCAATATCAAGATCTTCTGTATTTATTTCTTCTAAACAGTTTTGTAGCTCTTCATACATTTTATTTTCAGTGCAACTAAATAAGTTTGGAAATTTTATGAACAGAGTTGTCAAATGATCAGAAATCAATCTAAAATTGTTACTTTTTTGCTTAAAGTTATATACATCTAAGATTTGGAACGCTGTTAACAAATTATCACACAAATTTAATCTACTTTTTAACTGCTTACAACTTTCTATACAATAGTTTTGAACTGACTTTAAGAAACTTTCTTTCTCGTTTTCAT
The DNA here is from genome assembly GCA_951509635.1 of Eupeodes luniger. Taxonomy (NCBI): domain Eukaryota; kingdom Metazoa; phylum Arthropoda; class Insecta; order Diptera; family Syrphidae; genus Eupeodes; species Eupeodes luniger. Next base: position 80,451,969 of record OX608075.1, on the reverse strand, counting down.
TTAAATTTTCGAACAGTACATCAAACCCATACCCGTAATATATCTCATCAAGAGATAATCAGCTTTCAAAAAGTTTTCCAAAATACGTTTATATTTTTTGGTGACTTCACTCATCAACAAATGTATTTTAGGTTCTTCACTTTGAATGTTTTTACTTAAATCAGTTATTATTTTTAAAGTATAATTAAGGAAATAAAAATATACTTTGTACAATGTGTTGTTCAAATTGTTTAAATGCTTATATATGTCAAAATTTCAAAAACATAGATTTGGGGCCATTTCAAACTGACCGGGGTAAAGGGCCAAAATGTAAAACAGCGGGCCAAATGGCCTGATCGGTCACTTCTTGGCAACGCTGCACCTAAGTATCCTAAAATTAGAAAGTAGTTCCATATGTAGATTTTGTAATGAGGAAAAAACACCACGTATTAGGCAAATGGAATGCCATCATCCATCTGGGCCATAGATATCTGGAACATAACACAATAAATATTAAGGCCACAGTGCATTATTACCCCTTAGCTTAATTTGTTCAATACATAAAAATGACTTGAGAAATTAAAGCATAATTTTAAAAATAGAATAAGACGTTAACAAGATTTCGTTAGAGCTTTAGATACAACGAATGAATGAGTTTTTTGAATATAGATATGTGTAGATGTCTGGCTGAAGTGCTGATTAATAAAATACGATGACTGAGATTACTTCTACTTGTAGGCAGATTGCGCGTATCATATATAGTTCTGGGGGCGTGTACGCACTTCAACAAAGACATTTCGAGAATTTTTACTATAATCATTGCAATTAATTGGGGTGATATGTAATGCATCAGCTCTGTAAGCTACAAGTTTTTCAATTAATATTAACGAATCAGAAACTAAGTGCCACATATAAAGAAATCTGTTGATCGCTTGGCACCCGTGAAACGTATGTTTCTCCAGTCATGTAGCACAAACAAATTGTTGTAGTATTCAAACCCTACTAACGTTCATATAGCATGAGCTTGGTCATTTGCTCGCATGTTAACAGAAGTTTTATGACTTTATTTGTATATGAAGGTTAAAAATATATATTGTTTTAAATAATCGATTATTATTGTTTCTTTCATTAGGGATGCATGCCTACAACTTAGCGCCTCAAGACTATCAGGATTTAATCGATCGTGGATGGAGACGATCTGGACATTATTGTTACAAGCCAAATAATAAAAACACGTGCTGCCCATGCTATGCTATTCGGTAAGCAATATAAGTACTCTTTCTTTAAATATTCCGAATGATATGAGTACATATTTTTTTTGTTGGAAAGTCAATCAATAAACAAATATTTAAGTTAATAAATGTTCTTTAATATAAAATTTATATTATGACAATGTTACCCAAAAAAAAAACATACAAATATATTTTCTTGACGCAAAAGACTTTTCCTTATTCTTCTTTGAAGAAATAAACCTTAGAATACCTATAGACTTTCGAAAGATTACGTTCTTATCCAATTTTTATGTTGCAGGTGTGATACAAATGAGTTTAAACTATCAAAGTCTCACAAAAAAATTCTAAAACGCATGACAAACTTCCTTCGAGATGGCAAGAAGAATAAAACTGAAGAATCTACAAATACCAGCTCATCAGCTACAACCAGCCAGACAAGCTCTGAACAAGTCCAAAATAATGAACCCGAAGACATCGGCAGAGGCTCTATTCGTGAAGAGCCTCAAGCTCCCAACGTTGCAATTAGGGAAGTTAATATGGAAGCTGTGGTTAAGGCGAATCCACAACAAACATTTTCAATTCCCGAACAGAAAAAATCCTCTGAAGTATTGATAGTTGGAGCTTCGGCAAACTCGAGTTCATTAGATGGATCAAAAAAATGTAAAATACACAAAATTCAAATGCAAAAATTCGGAATACTTACATATTTTTTGTTGTTGTATCTTTAAGCTTTTGACGAATCAAAACCACCTTGCAAAAAAGCAAAACAAATGCGTAAAGAACGTAAGGAGGCCAAAATGAAGGCAAAAGCAGCAGAAACAGCAGAAGCTGTAGTAGATCCAACAGAGCAACAACAATTAAAATCGAATAAGAACCAGAACCAAAATCGAGAAAAAACCCTTAAGGATTTCGTAAATTCTGCTTCACCAAATGATTGCCACAAACTAAAGGTATAACAAAACATAACTAAAAAAAAAACGGAGGCAAATATTGAGTGATCTCTTAGCTAGCTAGCTTTTGGCACTAATGACCAGTGGCCTCTTTATTTGATTGTTTTCTTGTTGATCTACTTTTAGGTCATCCTAGTAACGTCCAATAAAGGGGTCACGAACGAGGCATTCAATATTTATCGCAAATATCAATTAATAATCCATAAAGATGACCCGGCACGACTTAAAAAGACCAATCTCCAAAGATTCTGCTATAAATCCCCAATTAAGGTAGTAATTAATTTTATTTGTATTTTTTTGGTTTTCTTCTCGACACTCTTGCGCTGCTGATCGTATATTTGCTAGTTGAAATTGGTAAACGTATCAAGTAAACAATTTCCTGCTACGTTGAAGGATTCATATGGATTATATGAACGTTATCAAAGAACTATACACAATGACCCGCCGGAGGGTTTGATGGAGTATTTAGGATTTTTACAGAGATCACCGTTGCAGGTATAAAATAACACCAGACAAAAGTACCGACTTGCAAGATTTCAAATAATGCGATCTGCTGTGCTTGTTTACTGTCAGAAAAGGAAAAGTTTTGTTTGCAATAATTGCATTGATAATTAATTTATTTATTTTCTTCTTTTTTTTTTTTTGTGTATTCTGATAAACATTTTTTGTAGCATACAAAATCGCCCGGTGGACCATCGTGTGGATATGGGTCATTTCATCAGCAATACTGGTTAGATGACAAGTTAATAGCTGTGGGAGTCATTGATATCTTGCCCTTATGCGTGAGTTCTGTGTACTTCTTCTATGATCCCGATTACAGTTTTCTGTCGTTGGGAACTTATGGATCTCTGAGGTAATTAATTTATATGTTATCTTTCCTACAAGAACAAAACATATTTTTTTTTAAGATCATGTTTCTTAGGGACTTTCTTTTTAAATTTTGTGCTAATAATTGGGTTATTTTGACAAAAATTTTCCATTGCTACTGGCTTCATAAAACACCAAAAATTAACTGATTTCGTTAAAAACTAAGGCTGCCATTGCGGGCCATCTGCAAATTACGGAAATTATTTCTAGCGCATAGACTTTAGTTTTCTTGGCAACCTTTCCTTTGAATTTGAAGCAGCTCCTACTTTCGCTACCTTTCCTGAAATTATGTGGTTTCTTGACTTTACCCTTTAGTTTTTTTTTCCAAACTTCTCTGGATCCTTGGGGTAGTTGTATACAACATTTGAACTTCTTCTAATTTTGCTGGCTATAAAACGGATGGTTTTGGCGAGATCCCGGTAAGCTCGAATTCGGCCTATATTCTCCCTTACCTCTCCCCATACTTCTTGATTCTATCAAATTAATACTTGTACTAAGCTCCCAAACAACTGGAGTATCCTTTTATCTTATTTAAAACACGCTAATAGGTAAATTTAGATCTTGTCCCTACTCATGTGACACAAAAAAACAGGTACTTTTTATGACATTCTTCGAAAAACGCCATAAAACTTGTATTTATCAACTTATGTAGTATGTTTTGTGCATGTTATTTTGAAAAAGAAATTAAAGAGAATCCTTCCCAAGAACAATGCTAAAACTTTTTCGGACAGCACCTACGCTTGGAAACATTTTCCATATAAATGGATAAATGTTAAAAACATATGCGATACTGGTGCCTCAAAAATCTCAAAGAACGTCATAAAATATTTGTTCATTGTTTAAAAATGAAAGTTTGGTATGCCAATTCACCGAGCCATACAATTCAAAGCATTACTTCAGCGCATTGCCGTCGGGTAATCGCAAATATAAGGGTCCGATTGTAAGAGTCCATTAAACAAAACGGCCATAATTCGGATGATATCGTTTTTAAAAAATAAAATCCATTGCTTTTAATTGAAGAAAAAACAATGTAGTTTTTGTATATTGAATTTCAAAGTTGAAAATATTCCGCAGGACACCCTTTATATGGCAAAAAAGCTTTTTGTCCAGCTTGCATGACATAACTGGTTATCACGTTCTTTGCTTTTTAGCATACACATGTGCTCTCAAATTTTGTCAACCATATTCAGCTCAACCTTTAGGTGACTACTGTCGCATATTATTTGCGCTCGCTTAATAAATAAGCATGTATGTAGGTATCGATTAGTGTGCGTATCTTTGCGATAGCCAGTGTGTCTCAACGTACCATCTATTCGTCTTGTCACCTTCTGAATCTTATTTTTGGATGTTGAGAGTTATGATGTTTCAAAAAATTCACAATGGTTTTTAGGAAGCAAAAAGTGTCATCCACATACTTTACACACATACAAAATTTAGGGTTTTCCGCGAAATAGCGTAGAGCCTTTGGTTTAAAAATCTGCAACGAAAAGAGCCATAGGTAAACCCATTGCAACGCCAACCACTTACAAAATGGAACTTTGCTTTGAAACAGTACCCTTGTCAGAAACAGAAGAGACATTAAAATTATGACCATCAGACGTCATCATGGCATCGTTTTTTTTTTTTTAAATCTTTAAATATTTAATTTTGATTGATTTGACCTCTAAACTCCAAGCAAATCAATAACAATCTTCTAATTTAACACATTTTGTTGTATTTCAGAGAAATCGAATTCGTTCAGCAGTTGGTGGAAACAGTACCAACACTCAAATATTATTACATGGGATATTATATACATTCTTGCCCAAAAATGAGATATAAAGGTAAACTTGTTCCATCTTACTTGCTCTGTCCTGAAACTTACACATGGAATCTTTTGACAAATGGTATGTAGTAAAAATATTAAATAAAAAACAAATCATAATCAATTTATTCGTTAACTTTTGTTTTCTTCTTCAAAGAAATGCGACAGCAACTTGACTTACAAAAATATCAACGATTAAACAATGACCCTGAAGCAAACGACGTGGATGATTTCTTAGAGACCCATCTAGATCTTGTTATGTTATTGATTGAAAACAATACCTGCGTCACTTACCGCGAGTACATTCAGGTAAATTTGTTTTTATTAATTGTATTTTGTTTTTGTTTTTATCTTTTCCTTCCTAAACTCAACAAAAGAAATCCTTTTATTTTGCTAACTTAAAATTTGCCTTCAATTTTGTCTAATTCCTGTTTTTGTTTTTCATTTATTAAACTGGCTTCTTTCCTAACTCCATCATTATTTCCGACATTTATTTATTATGTTTGTATATTGTTTTCAAAAAAAAAAACAATTTTTTTTCTGTTCGCCATGAAAAAAAACACATTTTTACAGTCTTTTAATATTGAGACGATAGACACTATGTTGGACATGATCAGGAGTAGATTGTATAAAGAGGTAAATACATTTTGTTTTTTTTTTTGTTTATTTATATTATTTTTTAAAGATTGCTGAAACTCAAGTTAGATTAATTTACCTTTTAGACTGCTACGGCAATTTTATCTCTCTAACTAAGCAAGCATCAAAACCAGAACTACTAACTCCATTCAAATGTCAGAATAGTGAAGGGAGGTTGCTTAAGTTTATTTGGTAATTCAATAATATGAAAAATAAAAAATCACTTGAACTTAACGACTTAACTATCGTGATACAAAAGATTCGGTTTTTTGGTTGACCGACGAAAAAGGTTATTATCAAACTTTTTAGTTGTCCAGCAACTTCGATTGTAAACTAATTACGCATCCAACTTGGGTTTCAACCGCAATCAACGTTATTCCCTTCATAAATGCTTTAAAAAAATGCGCAAAGCTTCATTTTATGTTTTTATTCCAAACTTCTTGTACCCCCTTCCCAGTATACATTTTAATTTTATTTTCTTCTACTAATATTAACCTTAAATCTAAAGTGACTCATAAACCTGCAATTTACTTATTATTATGATCAATTTCAGATCACTGGTGAAGTTGATGACCGTGAATCGATTCTAGAATACGGAAAATTAGTTGGTAAAACTTGTGCCCATCGCATGCTGTATGTTAAGGTTTAAAAATAATTATATGCATCTTACATCTTTTAAGAGAGACAGTGTTCAGTTTTCAATCAATTAATGTTATTAATGTTTTTTCAATATTATGCTAAATTAAAAATATTTTCATGTAAATGTAACTTGTTGAACAAAGCTACACGGTAGTGATACAAAAAAGATAAGAGATAAAAATTGAATAAAATTTTACTGTCTGAGATAATACTTTTAACTTAAATTTAAATTTATAATTATAAATTAATAAACAGAACATAATATTTATAATGGACCTAATATTAATAAAGTGAGAAAATGTTCGTTCTTTTAAACGTAATGCAATTAGTTTTTATGCATGTTAATTTAAATTTTAAAATAAAATACATAATTGTAATTGTAACCCCGCTTACACATTATATCTCTGAGTTGAATTAAAATGAAACAAATTTATTTAAAATTATCCCTCAATAAAAACTATTTGTTTTTTTTGATCTTTTTAGTAATAATAATTATATCCTTACAGCAATATGTATGTTGTTTTTATTGAAATCAACCACAAAAAAAATATTTTTAGAATAAAATAAAATTGTAAGACGTTCTCAAAATTTAATATAATCCTACCTTGTATATTATACCTTACTAATGGTCCACGGGTCACCGCTGAATCATGCATACGAGATTTCAATCATATTTATGTCGCATATATGTATGTATGCATTTAAGGTGCATTTTATAGATCATCACTCTGATCAAGGTTAAAATGGATGTAAAGTGAAGTATACATTTTGTACAGAAACAAAAATATTTGACAATTTTTCATGAAAGGTTCTATGTGCTTGGCAACCTAAATGAATAAAACAAGTTAAGAGAACAGATTTTGCATTATACATTTCCCATTCGAAAAAAAAGAATTATTTCATGATCAATTCTCGCGTATCAATGTAAAGTCCCAAGTGACTTTTTCCATAACAACTTTTTTGATTCGTGGTACTCGTATTAACAAATGATCTGTAGAGCGTCAACATTCCATAATGTGTTTAGTTGCTCTCTGACCAGCATTGAAAAGTTCTGGATACATTCAGCCTTATCACAGGCCCCGTCGTAATAGATTCGTAGTACGAACCCCGAAAAAAAGTATCATTGCTCCCGTCGTACTAAAAAAATTTGCTACGAAATTCGGAGCTCGTGAAAAGTGGTATCACTAGCCCCGAATGAATTGGAAGTTTGGCAGTTTTTTCTACGAACAGATATTTTGATCGGAGTTCAATTGAAAACGAAAAACAAACATTTAGCGTGCGAAGATAAATTAAATAAAAATAAAATATATGAAATGAATCATGTAAGCTTTACTATTGTTTTAATGTGAAAGTGTTTACCTATATTTAATTTTTTTTTTTGAAGGGCAAATAAAGTTATCACAAATAAAATTCAGTTCCAAAGGCTTTATAAAATGCTTCAAGAAAAACCTGAAATTACCCAACGCCGTATTGGTATCCTCCTTCCGCAATGAATCTCAAAACGGCTGCCAATCTGCTGATTGGTGTGATTGAACTCGAAAACACGCAAGTGTCGAGTTCTTGAGTCAGGATCTCCAATATATATATAAACGCTGCCCTATTTACCCGAAAGTTTTTTTTTAAATCTGCAAATCAATTTTCTTTGTAAGCAGTGGAATGTTTAAAATATGTTACCAACACTTTGTCATCAAGATCCAAGGGGTTAAAAGCATCCCTTAAAATTTTGCGCTGCATTTTTAATGTTCGTAGTCTTCGTGTATTTTCTTCATTTATTGCAAAGATTGCAACGGCAATATTATCCATTTTTAAAGACAAAAACAAATAGAACTAAATCGAAAGATGAAGAACGATTTTTATTTCTTTTTCTTATTTTCACTCAAATCAGCTGATTTTGACACTCCGAAATTAGTATTACTGTGTGGCAATGCTTTTTTGATTTCGTTCGGGGCTTATGATGTAAATGTATTCGTATTCGTAGCGTAACAAAATTTTCGGGGACTCGCTACGAGGGACTCTGTGATAGGGGTGATTTTTTCGGCATTCAAATAATTTGTTTTACAATAAATAAGATCAAAATGTACAGTTTTTTTGAGTCAACTGAATATCTACAACGACAACTTTATGGTTGTTTATAAGCGTTTTCAAGTGTTGGACAGTGTTTTCAGTGTTTCAAATTAAATTCTTTATTTAAAAGAAAAATGAGTAAATCCATACATGCCCTACCAGTTTTTAAAATGCTAAAAACGATTCGTTAAAATACCAAGACCTAACCGCACGTGCAATAGCAGATAACACTGACTGAAGATTTAATGGCTTCTATTTTTACTTATAAAATAAAGATTCATATAGGCAACACCAGCAGCAGATTCTTTCGATTCTGTGGCAAAAATAAAACAATTTTTAAGAACTCCAATAAGCTCTAAGTTCTTTTGTATTACGTGGTTTTTTGGAAAACAAAATTACAAAATATCTTCAAAAATGATGGTACATATTCAGTTGACGTGAAATGTATGATTCTTTTTATTGTTTATCTAACGTGTCGTTTCAAACTTAGGAAAACATCCTTTAGAAAATAACTATGTGGATGTCAACAAAGTTAAGCCCTTAAAGTTAAGCCAAGAAGCAAGAAAAATAGATATATGTATGTCAAATATTCAAAAATAACTGCAAACGTGCGTTATTTAAAGAAAAGAATGATTGTACATGAGAAATTGGTGCTTTTTGTGAATGATGAATGTGGAAGAAGTCGTTGTACAAATGTTTTAGTAATATGTCACCTCAAAAATTACGACAAAATTACGTTTTGTTTTCTGTTGCACAAACAGATTCGAATGTTACCTCTAAATTTGTGTATCACATCAAGGGAGTCATTCCATAGAACGATTATCGTTAGACGATACCGTTTCGACGATAGTCTCACTTCACGTAAGGTGATAATCGTCAAAGTAATAATAATAATAATAATATTTTGTACGATAGGTAAATAGGTACCGCCTGTCATTAATTGCCAAATTCCATATTGAAGTAAAAATGTTTCTGCCTAATTTAAATTTGTGACAAACTAAAACTGAAAACTAAAAACAGAATAATTTCTACGGTTACGAAGAAAATTAAGAGATGAATCAGACCCTCTATCTCTTTCAACCAATATGTAAGCATTTTTTTTTTATATATAATTCATAAATACATATGTACATAAGTAATCCTTCTTACTTATTGTTATATTTTTAACGTTTTTGAATTTCAAAAGAAGCTTTTTTAATGAAACGGGAAACAAATAACTTGCCATACGGTTGTTGTTCTGCATACATATTATGTATGTATATAACCCAATATTAAGATCTGCTGTAACTATTAAGACTTCGGGTGGTGAAGAGTACCAATGGTTGACAGGCAACGATTTTTGACACCGTTTTGCAGAAAGCACATTATTCCAAATAGTTTTGGAAACAACAAATATTTTGGAAACGAAGTTATGTCCCCTGTGGATAAAATGGAGTCTTTATAGAGAAAGTCGGAATTAAAGAAATGGTTTTATTATAAATATTCAATACGAGGAGGTTAATAGACCGAATATTAAGAAAAATCATAAATTACAAATAGTTTGTTTTCCCCATAGACGGAATTGGGTTTATACCCGTTAGCTAAGAAAGGATGCTCATCCCGAAGTTTTATATAAACTTCCAACTTATTTTGTGTTTCTGGACTGCGTATGTACATATGTATTTATATTATAATTAAATGTATTAATATACAATAATATCAGATATAAAGAGTTAACATTCTGACTATCGTCTGCGGCGGCAAAAAATAAAAACAAAATAATTGGTTTTGGTAACCGGAAATGTCATGCAAATTTTCACAATTTCCCATAGAAAAAATTACAAGTTTGGGAAACTTGGTTACATTGGACAGGTTCAGACGACATATGGGACTCGAAAGTAAGGCAAGTTTCCGGCATCTGATTGGCCAGCTGCCAAAAAATTGCCTTCCAATTAAGGCAACTTTATTGGAAAGTTGACTGGAAAGTTAGTCAAGAAAAATCTCAATAACTATCAAGTCAAGTCAACTTATGTCAAAATGACAATTGATCCTGTTTTTTTCATTCAACTAAAAGCTGAACTTTATTACTCAATTATTTATTTATTTTCTGCACAACATCATTTAATGCTTACTGTAAAAAGGTTCCTTGTAAATTTGAAAAAGAAGTAAGTAATATGTATTTCTTTACAATACAAAATACAAAACGTGACTTGTAGCTTGTCTGAGGAGTGTTTTGTAGACAATAATGATTTTGGTAGTTTTTGTACTATGAACTTGAAGTAGAGGTTTGTGAAGTTAAGTTCTGAATTTGAAATTCATGACACTTGAAAAACTAACTAGCTGCCTTGGTCAAAATTTACGTTCAAAGAATGAAGTTGACTACAAATGAAGTGCCTTATGTTGTCTATTAGTTATTTCTTTTCCAATTTGACAATGGAACCCTTTTACAGAAAGCATTAATTGAAGTTGTGCAGAAAATAAATAAACCATAAAATAATAAAGTTCAGCTCTCAGTTGAATGAAAAAACATGATCAACTGTCATTTTGATAAAAGTAGACTTGACTTAATAGTTAGGGAGATTTTTCTTGACTAACTTTCCAGTCAACTTTCCATTAAAGTTGCCTTACTTGGAAGGTCATTTTTTGGCCGTTGGCCAATCAGATATTAGAAACTTGCCTAACTTTCAAGTCCCTTATGTCGTCTGAACCTGCCCAGTATCAAAGAAGTGAACAATTTTGTACTGAAAACGATTGACGAGACGATAGTGATAAAGTTATGTGAACCTAGTTTTTGACGATAACGATAATGAAAATCGATTTGACGGTTATAGTTTTCAAAATTACGAAATGACCCTCCAGGTTTTAAAAATACAAACTTTAAAAATGCTAAACACAATCAAAAACGGGTTCTTTAAAGCTAAGTTAAAATTCAAAATATCTTTTAACAATGAATTGAATGATGACTACGCAAAGTACAAATCTTTGCGTTTTAGATTCAGTTTAAATCATTCTAGTGTCTTACTTAGTTTCTGGAAATTCTCTTTCGTTATGAGTCTTTATTTGACTCTATATGAAGTTTTGTTTAAAACTTGAATTTAAAAATTTAATTGGAGTCAATTTTAAGTGCTGAATTCCAATCCGAACTTTGATTTTAAGTATCTGGTCACATTTTTAAAATAGTAGTTTTCAACACTGTTTTTATATTTTTTAACATATTTCAAAAACTTAATATAATAGAATTGTTTAGACGACGAATTTATTACAAGAACAAAAATTACTTTCAATCCGTTTTGACTTTATGCTACTGAAAACCTTTTTAGCACAAATGGATCAGCGTTTCTTTGAGATTAAGTTGAAACACGTGAAATCTAACAAGTTATGAATATTTTTCGAACTGTTGAAAATGAAATACTATAAATATTTCAACTCAATGTCGAAGAAAGGGATTGAAGATTTGGAAAATCAGCAGAAATTTTAACAAAAAAAGCTATTTCATGACTTTAGATAGCCTCAAAAAGCCTTGTATGTGTTTACTTGCGACGTAACTCGAGATTTAAATCAAAAATGACATTACGATGGTAGAGAAGTTGAAAAATGTAGGTCCCCCGACTCCATTCGTCTGTTTGTATGTCTCCGCTCTCCCTAACAGCTTTAACCATTGGGTCGATTGAGTTGAAACTCGGAAATTAAGGTTTTAAGCAGATTCCCGTTAGGTTTTTTTTCATTTTGTATAAAAATACAAATCATTTGGTCAAAAATCGAATTTTCTTAAAAATGAACCGATAGATTTTTAATAAATTTTCTCTTTAATTTTTTTTCTTAACTTAATTTTTGTATTGCCCCATAGAATTGTTATTTTGTTATTAAGTTTTTCAAGAAATAATGAACCGATTTCAATAATTTTTCTGCACAAGCTGTTATACTGTCTTAATAATATTTAATGATAAAAAATGTCATTGCTTTTTTTGGATTTTTAAAATAATATTAATTTTTTTTCCAAATTCGATATCTCGAAACTTTGTCATCATTTTTTTTTACGAAAATCAAATGTAAAACGTATATTAAAAATTTCTTCACCCGGGTGAAAAATATATACATAACTAGATTACTAAATAAAAAATTGAAAAATTGCATATATGTATACTCGTATACAAAATTAATTTAAAAAAACCGCTCTAACAATTTTGAAAAAAATGTAAATCAAGCTTTTTAAATTTTTGAAAACAAACTTATTTATTAGGAACATTTTTGAATTTTAAAATATGAGTACTATTTCTAAACCGAGTCTTTGGAGACAGGAGCAATTTTGCGTAGTATCTTACGTGATAGAGTAGTTTTGAAATCGGATTTGAATGAAGGCTATCAAAACCGATTGAAAAAGTTCAATATGACTGCCACAACTCAACCATTTTCATTTGCTTGGTTTTCAAATAAAGAATTGAATGATTCTGAAACTTAGTTTTCAACTAAAAATATTGCCAATGATAAAACAGAACGGTTCCATGAAGGCAATACGCACTCTTTCAATCTTTTTGAATAAGAAAATGGTTACCACCTATTGTGTATATAAATATTTACGCGTATTCGTGGACCAGATAATAAATTATTTAAATACAAAATAACAGTTTTTTCATAAATATTTAATATTTTTTTAAAAATAAAATTACTTATATACATAGTTAGTTGATATATTCATACATTAAAATAGGGTCTATCATTTATTAGTTATTTTTCACATGTTGTTTCGACACTTATAATTTAAGAACGGTCATTTAACATTATACAATTCTAAGATGTAAATAGAAGAATATAGGATCTTACAATATTCCAATTTTTATTAATTATGCGTTTAAAAGCAGAAGAGTACATTTTTTCGTATGGAATTCTTCTGCAATATACATATAAAAATAGGTATTTATTCGTATTTTTAAACTTTTTAATTACAAAAATTAGATAATACAGTAACAAATTGGACAACGCTCTCTCGCTTATTTGAAATTTTGTCTTACGTAAAACGGATAACAGGTCAGTGTCAAAATAACATGTACTATTTGTAATTCTCAAAACGTATTACATCAATTAATAATATTTGTGTACAAACTTATTCTTAATAGTATCATCATTCAAGTATGAATTTATTGTTTTTTGTTTTTATAGTTTTGTATTGACTATATCTTTTTGGTTCGAGTCCTTATCGATTTCATTCCACTTTTGAATCTTGCCCGATCCAAAGATCCAAAATATGAACGCAGGAACTATATATGCCCCAGCACCAATCAGGAAAATATTTTGCCATTGATAAATTGTATTCTGTATATTAAAAATGAAAAAATTAATGTAATAAATATAAGAAAAGAATTCTTTCAAAAGTACCTCATCTTTAGTGAAATATGCTACAATCATTGGTGAAAATATACCAGGGGTTGTTCCAACAAAATTTATAGTTCCGTAAAGTGTTCCCGCATAATTGGGAGCTAAATCCTGTGAGTTGGCTAAATTTGTGACGGTTGCAGCTCCATTAAAACCAAGAGACAATGTCATTATGGCTACACACACGTAAGGGTCTCGACCGAAATAAGCCAAAATTATAAGAAAGACTCCTGGGATAATATGTGCTGTGGATATTGAAAAATAATTCAAGTCAATGCTCACATAATATGATGGAGTTATAATTTTAAACTTACATGGAATGCAGAAATATTTCCTAATTTTCGTAACTGATATCCATTCCTTGCGTCTCATTGTATCAGCAACTGCTCCAAATCCGAAGGCACACAATAATCTTGCTAAATGAGGAAGACTAGACAAAAATCCTGCTGATGAAAGGTTGAATCCAAGGACCTGTTTGGAAGACAAAAAAAATAGTAGTTTGTGTTTTGATTTGATTTTTCTCTTTAAACTTACCTCACTCATGAATTTGGGTGCTGCTGTGATAAGGAAGAACAGTCCCCACATGCTACCATAGTGAAGCAACAATAATGACCAGAAAGGCAACGACAATACCACATATTTGAATGGTGGTAACTTCTTTTTCGTTGACACAGAATCTCCTAAGGACTTTATTATAAGATCACGCTCTTCAATTGATATCGTTGTGTGTTGCGCGGGACTATCATCGACAATAATAAACCATACAAGGGTTACAATACCGATGAATATAGCAACCATGTAAAATGCCCAAGGCCATCCCATTGATTCGACAATAACGCCACTAATAGGCCATGTAATCACGGTACCGAAAGTTCCACCCATTAAAGCGGCTACGAATTTTCCTTTTTCCTCTGGTGGGGACCATTTCGATATGAGGCAATGACAACAAGGATACACTACACCCTACAAGGTTAAATTTAATTATAAAACGATTTGTTTTTTAACTACAATTCTAAAAATTATACACACCCCAAGAAATCCAATAATGAAACGCACCGAAAAGACTGCCCATACACCCCAGGAGGCTGCAATAGGTGTTAAGGCAGTAAAAATTGCCGAAAAAATACAAGAATAACCAGCAACAGCCTTTCCACCAAATCTTTCAGCAAGCATTCCACCTGGTAGGGAGGTTAGGAGATAACCATAGAAGTATGCACCCAAAAGTAAGGCTTGAGCATCTGAATCCCATTCATAACGTGGTCCTTGCTGAAAAAAAAAATATAAAAACCATTTAAAATACCTGTAATAAACAAATATTGCATAGTATATTTATATTGCTTACATCAGGAACTATCTCTGTGCTGTTCTTCGGTTTGGTCATGGCAATAATATTTAATGAAAAATTTACCCGGGCCATATAAGACATAAGGCACATCATAAACAACATTACCCCGATGTTGAATCTCTTGGGGATTGAAACTAAAAAAAACAAAATTTTTTTAAATTATATTATTTAAATAAAGGAAATTATAAAAATATAAAATCAAAAAAAAATATCAAAAGCCTCTAATAAACTTTTATACAAAGGACAAAAATTTTGTTATAAGCTTTTTCTATTGCAATATTGAAGTATATAGTATATTTCAGTCTTCAGAATGTCTATTGTGAATGCAATCTTTCTATGACTTCAATATAAAGATTGCATGCATTGAATTTACCTAAAGATTGGAAGTTCAAATTTTGCAATTAATAATCAATTGACCTTAAAAATATTGCAATCAGTTTAATTCTTTGCATTCAGTTGAAGTCTTTGTATTTACTTAAAGTCTTTGAATTCACTTGAAGTCTTTGCATTCACTTGAAGCCTTTGCATACTTTTGCAAACTAGTTCTTTTTTTTTATTGAAATTTCACTAAACACTCAGTTGATGTCTGATATCGAAAATCGTCGCCTGACACTGAAATGTCGGTGTGCGAGGTGTGTGGGCCACTTTAGAATATTTTGTGTAGTGAAATTTCACTTAGGAATGCAAAGACTTCAAGTGAATGCAAAGAATGCATGAAGTCTTAAATGATTGCAATCAATTGATTGCATTCAAATGATTGAAGACAAAATGATTTCAGTCTTTTTTTGGTCAAATCACTGGTGACTGCAAAATTTGAAGTCACAATCTTTAGGTGAAAGCAATGAATACAATCTTTAAGTTGAATTCAATGAATAATTTATAATGATTGCATTCCCAAAAGATATTTATATACAAATACAAATTGTGAGCATTCTAAAACGAATGAACGTCGGGATTCGGGAATATGATTCAAAAAATTTTGTTTGTATAAAATTATTTTGAAAGTTAGTGCGTTTAATAATGTGAAAGACTTTCTGTAGTAGTTAGATTTCCCTAATCTTATTAAAATAAGTGTATACATATATCATGAAACTTATGAGACTAAGAATGCTGGCACTTTTTACTTCCCATCGAATGTTCTTTCTTGTAATCGGTCCAATTTATCGACGTTAAAAGGTCCTTAGAATCTAAATAAAAGATTTTTAGAAAGATGTATGTATGTATGTAAGTTCGTGATATCTTTTTTTCGACGGCCAAATCTCAAGAACCTTTATAGATATCGACTTAGAAACTTTAAATACATTTTGATTACCATATAAAACAAACTATTTTTGCTGGTACGTTTTTAAATCTTAAAATACAGAAAATATTTTTGAACAGCCTCTTTGTTCAAAGTCCAAAATTAATTAATTTGCACTCAAAGTATGCATAAATCTTTTGTGTCGTCTGAACTTGACTATTATAGTAAGGCTTTTATAAGTGAGGGAGTTGTTGTAGGTAGAAAAAAACGTCAACACATATTGGGGCAACATTGGGTGATATTTAGATAATAACATTCAAGTCCTCTTGTTTTTGAATTCGTCCATCATTATTAGTCAATTTATTTAGAAGCTCTTGCAAAATGCACCAATTAGGATATGTTCCTTGTGATTTATTGTTTTCTGAAGCATATTTTATAATTTAAAAAAACAGTACTTGAATGATGCAATTTTTTGATTGGTTTAAATTTTAAATAAATAATGAAAAATACTTACACCCCTTTAGGCAAGGTAGCAGCACAAAAGTCATCTTGGAAGTAATTTAAAATTTGTTAATCGTATCTTATCCTGATTAGGTTTTAGATGAGATCATATACTATATACACAGATCTGAAATAAAAAAATAGAAATTCTTTTAAAAACAACATTTCTCAATAAAAAAAAAATAAAGTTTTGAATTCAAATTTTTTTTCATAAATGGTCAGGAATAATAATAATGGTTACTAGCGTAATTGCGCGGGAACTCCCACAATAATGAAAAGGAAAAATAAATCCTCGATTACGAGTGTTACAATTTACTTGGGATGAGTTCTTGTTTCCGGTATGAGGAATGAGCTGAGGTGGGCTGCGTTCACAGCGCCCACGAAATAAAACATTCCACTCGGTTCATCCCCTTGCTTAGCTCATCTTAAACTCACTCATAACGTAAGAGACAACTCTTTCCAAAAATATTAAATACCTGCAAACCATAGTACTCTCATGGTGGAAGTCGAATAGGGCGGCATTTAGATATTTATGGGAATGAAAATAAAATTTTCCTCCATTCTCCACTTCGCGACAGGAACGCCAATAATGCGGCATGTGGTCGCCCTAAAAGTTTCTGCACATAAGAGTACTATAGTTTTTATATAAAAAAATGTCACTTTAAGTGAAATTAAAAAGCTATGACATCTTATTTGCAACTTAATTCACTAAAAAGTTTTATGAGGAATTGAGTATACGGATATCTTCTAAATATAAATTTTTTAATTATTAATAATTTTCTTTTTAATTACATTTTACAAAAGACAATAAAATGATAATAAATAATAAATTAGATGGCGCAACAGTCCTTTGAGAACTAGGGCCTATTGACTTACAACTCTCAACCATTCCTGTGTGCGAGTATTGTTGTCAGGGATGGAGGGAACCTACAGTTTCAAGCCGATTCCGAACGGCTACTTTGAGAAAGCACTGATCATGAAAAGAATTACACTTGGAGAATTTGTCAATTCCTCGCAAGAGACAGTACCCGTGAAAAAAAAACTTTAGATGACACAGGGAGGGTTTAAACCCAAGACCTCTGGCATGATAGTCCAACGCACTAACCATCACACCACGGGTACTACTAGGGGTACAAGAAAATGATATAAAACTGAAATGTCAGTACTTTCACCTGATTTAGCTTATTCACTCGTACGTGCCCAAACGTAGGCCTCTACTTAACATTCATGAGTGTTAGCAGGTATTACAAAGGGTGATTTTTTAAGACGTGTGGTTTTTAAAAGTAAATAAAACGCTTATACAGAATTTAGCTAATATAATGATAATGTTTAGACACTATTTTTTTAAAATGATTTTGGGAAAGCGGAAGCGTGGTTGGCTTTTAAAAATTCCAGTCGAAAGGCCCTATGTTTGACCACTTTTTGAAGAAATTGGTGCCGTATAGTTGCAATAACGCGCCGGATATTCTCTTCTAAGGCGTCATTTGTTAGGACTTCACAAAACTCCTCAAACAGAAATCCATCGATGTTAAATCGCAAAATCATAGAGGCACTCGACGCGACGCGAGATAATGCGCTCACCAAAATTGATGCGTCGCGCGAACCGAACTATTATTTTGGAAATAAATTTGGATAATTTGCAAACTTTGTTTAGAAATAATTTTTTTTATTGAAATGACAAACCCAAGAAAGCATTAATCAAGAAAAAGCTGTCAAAAGGCCAACTGTAAAAAAAACACCCTTTTTTTGACTAGTAAAATAGATGTATTTTTATAAAAACTAGGTAATTGGTTAATTATATGTATATTATGTAATCATTATTTGCCTTAAGTTTAGATTAAAATAAGTTATTAAATTAATGTATTCGTGATCTAATTTATATATTTTAAACATTATTTAATCGATTTACATCAATACCAAAAATCAGATAAGGTAAAGAAAAGTTGAAGACTTAAGAACTACGAATATATATTTTTTTAAAACATAAGTATTAAAATTAATTGAAATAGATAAATCACAATTATGAAGATAACACTACATTATGTATGTAAATACCTTACCTACATTAATAAATTAGATTGTTTATCCGTATAGATTTGAAATTGATTAAAAATAATAATTATATACTCGTATGGTTTAATGAATATATTGACGTAGTGTGTACTTGGAAAAAGATTAAGAAACACTTTGGCAATTATTTTTGAAATAGATAATCTTTATTATGTTTGCTTTCCATCTATGAAAGACCCTCAAAGAAAAAATACTAAAAACAAAGTAACCATCAACTTCAACATCATCAGAAATGCGTGTGTTCTTTCAATTATATTGTAAACGTGAATTAAATTTAAACAAAAATTATTGTCTAGGAATACATCGCATCAAAGATACAATAAACGTGCAATCATGCAAATTCACGCTATTTACGAGTAAGTGCATCTTTTTCTTTTAAACAAAAATAAAAGTAAAACTTTATTGCCAATTGCAAGAGAAGAATACTTTATAAATAAAGTCGATTGAGCTTCGAGCTTCAATTTTATTTGAACTCTTTCTTTTAACATAAAAAAGTACACATTTAAAAAAAAAAAAAGTAGAGAGTCAAAGAAATAAATGATGGATGTTATGCATAAAAGGAGAAATATAGGTAAAAATATAAAATGCACGTCCGAGTTTATAATGAATTTAGGTTAGACGTGAGTCTAATCATTTGATTTGTGTAAATGACTTCCGGTATATTGCTTAAAATAAGTTAAAGAATAATGTTGGTTCGCTTTTAAAACATGTACGAGTACATATATTAATAAAGGGTCATATATCGGGTGATTTTTTAAGAGCTTGAGAACTTTAAAAAAAAAAAAAACGCATAAAATTTGCAAAATCTCATCGATTCTTTATTTGAAACGTTAGATTGGTCCATGACATTTTTGAAGATAATTTCATTTAAATGTTGACCGCGGCTGCGTCTTAGGTGGTCCATTCGGAAAGTCCAATTTTGGGTAACTTATTCGAGCATTTCGGCCGGAATAGCCCGAATTTCTTCGGAAATGTTGTCTTCCAAAGCTGGAATAGTTGCTTGACGTAGCCCCACAAAAAATAGTCTAAAGGCGTCAAATCGCATGATCTTGGTGGCCAACTTACCGGTCCATTCCTTGAGATGAATTGTTCTCCGAAGTTTTCCCTCAAAATGGCCATAGAATCGCAAGCTGTGTGGCATGTAGCGCCATCTTGTTGAAACCACATGTCAACCAAGTTCAGTTCTTCCATTTTTGGCAACAAAAAGTTTGTTAGCATTGAACGATAGCGATCGCCATTCACCGTAACGTTGCGTCCAACAGCATCTTTGAAAAAATACGGTCCAATGATTCCACCAGCGTACAAACCACACCAAACAGTGCATTTTTCGGGATGCATGGGCAGTTCTTGAACGGCTTCTGATTGCTCTTCACTCCAAATGCGGCAATTTTGCTTATTTACGTAGCCATTCAACCAGAAATGAGCCTCATCGCTGAACAAAATTTGTCGATAAAAAAGCGGATTTTCTGCCAACTTTTCTAGGGCCCATTCACTGAAATTTGCAAGCGTTGCTCGTTAGTAAGTCTATTCATGATGAAATGTCAAAGCATACTGAGCATCTTTCTCTTTGACACCATGTCTGAAATCCCGCGTGATCTGTCAAATACTAATGCATGAAAATCCTAACCTCAAAAAAATCACCCATTATATCGTTGTTTAAAATTGTTAGCGCTGGCATTTGACACCTGTCAAACTCAACTGTCTTCTGAAGTGTCATAAAAATGGGTAATTTTTTTGGTAACACTTTTGTGCTTAGTGTCACTGTCAAATGTCTTCAATTTGTCCCATAGTTTAACCATGATTCGTCTTAAACCGAACAACGGTTCTGTTAAGAAAATTCGTCGCTTATTTCTTCCATTTTATGGTCAGTTTAATCGATTTACGTAGGTTGCTATTCGGCCTAAATGTTGCGTGACTGTTTTTCGCCAAAAACGTAAATTGTTGGACATTAAACCACCAACACGCTTACGTAAAGAACAAACTGAGGAAATATCGCAGCTGTGTTGGGCAGTGTTAGTGATGACCGTAAATTGTAGATTCAGTGCCGTTGGCAGCAAGTGGGCCTCTATTACGTTGACAAAATGCCTTTCAAAATACAGCTGGTGCAAAACTAGAAGGCGAACGACCCACCACAACGCTGACTTCGTGGTGAATGGGATCTTGATAAGTTGTCCGAAAATTTACTTTTTATCAAAAAATGTGTTCAGTAAACGTGGACAAGCAAAGCTGCAGTATTTGGAGTGAAGAGCTCTAATAATAGTGAAGAGCTCTAATAATAGTCATTAACATAAAATTGAAATAATTAGTGGAGCCGGTCAATTGGCCGCCTAGATCCTGCGATTTAACCCCTCTAAATTATTTTTTTGGAGGGCTATGTTAAGGTTCATGTCTGTAGCGATAAACCTACTGACCATATTCGAAGAGGTGCATTTGCTTTCAGACAATATGACTGATTGGTGATAGTTTTAGTCAAAAGGTGTCATTGGTCCAAATTTATTTGAAGATATCAATGCGGACAGACCGTCAATTTATTTACATTAGATACACGATTATGATTGGCCGGCCAAAAATTGAAGATAATGACTAGGATGATACGAGAATAATTTCAGGTTTAATAAACTGTATTTTCAGCTCCCAGCGCATCTCATTGACAAAACCTCGAAAATATTTCCTTTTTTCATTTATTAAAGATTAGAAGCTCAATGTAATACTTTCCAAATCTAAGTTTAAAGGAAAAAGTAGAATAAATCAAAAATCACGTTTTTCTTTCTTTCCTTTAACTCACCGAATCCAGGTTTAATTTATTTGAGATAGTATGTTC
Source organism: Eupeodes luniger (assembly GCA_951509635.1). Classification (NCBI taxonomy): domain Eukaryota; kingdom Metazoa; phylum Arthropoda; class Insecta; order Diptera; family Syrphidae; genus Eupeodes; species Eupeodes luniger. The sequence goes on along the minus strand of OX608075.1, from coordinate 80,430,472 downwards.
GTGAGAGCTCTCGTCTTTCCGAAGCAAAAGTGAGTGAGACTATGTACAAGTACAACCTACGAAGAATAGCCATTCAAAACTATGCCTTCCATATTCCGTTCGTATTTAGCAAAGTTTTGTATAGGGTATATACAAATATATTAATATACACTGGTCAGCAAAATTAAGTTACACGTTTTTCTTGCCACACAGCAGAACCCGAGGCAGTCTATTCCTCACTGTGCACAAGAACTCGGCCTTTCGCAAACTTCAACTTGGCGAATTTTTCGTCGGGATGTTGGCCTACACCCGTACAAGTGATGGTACATGAAAAAAAAATAAATCCCTACGGTATCCACAAAAAATCCCTACTTTATGAACTTTATCCCTGCACCTATAAAATCCAAAAAATAACACACTTAAGGAACGAAAAATAAGATATTGGTTTATGATTTTATTTAACTTTTTTAATGATTTTATTTAACTTTTTTAACTTTTTTAATGATTATAATAATAAATAAAATAAATAAAGGAAAATTTCAAAAAATTAATTATATACATACATACATAAAAGCTGATACAAAATATTTACACATGGTGATCATATAAATTGGTTGCGGACATTTTTTTAATGTGATTGTCTTTAGTTTAAAATGATACACAACTTAAGTTTTCATCTTGCAATGATGATCTTATTATACAAATTGAGTTAAGATTTTCGTGGCTCAATTTGTTTCTTTTTTTTGTGCGAACATGTGCGAACATCAGTAACGATCGAGAAAATCCTCTCTGCTTCAGCATTGACATGGGGAAGTGCCAGGACATATTTAGCAAGATTGGACAAAATCGGAAACATAGTTTCTTCATTAAAATTTTGTATGTTATTTATTTTATTCCAAAATTGCACAACTTCTAAACCTGCCAAGTTGCTTCTTTCTTTTTCGAAAAAGTTGAATTCGATTTTCATCCACTCTTGCAAAAGCGCATTGATATCTAAGGAAAGTTTTTGGGACAGAAGCTCAAAACGGAACTCAGATCGGTCCCCATCCAATCCTAATACAAACTCTTTGAAAATATTAGAATTTTTAATGGGTAATCGTTGTTGGATCTCTTCTAAGGCTGTTATATAAAAACTTAAGCAGTCAAGCCTTATATGGTTAACAGCAACTTTTGGAATAGTTTTTAGAATCTGGTCACACTCTGGGCCTAAATATATTTCTTCTATTTGTAATGTAACATAAGGTGATCTTACATTACAGTTGACTTTGAGTTCAGGCCTTTTAATAAAATTTTGTCCCAATTGAAAAAAAATTTTGATTGATTGTAAAAATCCCTACGCTTTCATAGAAAATTATAATATATCAAAAATATGTCCTTTTTCCCCTACGGTGCCTTTTTCAAGACAAAAATCCCTACGTGTAGGGATTTTTCCCTGCGTGTACCATCACCAAGATCCAACTGACCCAGGAGCTCAAATTTCATGACCATAGATGACATCTGGTTCCAGCAGGACGCGACGGCCGGCGGCGGCGCTACGTTCTACACAGTAATTGCCACGATTGACATTTTGCATGAACGATTTGAGGGTATGGTTATCTCTAGCAGGGGTGATGTCAATTGGCCACCAAGGTCATGCGATTTGACCCCGCTAGACTTTTTCCTGTGGGGTTTCTTGAAGTCGCAGGTCTATGTAAATAAACCACAATCGACCGATGCCCTAAAGGTGAAAATAACACAGGCCATCGCTCAAATTCAGTCGGTTATATGCGAAAGAGTAATTGAAAATTGCACCACTCGGATCCGTGCCACCGTAAGAAGCCGAGGCGGGCATTTGAATGATGTTATATTCCACACTTAATGGCATACATGCGCCTTTCAAATAAAAAAATATAATTTTGTTAGTACCTCACACACAGCTTGTTTTATTCCATTTCAACATCTACCCGCCCTTATTGAAAAACCCTTTATAACCTATGGGTCTTCTATTGACCCTACCTAAAGTTTTGAAAAGCCTAAAATGTAATTCCTTTACGTTTTTGAATAATTCGTTTTAGAGTTATTTTTTGGTGCTGATTCCGAATCTGAACTTCGATTTTAGCTATAAAGGCTCAAATTCATAAATACTCTTTTTTAACACTATTTTTAAATTTTGTTCAATATTATTTCATAAATTTAATGTTACAATTTTGATTGAAACAACTATACATACATAGCCTTAGAATGCCTAACATAAGGTTTTTTTTTCGAATTTAAAGAGTAGTATCTCAAAAACCCTGACGTCAAAGATTGATTTTGAAGTCGGATTCGAACTAAGGCTATCAAAAACCTAAGAAAAAGTATAATTTCATTGCCAAGTACATATGTATAACCTTGTTGACCAGTGTATAACGGTTTTAAACAAGTCAAAATAAACATCACAATAATTTAGTTGTCCGAAAGAGCAACTTCTGCTTTTTCAGCCCGCAAGGTTAGTGGTAACAATATTCTATAGTACGTCAGTAATTTTCCTAGAACAATTTGTTGCTTGCATTTACGACATATCTTCTTTTCTATTCTTTTCTTATCAAGCTCGTTTATAATGTAGATATGTACAAACGAGTATGTCTACTTAACTTAAGCTTTGTTTACAAGTTGTTATAATGTCACATAACTGACCATGACTTTGAAATCACACCCTATTACCGTCATGCTTGTCCGCAACAAGCAACGTTGCAATGGTAAATCGATCGTCAAGCTCATTAAGTTTCCTCAAAGTAATTCAAACTGGTCCAGGTAGTTGACTCTGTTCGGTGAGATATCTTTTCGTCTCTACAACTTTAAACGTTACAATCTCAGCGCTGCGCTGCCTGCGCTGTCGAGCTTATTTATCTAAATAAGACGTTTTCAAGCGTGAAGATGCGTGCTTGTATAATATACTTTTTATATGTATATTCGCTTATTTAATTTTTAGATTCAGATAGAAACTCCACACAACCAATTTGAGTTGACAATTTTCTCATTATAATGAAATTAAATTTTAAAAAACGTCACCATCGCATGCAAGTGAAGCTATTAAGCTGTAAAGCGTTGAATTTCAAACTGCCATGATTGATTTCCGTCTTCGATAGATGGAGACGTTTTTTTTTTAGTAAATTACCGACTCCAGCTCCTTTTGTAGACTGGTATTTTTATCGTATAATTTTGTCTTTCATGTAATTCCCCGCAATCTTGCAATCAGTTGCTAAAGCTATAGGCAATCAAAATCAATGTGATCGCGGGTGTCAAGTCTACATTTTAGTGCACATGTTCACCTTAGAGAAGCTCATGTGCATGCAAGTGACCATTACCGTGATAAAATGTTTTAGTTTTTTGTTGTTGTATTATTCGTGTTTTTAATCGGTAGAAACAACTAAATAAACTATCACTTAAAATAAGCAATTAGTAAAAGTTGTTAGAAGCACTAGTTTTGATTTTAATTTGAGGGATTAGATTTTCTAGTTTTGAAGTATGCAATGTCAAGTTTTATTTTTATTTTGTTTTTTGATTTCATAAGAATCAAAATAGATTACAGAAAACTATTGCGATTCAATAAGTTAATGTTCATTGGAGAATATCAAATATTAACATATTTAAGGTGGCGTTACAGTTCGAAGTGGACACAGACCGTATACTAAGAATTTTGCTTTATGATAAAGACAAGCGTTAGCCTTTTTATAATAAATAAATAAACCAGAGCCTAGTGACTTACAGCTCTTAACCGTTCCTGTGTGCGAGTAATGTCAGGGGGATGGAGGGGACCTACAGTTTTTATACCGAATCCGAATGGATAATTTGAGAAAGCAGCAATTTTTTATCACAAGAATTACTCTTGAAGGATTGTTCAATTCCTTGTAAGCGGCATCAGTACCCTGGAACAAAAACTTTAGATGGCACAGGCAAGGATTGAATCCAAGACCTCTGGCATGACAGTTCTACACACTAACTATCATGTCACGGGTATACTAGACGGGTTAGCATTTATGTATTAAAAATGATATAGCACGCCGAATATACTCTTCCAAGGCGTCAATCACTCTATCTTGGAGACCATGCCGGCCACAGGCCCACAAAGCGACATAATGCGCTGAACAAAGTTTCCTTTAATAAATTTATTTTTGATAATAAATATGCACCATTATAAAACTTTGTTCAGGAGTAGATCTACGTATTTATTGGCTGCGTTCAATCTCGTGTTGGATAGGGTATCTTGGATAGGTCGATTTTTAGAAACCTTGTTGAACGAGTTGGATAGCTGTATTGAGATAGGTGTCAAAAAATAAAAACAACTTTCAGCTGTTCACAAAAAGCAGAGAAACATTTAAGCTTCGAAGTCAAAATTGTTGTAAGACAAAACATTTAATGGATAATTCAACTAATTACTCGGACGATGATGAATTGATAGGTACGTAACAATTTAATAAATAAGAGATAACCTTAATCTGTAATCTATGTATGTTAAATTTCCTCTTAGCTCAATGGGAACTCTATACGATTAATAATTTACTTGCGAAATCTCCGGTTTTAAACGATTTACGTTTAACAGAAAACTATCCTAACAGAAAAAAATAGAACATAATTACCTTCTAAAATTCGGAGGCAAATAGCTTCTTCATCGTCTATTATGTACAGAACATCCTCAAATACAACTTTAACTAACATTTTGTATCTTTTTGTTTACCAACAAATAAAAAAAGCTGAAATCAATTTTCAAGTTTCTTGAAATTCAACCATGTGTTGAATCAGCTGTTCTGTCAGATACCTACATACCCCAGAAATTCTTGGATACCTTTAGACTCCTTTTTTGACATCTCAGCTGTTTATCAGCTGTTACACGTAAAACACTAGCAAAAAGGTATCCGGATACCCTATCTGTCTGAGATTGAACGCAGCCATTATGAAATGAGAACGACCATTAATAAAGTGACAGCTGTCAAAAAGACCAACGCCAAAAAAGGGTTGCCAGATAGAAAACCACACGTTTAAAAAATACCCTTTACATACTCTAGGAGAAAGGTAAGAATAGTGAAACATCAGTTCAAATAAAGAGACAATGAACAATTTGACTTTTTCATATAGTGTTAGTTTACATTGGCTTTTCTATTAATTTTTCATTTTAATTTAATTTGCTACATAAACTTAAAATATTACTTAAAGGTGCATAAAAGTTTTATATTTTACAGAAGTTAAGAGATAAACAATTTAAAAACAAGTATCTCACATACTCATCATTCCCTTTCTCTATTTTCTGAACATTTTTGAATAGCCCATAAATTAATATTGACACAATAAGATTGTATGTTTTAATATCTTACTATCATCATCATCATTTATTATGTTTTATAAATACATTTTATAAATAGATTGGTACATAATATCTGTATTAGTAAGCGCGTCAGTATTATTGTCTTATTCTATTTGAAGATATAAGGAAACGAGCAGAACAAATGTATAGAATACACACTGAAAAATATCACAATATTTTAGATATGTAGATCTGCATCTGAGTTAAGTAAATAAACTTTATGTAATCTATAATCAAAGTAATCAAATATGTATACTTATGTTTAATTTGATCAACAATCAAAACAATAAAAAACTAAAGACACTAATCAAAATTGTAATTGGACGAACAAAAAAAAATAATTCTTTTCGATAAGGTGAACAAAATTTTGATTCTGATATCTGTTTTAATAAATTTCAAATTGAAATTTGGGAAACTTGTTTAGTATTTACTTATCAGTTTGTAGTTAAAATTTAAACCTGGAATTACCAAAATTTAGCGATAGTGCCATAACAAAGGGTGTTTTTGTAGATGTGTGGTCTTCAATCTGGCAATACTTTGTTTCGGAGTTGGTGTTTTTGACAGCTGTCTCTTTATTTATGCTCATTTTTTTTTGACATTTCATAATGAATAACGTTTGCGTGACTCAACAGAACAATCAATTTATTGAATTAAATTTTTGGTGAGCGCATTTAATCACCTTGTGAGCCTGTGACGTGCAATATAACACCGCTGGCCTTTTTTTTGGGTTAAGTCGTTTGTCTACGCGAATATGCCCAAGACTACTGAAGCCTTGCCGACTTGCCCGAAATCATTTTTTAAATATATAGTGGCAAACCCTTTTTATCGTAATGAAGCTAAATTCTTGGCCATAACATTAATTTATATGGGTTTTATTTCTTCTTCAAAACGACACGTGTACAAAACACCCTTTATGTCATTTTCGCTTATCCATCCTAGGTGTCAGTCTTTATGTCATTTTCGCTTATCTATCTATCTAGGTGTCAGTTTTGTTTACATCTTGTAGTGTTTACAACTACAAACTACAATACACGATGAATGTGTGTTATTACACCCAGGCTTTTTGTATGCTGCGTGTTTCGCATATTTTCTTTTGAACACTCATCCCGTCAATCTCGCATTATTACACTCGGATTGTTTTCGGTTGCGTGTTTTTGACACTTCTCTTTCACTTTTTGTTCTCATCCACAAAGTCAAAGTCTGAAAATAGTTAAAGAAAAGTGCACTTTTTACTACAGCAATGATTATTGACATCATGAATACGGATAATAATTCCGAAAAATGTAAAAATAGGAATTGGATTGAAATCTGGAGAGAATATTTCTTGTTTACTCGGTAACAATAGAAAGAATAATAAAGCAACGCCAAGAAACAAAGAAAGGCAAGAAAAAGAAACGTCAAAAACAATCCAAGAATCCCGAACCCAGAACTCTGCGGGTAGAGACTTTTTAAAGTATTTCTATTTCACCTACTTTCTCTTTCGCACTTATTTGAGTCTTTCCAAAAAAGTCTGGGTGTAATAACACACAATGATACACAAAACTGTTGATCAGAAGATTATTTGATATTGCGTCATTAATATCATTTCAAAGTCGCCATTCAATATAGGTGTACAAATAATTTACCTTCAGTAGATTTATTATAGTCTAATTGTTGACAGGACTAAGTGTGAAACTAACTGCTTCGTGTAAGTTTCTCATTCTTTGGATACAGGATGGATAAAGTGTACTACGCTACCGACTGATAAACTATTGCAAATTACTTTTCTGTACCTATTTTACAAAAATCTCCAGAAAGTTAAGTTTCTTTGAGTAACTAGTTCAGAAGCTGAAACTAATTTAGAACTGAATGCTTGGCATATTTGTATACCAGATTGTTTTTCAATGGCGCAAAATTTTAAACGATTTAGTAAAGTATTAAATTAATTTTAGCAATTTACTAAGCTTAAAAGATGGTTTACCTAAAAAATCACGGAATGTCTACTTTAACTTTTAGCAATTCGCTAAATCCATATGTGGGCTGGAATGCTCCAGCCAACAGTTGGGAATTCCAATTAATAGGTCCGTGTAAGCGTATTTGCTTTGTTCATTTTTACGAACTGTCACTTTTAGACATGTTTGGATGCTCGTTTTTTAATAAAAGGCAATTAGGAAATTACTAGTTAAGAAAACGAAAAGGAAGGTTTAAAAATATTGAGTCCCTTAGTAAATTGCTAAATATTTAGAAAATAGCTACTTAGTAATTCGTTTTGACAGCTATTGCGACTTTATCGAGTACGATCAGGATACATAATAATGACTTGGCTGTCATTTTGTTGGCTTTTGTAAACTACCAATAGAAAAAATGATAGAACGAATATTTATCTTTTTATAATTTTTAAAACAGTTTTTGCCATTTAGTAAACTACCCATTTTTTGAAAATATTGACATTTTTTGAAGGTTCAAGTTCCGTAGAATCTAAATAAAAGGTTTTTAGAGAGATGCCTGTGTGTTTGTGTGTATGAACGTCCATACATTGGGGATCCATTTTTTTATCAGCCATATCTCAAGAACCATACAAAATATCGACTTCAAATGAATTTTGTTTTTTAAATAATAACATCAAATGATGCAACTAATATTCAATTATATTTATATTATACAATGTGACGTGATACCAAATTCATATAGATTCGAAAAAAAATCAACTGATGCTGTATTTTTATAAATAAAAAAAATGGAACAAAATATTTGTAACCTCGAATATTTTGCGATCAAAAAATGATAATTTTTCAAACACAATTGTATGTATCAGTATCAAGGAATAATGTTTTTGAAATCTGGTATTTTTTTTTAGAAAAATCGAACTGGGGATTTTTGTTATAAAAAATAAAACCTACAAAATACTACTTAAAGTTGATAAGAATTGACTTTGGCCTCGAATATCTCGGTAACAATTAAAAATATTGGTTTTAATTTTATCTCATAAAAAATATTGTTTCTAACATTTGATAAAATCCAATTGTACAAAAAAATTGTACACAAAATTGTTAAAAACTTACGTTCGATTCGAATATCTCGAGATATCTCGGTTTTTGCAGTTCTGTCTTTAAAATACTGATTTTTAAACCCCGTTCATGCTTTTTATAAACCCGATTTTTTAAAATACCACTTCTTAAAATTCCGATTTCTTAAAATTAAACAACTACTTTGGATTGAAAAATCGAAATTATAAAAATATTAACAAATTAAAAAATGAAAGATTTTTCCAAAATCATTTAATTGTAACGTTTTACAAATGTAACATATCAAAAATAAAAATATAAAGTAAGTGTGTTATTACACTCAGACTTTCTGTATGCTGCGTGTTTCGTATATTTTCTTTTGAACACTCATCCTGTCAATCTCGCATTATTACACTCGGATGTTTTTCGGTTGCGTGTTTTTGACACTTTTCTTTCATTGTTTGTTCTCATCCACTAAGTGAAATTGTGAAAAATTGAGAAATACTCACAAGAAGCAAAATGTCATTTGAAGTGATAAATAATTTATTAGATACTCATACTACAGCTGTGATTATTGACATCATGGATACGAATAATAGTTCGGATGAAGAAATGTTGTTAGATGTGTTAGACCTTTGTGAGGATGCTTTAAAAATTTCCAAGCAAAAGAAAAAAGGGAATCGGACTAAAATCTGGAGAGAAAATAGATCTGACTTCGGATCCTTTACTTTCTTGAAGGTGAATGAAGAAACTTTTGACCTGCTTTTGACCAGCAGAAAAGTTGGCTGTCACTTTGTTTCAACGTGTGAAACATTCAAACCATTCCTTCATTTAAAATAATTTGGTTATAAGGACTTTTCTTGAAATTGTCCGGCGGCATATTTGTTGTTTACTCGAAAACACAAGAAACAATAATAAAGCAACGCCAAGAAACAAAGAAAGGCAAGAAAAAGAAACGTCAAAAACCATCCCAGACAATCCTGAACCCACAACTCTGCGGGTTAAGACTTTTTAAAGTATTTCTCTTTTACCTACTTTCTCTTTCGCACTTATTTGCCTCTTTCTAAAAACGTCTGAGTGTAATAACACACTAAGGTAGAATTCTTTTAAAACAAAACAAAAAACAAACTCAAATCAATTAACAAAGTAATACTGTTTTCATAATTATTTTAGTTCAGCTGTAATTGTTTTCTATTTCTAATGATTTTTTTAAAGCTCGTGATTTTAACACATTGTCCTTTTCGAGATTTGACGAATTGATTGAGATTTTGAATAAACGGGATTTTAAAAGACAGGATTTTAGAAAATTGGTATTTTAAAAACCTTAAAACTAAGGTTCTGTCTTCAAAATTATTTCATTCTATGCAAAATTTTGATATTAAAGTTTTCAAATGAAACTTACTTTTATCATGGGCAAAAATGTAAACAGTGTGGGTGTCAACCAAGCCTTTTCTTAATTGTTATTATAAACCCTTTGCAAGTAATGAATTCGAAACTTGCAGAAAGTAACTAACTGCAATACGAATGAAATAGTATTACGAAAAAAATAAACAGCAATACGATATAAATGCCTAATTGAACTTTAGTCTCCGTATACGTCTCCCCTTCGGATTTATTAGACCATTTTATTTGTTCTTTTAAGTTTTCTGCGTTCTGCCAACAAAAGATGCTAAAGAGGTACGAGTTAAAATATCTTTATAATATCCTTTTAAATAAACAAAAATAACCATTGGAGACGTTGGCGTTGGTGACAGTCCCAGTTTTATCATCAATGCCAATACACATGCTAATTTATTATATTTTGTTATATACATATGCATACGTAAATATACATTTTATTGTAATTATTATTTGTTGATTTCGTTATGTAAACATTCTTATAAATATAACTGTTTCTCTTTCGTTATTTAAAAATTTACTGAAGTATGAGATCAAAACTGGAAATTGATAGGCACATGACAAAAACAGAGTTAACGAACTGAACTTAAATTAATTAAATGAAATTGGTACTGAACTGATTGATATTAAAGACAGATGTGTCGTTTTATTACATTTGAAATACAAAAAGGAAGTTGAATTTATTGTACATATATAAACATTATAATTTTAACAAGAAAATGAGGTCTTGGATTTAAATAATTTCAAAACTAAGAAATATTCGATCCAGGATTTGTTTTTGTAACCACTCATCTACATTTGTTGTTTTTTTTTTCTTCAAAATTACAACATAGTTTGAGTTTGAGATACATAAGCCATAGTATTTTATTGTTATTGAAGACTAAAAGAAACACTTAAAAACCTTTATTTATGTTTGTTTGAATATCAGGTTAATTATGTTTATAAATATGAATTTTTGAAATACTAAATTGAATTTATTAAAATTTAAAACTTTTATGTAAATAAATACATACATTTTTTGAGGACAATAATATGTTGAAATTTACATCATCACCTTTTCTAAGGTTAATTGGTATTTTAAGCGTAAATCCTCCTCAATTTAAGACCTCATACACTTCTCATAATTTAATTAACATAATCACGAGTTCGTTGTTGAGGCATTTGAGTTCAAGTATGCGGTTTCAATAAACTTTCATAATAACTATGATAGCCTGAATAAAATCGATTCTATTTTTTTTCATATAGTTAATGTTTTTTCGTTCTATTTATGTTAGACTATCTACTTTCCATAGTTACTGGTTATTTTTGGACCTAAGAGATGATTTGCACATTAATTAGATTACCCAAATATGATTTCTATCTGTATCTACATAATGTATTTATTTTGTATCTTATTTGATTTTGCCTATAGAACACACTTCCTTCGTGATCGTGTTCTTGTAAGATTGTGCTAGAATTTTGTGTAAATGTGTAAGTCAGAGACTCGGAATCAGTTTAAACTAGGTTTGATTTATCAATCTTCAATATTGATTTAAGTTTTAACACTTTAAGTAAAATACTATCGCTAAATGGGATGGTGATATTATTGAATAAAGGCAGTTTAAGTGTACACAAAAATTAGCATAGAGAAAATAATGATGTGTGTTAAAAAAAAACGTCATGTTTTTTAAAATCCAACACTTTTTTCTTGATAAAAATGACGAACATTTGAAATTCGTCCCTTTTTTTTTAAACATATGTGCATAAAGCCTTTTTTGGATTCTATAAAACTAAATCGCTTGTCCATTTTTGATGAAATGTTAATGCATTTAACAAAAAAGTTTCTAATTTCTATCCACTTGAGGATATATTCTGCGAATTCATTTAGAAAGAAAATGAAGAATTAATTTACATAGAAAAGCTTTGATGTACTCGTATATTTAAGGGGATTCCGTTTTTGTTGTAATAAATATCGGGTTTTCCAATAGAGATTTGACAAATTTGAAATAAATTTGTGAACACATCCGTTCATCAATCATCGGGCTGTCATTGTAAATTTCTTTGTGCCCGATTACACGAAATTACACTTTGACGTTTATGCTTTGACAACCAATAAAAAAAAAACAAAATGCATAATTTACAGCTATAAGCTCAGTTTTCGAGAGTACGGTGTAGTAAAGGCAACTATAAACGTGAAATAATGTAAATTTAATTATTTATTTAAACGATTTAAGAAATGTGGACAAAAACTCAAACGGAAGTATTATTAACGCTGTTTCAAAGTTGGCCCAATTTGTATAACAAGCTGAACAAAAATTATAAAAATAGAAATAAAAGAATTGAGGCATTTTAAATTATTCGAAAAGAGCTTTTAAAAATCAAACCGGGTGTTACAATTTCGGATATAAAAAGTAAAATAAAAACAATTCGGTCACAAACGTCAAAAAGAGGAATAACGAAAGGAACGAAAAAAGGAAAGGTGTAATCACGAGGGTAGGTACCTGTCAAAAAGACGAAAGACGAAAACGAACGAAAAAACATCCCGTGTAATCAGGGTCTTTAGTAATAGTACGTTTCCACCAACAAATAATGCGAGACTTAAGGCAAGTGATTTAAAATAAATCATGAGGTGTTTCCACCAAAGAAAAGGAGATTAATTTGACGTTTGGTTTATGTCACAACAACCAAACTTCAAATTATTCTCCTTTCGAAAAGAAAAAAAATATGTATTTGTTCACTCATCATCTGTAAGTAATTAGTTTTATTATATTCTTGTACATATTTAGTATTTTTGTATACTTACATGTTATTTCGTCTGTGATTTCTTGAAAGTTGTTTATTGTTTTCAATTTGAGTCATATGGAAGTGAGACAGATAGTTTTTGTTGACATTTCCATCTGTCAATAAACGAAATTGGCGTTTAAATGGGTCGGTTCAACAATTATTTTCCGAAAAAAAAGTTTGTTTGATTTGACAAACTAATGTTTCCAAGTAGATTTCAATGAGTTTTATTTGAAATCTTCATTTGAGGAGATTAAAATTTATATGGTAAATCTTCGAGATTTCAAGGAGATTTGTGACAAATCTAGCTAAATCTCGGTTTAGTGCCCGGTGGAAACGTAGTATAAACTCAACATTTTTATCATGGTAATTTACACGAATGTCTACTTAACATCCCTTACAAAATCTTCTCTGTCGTAATATGTGAACGTTCAAAGCCGATCGTCAACAACTTGATAGGTCCTTATCAGTGTGGTCTTAAACCAGGAAAGTCCACAGTCGATCAAATATTCACATTACGGGAGATTCTTGAAAAAACCCAAGAACATCAAATCGACACCCACCATGTCTTCATCGATTTCAAGGCCGCATATGGCAGCATCTATAGGGACGAGCTGTATAGAGCCATGCCTAGTTTTGGTATCCCTGCCAAACTCGTCCATTTGCGCAGGATGACCATGAAGAATCCGCCCTGCTCCATCAAGGTTGGAAACAACTTAACAGAAGAGAACGTTTTGATGTCAAAAAAGGCTTTAGACAAGGTGATGCGCCCGCCGTCATGCGATTTCTTCAACATTGTCCTTGAACGAATAGTGCAGAGCTCCTATGTACGTCAATGCTAGAGGCACTATCTTTCAAAAGTCTGTGTATTAATTACTAGCATATCCTGATGACATTCATAAAATCGGAAGAACTCAGCGTGATGTCAATGGGGCTTTTGTGAGTATTGAGGCAGAGGCTGCAGTGAGTAAAGGAGAAGAAGGAACGACGACCTGTACGGGCTGTACAGCGACGTTGACTTAGTCAGAAGAATAAAAGTTCAACGACTGAGATGGCTGGGTCACGTAGAGCGCATGGAAACCAATAATCCGGCCCCAAAAGTCTTTGAATTCACGCCCACAATACAGCGCAGTAGAGAAGACCGCGGATCAGGTGCTAGATTGAGAAGTTTGTTGGGTGAGGCCTTAGCTCACACAGGACTTTCGCGCCACCTTAAGTAAGTAAGTAATGTACACAAACGAGCAACGTCTCCAAATTATAGACAAAATTCTAACAAAATTCGGATTCGGTGACCGCAACTTTAAGTTTTTTTAAAAGTGACGAATGAAATTTTTGGCTCAATGGGTTCGGCAATAAGAAAAATATGCATTCGTTAGGTTAAAATCCATATTTGCTTTATGAATCGGGATTTCATCCTCAAAAAATAACTGTTTGGTGCAGTTTACACCCGGCGCTTGGCGTTATTGTTTTTTTGATGGTTTTTGTTGATGGTTACGATCCTAACGTTACTGTGAATGACTAGTATTATCGGACTACGAATGAATTTTGGCCCAAAATTTAAGACGATTAACGTGTTATCATACAAAATTATACAGTCGATTAGTCGCTTCGTTAGTTTGATTTAACACCTCTAGATTTTTTTCTTTGAGGCTGCGTTAAGTAATTGGTTTATGTCAACAAGCCGATGACGCACGTTGGAAGAGCTCAGAGCTCAGAAAGCGAAGTAGTAGCTATTTCGGCCGAAATGTGTAGCCGAGTCATCGAAAATTCAGCCCTTGTAAATAGTGATTTAGCCATTTAGAGAAATGATTAAAAAGATATAGGGGCTTACCGCATATCCACAATAACAATTTACTTCAACAATACTCATTTGTTAACTTATGGTTAACTTAGCCATTTAGAAAAATGATTAACAAAATATAGGGGCTTACCACTCATTTGTCAACTTATGGTTAACTTTATTTCTTATCTAACATAATTAAATAATTAAAATTGTTAACTGAACGGTATTAGCACGATAAAGTACGAGTATATGATCATAAATTCTCCGAAACAATGGGGTTAGCGAATAATAATTGTTATTTTGTGTGCAACTTTATCAATTATTCTAAAAACCTTTCCCAATTTGAATGTTTTGTTGGTGTTTACATCAAAAAATATAATAATCAAACACTTATTAAATTTCAATTAAATCCTCTATGCAAAAAAAACATTCGGATGATCAGATCAATGATATAATTAAAGCTTATACAAACTTGATTATAAATTATTCAATTTTGTTTGATGAAAGTAGAATCAATAATGCACTCATCATTATAAACTCCATTCTTATTATAAATATATTAACTTTTTTTACTACAGTACCTATAAAATGCTAAAATTACTTAATTTTGTTATATAATTATAAGTCACCGTAATTTGTATAGTGTGGTTGCAATTTAAGTTCATTATAATTTTATAATGATGGGTAAAAAATAAAATTCTATGTATATGGTGTTTACAAATTGTTATTGTTTATAAACTCAATCATTCTATTTACCTTTTTTGAGCTGCAATATTTGTTACTATGCAACGCCATTTAGATTTACAAAAAATTTATTTACAAAAAATAAATTTACACAACAGATTAATGATGTGAAATTGAATCAGATATTTGTTAAAAGTCAATCCACAGATGTTCGAAATAATTTCATTCGTGGTCCATATGTCAAGAACGAGTAGAAATATCGTCTTCAAATAAATTTTGTTATACATAACGTGTTATCCATTTTGCGGTTACAAAAGTATAGGGCTGGAATTCAACATCTGTCAAACTAAGTTGTTAAACCAATTTTCTTTTCAGTTGAAAGTCTGACATTTACGAAAATGGATCACTGAAAATATCCCGAATGTGTCGATTCCTTATCGTTCTCAGGAATAAGGACTGTCTTACGGCACATTATGGTGAATTTGACACCGCTGGACTTTTTTTTTTGTGGGGTACGCGAAAGATCGTGTCTATGCAGATAAACCTATAACTCTAGAGCACTTAAAAACCAACATTCGTTAAGTTATGGCTGAGATACCGGCCAATATGTGTCAAAAAGTAGTCGAAAATTACCTCAAAAGAATCGATGCTTGCAACAATTCGCATGGTGGTCATTTAAATGATTTAGTGTTTCACAGCAAAATGGATAACCCTGTATAATAATGCAGAAAGGACTCTCAAGAACTTTTGGTTAACCCAAGATACCTCAAGAACCAAAAACACTAGCGACTTGAATTAAAATTTATATACCCGTGTTTTGTTGGGAAATCTATCCATAGTGAAGTAGGATTTTACACGAATAACAAAAACAATATCCATAGTGAGAATAGCACCGATAAAAGTTAGAGTAGAATCTCACTATGGATAGGTTTTTGACATTTATACGAGTCTCGAATGGATCTTATGTGATTTCGTTTTCAAATGTTGGTACGATTGATATTGCATTTGTATCTCGATGGCTGTGTTGGTTGAGTAGTTGTGCATTTGAAATCATGTGTGTTTTCCATTGGGAAAAAAATCAATCTATTACTGTTGATATTATTAAGTTTTGTTAGTGAAAATGGACTAACTGGGCTTAATTTGCAAGAGAAAACAATAGAAAAGATAATTAAGTTTTGCTATGTTTCCACCAAAGGTTTATCTCAGTTTAGATTAAATAAATCTTTTTGGTGTTTCCACCGCACAAGAAGATTTAAAAATGATTAAGTTTGACAGCACTTTCTTAAATGCAAATGGTGTTTCGATGTTTCTTATGAAGTGAAAGTGAGATAGTTTGATTCGTGTTAAACAATGAAAAACTGATTAGTTCAGCACCATATAGGAATATGCTACCTACTCCATGTGCAATTTTTTTTTAATTTGATTAAAACAAAACTATATTTTTTGTACACAAACATGCAAATAAACAGACCATAACACATTATCTGTAAAACCAACTCCTCCACACAAGTTTTTCTTCACAAATTTCCGATCCCCGACCAGAATCGAGCAAATTAAGCTCATTTCAACTCGATTCAGGTATATAAAGAATTTAGGCGAGCTTCAAGCTCACTTCAACACCACATGTTAATGTAGTAGTCTACGAACAAACCCCCTTCTTGAAGTTTTTATTTGATGTCAAATTGTTTGGTTAAAACTTTGTATATTGTGAAGTGATACCAAACCGATTAATTTAAAAAAAAATGCAATTAACGTTTTTTATATATAAAAAACTGAAAAAAAAATAAATGCCACCTCGAATATTTTACGAACGAAAAATGATTATATGTCCAATATATGTAATTGTATGCAACGAAGAATAACGTTTTTGACATTTGGTAAACTTTTGAGAAAACCCGAATAGACAGCTTTTTTTTTCAAAAAATAGAAACCGAAAAAAAAACATTACCTACTAAAAGTTGGTGAAAATTGATTTTCGCATAAAATATCTTTTTACGAATTAGTGACATTAGCTTCAAACTAATTTTATCTTATAAAAAATATTGTTTTCGATATTCAGTAAAAAAACAGTCAGTTTTTTTCATACAAATTTAAATCTACGAAAAAAGTAGACAAATTTGGTTAAAATTCTATTCATGATATCTCGTAAATAAATTAAGGTATTGACTTCAAAATAATTTTACACTTTGCTAAATTTTGTTTTTAACGTAAGATATTGTTCTAATGCAATCTGTGCTTGTTTACATAAGAAATACAAGAAAATTCAACTGACAACTTTTTTAACGAAACATACAAAATCAACAAAAAAAAACTAATACGAAATTGTTTTCGACTCAAGTTTTAGGAGAAGAAAGAACGTATTGGCTTCAAATTATTTATCCCACACAAAATGTTGTTTTAAATATTTTGTTAAAGTTTTAAGCAAGACAAATCAACAGACTAATTTATACCACTCAAAAGTAAGATCGTATTCCTTTAGCCCCGAAAGTGTCGGACTCATGTTTAAAGTTGAATTTGTATTTTATGGAAAGCTGATAAAACATTTACATACAATTTAATACAAATAATATAAATTTTGACAAATGTTTGTTTTGGTAAAAAGAAATTTTTTATTTAAATTCAAATTAAACAAAGTGAATTACTTTTTATTTTAAGAAAGTGCATGTATCTATTTATAATTTAAATAAATATTGTATCATATGTATCATAGGCCCTGGTTCTCTACGGACTGTTGCGCCACCTAATTTATATTTATTTATTTTATTCAAGATTGGATAGGTACCTAGTGACTTGTACCCTTAAACTGACACGTTTTGTCAAAAAATAAAAAAAAACAAAACATAACATATTTTCATAGATATATAGTAGGTATCTAAAATTTGCGAATTTGCTTGTTTTTGTTTGTCTATATTGATATTAATATTTGCGTTCATTTTTAACACGAATATGTTAAAAAAAAATTATAACAAAAGAATTTATTTTTAAACGATACAACAAATAAAAGCAAATAAATAGACATTATCTAAAGGTTAAATGAGAAAATATGTTTTTTGACAATAACTTTCCTTAATTATTGTTAATTTATTAAAGCTATATAAATTAATAATTATTTTTGTTATAAATGAACGTAGATAGTATGAAATATTATCCAAAGCTGGTGATTGTTTAAAGCTTTGAATTTTAATTTATTTCTTTAGTTTTAAACATATTTTTAACTATTTTTTTGATTAAAATGTTATATTCTTAAAAATCAGGAAAAAGTAGATTACTTCGAATAGAAAAAAGATGTATTGATTGAGGGCAAAAGAAAAAGAAGACAAAGCAATTTTCAATATCACCAATGACACCTAAAACCGCTAAGCTAAAAAACGTCCCATGTTATTCAAGCATAAATTTATATACTAATTACGAGCTTATATGCTAAAAATTACTTATATCCAAAGAACCGGTCTCACCTTGATTGATTGATCTGGACCAGAAACAGTAAAAAGTTGAATAGTTGGAAATCCAATGCATAAGGACATCAAACTCAAAACCAGGCTTCCCATAATTGGGCTATTTATCGGGAATTGGGCTATCTTCTTGCAACAAATTCGTTCAAAAAATATAGTATGGCAGCCCATTATAATTGGGCTATAAGTAGCCCCAACTTATGTGCAACAACGCAGACTGTGTTCAAACAATCCCAATAAATCGATTAACTACATTATCAGCATTGTTCCATTTGGGATACTTTTTTGGAATTGGGCTATCTTCTTGCAACAAAGTCTGCCAAAAAATACAATATGGCAGCCCATCATAATTGGGCTATAAGTAGCCCAAATCTAATCTTATTAACAACTATTTTTTTTTATTATTATTAAGCTATTAAACTTGTGCGTCAGCAATGCAGATTGTGTTCAAACAAAACTAATAAATCGATTAACTACATTAACTGCATCGGTCCATTTGGTCTACTTTTTTTGGCTCCGATTTTTTGCTACAAATATTTTAAAATTAAGCTATCGATCTAGTGAAGCCATGTTAACCAGATTGGGCTATTTATTGGGCATTGGGCTATCTTCTTGCAACAAAGTCTGCCAAAAAATACAATTTGGCAGCACATCATAATTGGGCTATAAGTAGCCCAAATCTAATCTTATTAACAACTATTTTTTTTGTATTATTATTAAGCTATTAAACTTATGCGTCAGCAATGCAGACTGCGTTCAAACAAAACCAATAAATTGATTAACTTCAGTAACTGCATCGGTACATTTGGTCTCCTTTTTTGGCTCCGATTTTGGGCTACAAATATTTTAAATTTGAGCTATCCATCTAGTTTAAGCTATGTTAACCAGATTGGGCTTTTTATTGGGAATTGGGCTATCTTCTTGCAACAAAGTCTGCCAACAAATACAATATGGCAGTCCATCATAATTGGGCTATAAGTAGCCCAAATCTAATCTTATTAACAACTATTTTTTTGTATTATTATTAAGCTAATAAACTTATGTGTCAGCAATGCAGACTGCGTTCAAACAAAATTAAAAAATCGATTTACTACAACACCATTCCATTTGGGCTACTGATTTGGCTCCGATTTTGGGCTACAAATATTTAAAAATGGAGTTATCGATCCAGTCCAAGCCATGTCAACCAATTTGGGCTATTTATCGGGAATTGGGCTATCTTTTCTTTTTAATGCCAAGAAGAACTTTAATATGAGACTCCTATCATAATTGGGCTTTAAATAGCCCAAAAATATATTTTTGATCTATATTTTTCTTCACATATGTAAATTATACGGTCTTTTATCAAATTATTTAACCTACTATGCGTCTAAAAGTCTATAGCTTGGGATTATATGCCAAAACATGCATTCTAATTGAAGCTGTCATTTTTTGTATTAAAATTTGGTTATTATTTGGGCTACTTTTTTGATTCCGTTATGGGCTTCAAATATTTTTGGGCTATTGGGCCAGAGCAACTCTGCCCACAACTTGCAGCGATTTGAAGGATACAAAACTGTTATTTCTTAAATAAATTTACAACTATAAACTGAATACTTAACCTTCTAGAATTTTCTAGGGCAAAATATTTTGAAGACCGATTTATTAAGTATCCATAAATTGAATAATTAAAAAAGATAATAGGTGAGTAAGCTAACTTCGCCCTAAAAAAATTAACTAAGAACTCTTCCTCCCTACCCTGCTAACCAGAAAGAGAACTTAATGTCATCTTTTGTTTTAATATTAATTAATTTAATATTTTTTACTAAAGGTATATCATAAATATGCATAAATATAAGGTTTACAAAATTAACACTTTGTTTTATTTGCAATACTTGTATATTGTATAATAATTGCAGAGCAGCAGTTGTAAAAAAAAGTCATAAACAATTTCAACGCCTTTAATAAAATTACAATAAATATTATGTACTTTCATATTCGTATGATAATTTTGTATAACTTGTTCTATTTTTTGTTGTATATTTTTAAGTGTTATAGATTACAATATCCACAATTTACACATTAAAGATTTATGTATGTCAGAAAAAAAAAGCGTGTTTATTTTTAGCTACAGATTAAATTAAAGCCACACGTTTATTTGTATTGTTATATTATAATAAATAAACAATACAAATAATTGTAAAACAAAAATAATTGCATAAATTACAATATGACAATGAATGAAATTATTGGTAGGTTTTGGGTATTTTTTTTACAATTTAGGTTTCATTTTTGCAAAATTATTTTTTTTGTGGTTGGATGAGCTCAGAAATAGATTAACACAAATAAGGTGATAAGTTACACAAAATTATAGTTTATTTAAGTTGTTAGTGGGGTTAGTGTTAAAATATGAATTTTTCATCATCACATTATTCACAAAGTATAAAGTAAATAAACCATACAAAATAATATTTGTTAAAGTTATTTACAAAAAGTCACAAATTATTTTGGAATATTTGATGCTCTCATCGCTTTTAAGTTTTTGAAATCGGGTCCTACCTACAAGATTTCAAATATTAACAAATCATAAAATAAGATTTTGTGATCAAAAATTCTTTTTCTATTCTATTTCACCAATACTTTACAATTTTATGAACTCCTCTGGTAACATATTAAACACTCGGATGTATAAACTTATAAAAACGATTACCAGTGAAACTGAGTTTTTAGAATTTTCAGATTCCATAATTGGTGGGCCAACTACATGTCCCAAAATATTCAAAAATTAATTAAAGATACAAGGGATACGTTGTTTTTTTAATCATGAACCATCATTTAAAAGTATGTACAAACGATTGCACGCTTTTGAAAAAAATTAAAAAAAAAAGTTGTTTGTCCCAAATTTTTGGGACATGTATAAACTTAATGATTTGCTGTACAAATTTATCGGCTAACTTAAAGCTTTAATAAAATATTCATAACAATATTTTGTGTGAGATAAATAATTTGAAGTCAAT
The DNA here is from genome assembly GCA_951509635.1 of Eupeodes luniger. Lineage (NCBI taxonomy): Eukaryota > Metazoa > Arthropoda > Insecta > Diptera > Syrphidae > Eupeodes > Eupeodes luniger. The sequence continues at coordinate 80,409,116 of OX608075.1, read as the reverse complement.
ATATTTCTATGTTTTCCTAATACCTTGAGTCGAATACCATTTCTTATGAGTTTATTGTTGTTTTTGAATTTTTCTAAAACATTAATTCAAAATTAACAATAATATTTTGCATAATATGATGAAATAGTTTGTTTTAAAATTTTTTTTTTGTTGACGAGATTTTTGGTCGAAAACCAATTTTTACCAATTTTAGTAGCATTTCTTCAAAGTTTTTATTTCTTCTACATATAAAATAAAATGCACGACTGGGTCGCACGAACTTGCTCCTGTATTCAAAGAGTCCGTTTAAAAAGTATCTATGTATATAAGATTTAAAAATATACCTGTAAAATAAGTTTGTATTCAAAGATATAAATGCCATTTGATTTGTCGAAAAAAACTCAATTTTTTTGGGAGGGGGTTACATTCAATACAGTTAAAATAATTTAAAAAATAAAACTAATTTAAGATTCAAAATTTTACCTGAAAAATAAGTTTGTCTTCAAAAATTTAAATGCCATTTTATAAATAAAAAAGCCCTTGATTTTTCAAAAAAAAATTTCGAAAATCGTTAGAGCGGTTTTTTTTTTAATTAATTTTTTAAATATACAATTTTTCAATTTTGTTCTAAAAATATTTTTGGTATGCAGTTGTTTAGTGATTGTAAATATACGCTCTACAATTTACTAATTTCGTAAAAAAATATTAAACCGTTTTTGCGATATAGAATTTTGAAAAAAAAATTCAATATTTTTTTAAAAATCCAAACAAAAAAATTGCACTTTTGATAATCAAATATTGTTGGCTGTAGGAGCGTGGACAGACAGACAAAATTTTGCACGAATGCAAAACTTGCCATATAGTTCCTATATGTCGCAAGTAAAAATACATATTAGATTTTTCTAAAAACAGTATCCTACGTTTAGAACAAAATTTAGCACAGAATAAAACCAGTTTGAAGTCAATGCATTCATTTATTCACGTGATGTCGAGAATCGAATATCAATTTTTACCAATTTTGCGTACTAATTTTGGAGATTGTAATTTTTATAAAAAAAAACTGACTGTTGTATTTTTTAAAAAAATGTCTGAATGTCCAAAACAATATTTTGTATTAGATGAAATTTGTTTGAAGTCAATGTTTTTAATTTTTGAAAAAATATTTGAGTCTAAAATTAATTTTTCCAACTTTGGTTTTTAATTTTTGTAAAAAAACTGTCAATTCGATTTTTCTCAACATTTTACCAGATGTCAAAAACGTTATTCTTTGTTGCATAAAATAATAAGATATATATATATATTTAATATAAGATCATTTTGTGTTCGTAAAATTTCGAGGAGACAATTATTTTATTTTCCAGTTTTTTTGATTTATAAAAAATTTAAACGGTAATTGAATTTTTTTCGAAGCTGTATCAGTTTGGCATCACGTCAAAATATAAAATTATTGGTTCGTGGGATATTATGGGTAAAACCTACATTTTTTTGAGAGTCCTTTCTGCATCTTTCTGCATTATTGTCTGTATAAAAAAATGTATTTGAACGTATAAAAAGTTCTTGAGATATGGACGACGATCTACGATCTAAATTGAGCAAAGAGGGTAGATAAATATTGGGGTAATTGAACGTTGAACCTATAGAGCTGGTTGCTAAAATTCCATTTTTTTCGCAAATTAATTAAATTATATGCGATTAGATGTTAGACAAGACTATTGGTTTTTTTTTTTGTATTTTTTGTAATGATAAAACAATAAATTATTTTAAACTATTCGAGAAATTATCAGATGTGTTTTGTTTTATTTTTTTTTTAATTACGAAACAAACTTCTTGTTATAACTTTGAAAATATTTTTTAATGAGAATGCTGTCGATTAGCTTAAACAAAATTCTTAACTTAATTTACGATCATAGTTAAGTGAACTGTTCAGTTCACCAATAATTTATTTTTTAATATGTTTAAATTCCTGAATGAGTTTTTAAATATTTGTATGAAAGGTGTTAAATAATAAACTTACAACAATAATGAGTGCACGTGCTGAATAATAATAGATCATTTTTAAATTGTTATGACAGTTTGACGAAGAGCTTTTTTTTTTTATTTGTAGATTTATTCAAAAACATTTCAATATACATATGTTATAGTACAAGATCGTCATCATTTACTGCTGAAGGGATTTTGGTCGAACTTGATTCTATAAATTAAAAATTCTTTAAAGTTTTAGGAATAAAGTTGCTAATCTTTAATGTAACTACATATTGTGAAAATGATAATTTGTATCAATTCATGAATGAGATTTTTGAAAAAAGTGTGTATACGCCCAAGTGTACCACAAGTAGTTTTAAGAGGAATACAAATACAGTAAGAGTAATTTTGTGGTCAGACTCAACTACATAAATATTTTTTTTAAACGTATAAAATGTACGTAGCTAGTTCGAATGCAAAAAGTAAGCTTCACCTTTCGATTGAAATGAAGACATCCTGACCTCTGGTCTAACTGAAAATATTTCTTTTGCCTATGTTCGTGGGAGAGGCAACGATATTTTTGGAAATTATTCCAAATAACTGGAACTAGTTACTTTAATCAAGGAGGTCGCTTTTAGAGGATGTTAAAGTTGCGTCTTGTTTTGAAGATATAAATGTTTAAGTTTTAATACATTTTTTTTTGTTATAAAACAAAGAATTACACTGGTAGACAAGGTTTTCTTACTGGAAATAAAATTGCACATTAGGTTTTGTGGTCTTAATTAAAATCTAACTTCAAGATTAGTATATCACGTAAGGTTTTTGAGATATGACTTTTTAAAATTCGAAAACCCGTATATAATCTTCATAAGTTGTTAGATTGCTGTCATGCAATTTTTTTAACATCGTACTTGAAAGAATAGTGCAGAGCTCACACGTCAACACTAGAGGTACTATCTTTCGAAAGTCTGTCCAATTACTAGCATATGCTGATGTGATGACATTGACATAATCGGAAAAACTCAGCGTGATTGATATGGGGCTTTTGTGAGTATTGAGGAAGAGGTGGCAAAAATGGATTTAACGGTTAATGAGGGCAAAAGAAAGTACATGTTGTCGTCAAGAAAGGACCTACAACACCGACGACGTCTCGTTCAAAACCACACCATCGACAGACGTAACTTTGAGGTAGTCAAGGACTTCATCTACTTAGGCTCCGCTATAAATGCAGAGAACAACACCAGCGCTGAGATCAAACGAAGAATAACTCTTGCTAATCGCTGTTTCTTTGGGCTAAGAAAGCAATTGAGTAGCAAAGCCCTCTCTCGAAGGACCAAAGTGTCGCTATATAAGACCCTCATCATCCCCGTCCTGATATACGGTGCAGAAGCATGGACTATGACAAAAGCGGATGAAAGCACATTGGGTCGTTTCGAGAGAAAAGTTCTTCCTGTGATCTACGGTCCTGTATGCATCGAAGGGGAGTGTAGGAGAAGATGGAACGACGAGCTGTACGGGCTGTACAGCGTCGTAGACTTAGCCAGAAGGGTAATAGTAAAACGACTAAGATGGCTGGGTCACGTAAAGCGCATGGAAACCAATCTGGTGGCGCGCACAAGTGGTAACTGACCTCACCCAACTTGGAACGCGAAACTGGAGACATCTAGCTGGGGACCGAGCTAGATGGAGAATTTTGTTGGGTGAGGCCCTAGTTCACACAGGACTGTATCGCCACCTTAAGTAAGTAAGTTGTTAGATTTCAACCGTTTTACAAAAAATGCGAAAGAAATGCTAAATCATTTATGCTAAAACAGTTTTTAAGTACATAAGTTTTGTTCTTTTAATGACACTGAGGCCTAAACAATTGTATTAAATCAAGTTTTTGAAATATATTCAAAAATATAAAAATAATGTTGAAACCGTGTATTTATAAAACTAGAGCAAGTAGTTAAAATTAAAGTTTCGAAAGATTCGAAAGCAGCACTAAACATTAACTTCAAAACGTATTTTCCGACTATAAAGACTCATAACTAATAAGAATTTCCAAAAACTAAGTAAAGTACTAAAATGATTTAAATTGTATCTAGAAGAGGAAGATTTATACTTTCAAAATCATTATACAATTTATTGTTAAAAGATATTTTAAGTAACTTAGCCTTTGGAAACAACGGTTTTGATTGTTTTTAGCATTTTTAAAGGAGAATATTATAAACAACTGATGTGATAGAAAAATTAAAAGGTCAAACTCAAATTAAGGATATCTTAATCCTTTAAAAAAGTATTGTTAATGCAATAATAAAAGAAAATAAACGTAATTGTATCGACCATTGTTATTTTTATAATAGGAAATGATTTAGATTATTTAAGTGGAAAAAATATCATAAAGGTGAAAAAATCCCACTATCTGGGATGGCAACTGGATAAACCTATTTCCGGAAATTTAATAATCATTACACAATTCGTTTCACTTTTGGATATAAAAGAACCAGGTTCAGAAAAATGAATTTACATCTGAAAACTATCTTTAAAAAAAAATTTTAATGACTGGTTTTCAATGATGAAAACCAATGAAAGATATAACTGGTACGATTACCTTAAAGTCCATAAATGTTCTTATTAACTTCCCATAGGAAGTTATTGTAATGAGTCCGATTTTTCGAATTGAAAATTTTGAGATTTCTCGACGCGTTTCAAGGTCCCTAGAGTCGAAATAAAAGATTTTTAGAGAGATGTCTGTGCGTGCGTGTGTACGTACGTTCGTACGTCTGTACGTTCGCGACGTTTTTTTCGTCTTCCATAGCTCAAGAACCAGAAGAGATATCGACTTCAAATAAATTTTGTTATACAGATAATAAGGCAGAAAGATGCAGAAAGGGCTCTCAAGAAAATTGCGTGGGTGGTTTTTTTACTATAGCAGTTTAAAAAAAAGATGAACATTTTGGTTAAACCTAAATATCTCATGAACCAATGACGCTAGAGACTTGAATTAAATTTTATATTATATATTGTAACGTGATACAAAACAATTATATTTTTGGAAAAAAATTCAATTAATGGTTTTTTTTATAAATCAAAAAAATAAAAAAAAAATTTGTCCCCTCGAAAATTTTACGATTAAAATATGATTTCATCTACAAAACAATTGTGCAACGAAGAATAATGTTTTTGACATCTGATAAAATTTTGAGAAAAATCAAATTGACTGTTTTTTTTTTTTTAAATTAAAACCTAAAAAAAACATTACTCAAAGTTGGTAAAAATTGAATTTCGACTCAAATATCTTTTCAAAAACTTGAGATTATTGTTTTCAACATTCTGAAAAATGTTGAGAAAAATCCAATTGACAGTTTTTTTACTAAAAATAAAAACCTAATAAAAATTAATAAAAGTTGGTAAAAATTGAATTTCGACTCAAATATCTTTTCAAAACTTTGAGATATTGGCTTTAAACTACTTTTATCTTTCAAAAAATATTGTTGTCAACATTCAGTAAAATTTTGAAAAAAATCTTATTGACAGTTTTTTTTACAAAAAATTAAAAACCGAAAAAAAAATTTAACAAAAGTTGGTAAAAATTGATTTTTGACACTAATATCTTTTCAAAAATTTGAGATAATGGCTTCTAACTCATTTCACTTATAAGAAAAATTGTTTTCAACATTAGGAAAAAATTTGAGAAAAATCGAATAGACAGTTTTCTTACAAAAAATAAAAACCTAAAAAGAAATGTATAAAAGGTGGTAAAAATTGATTTTCGACTTAAATATCTTTTCGAAAATTTTAGATTATGACTTCCAACTAATTTTATCTTATAAGAAATATTGTTTTCAACATTCGGTAAAATTTTGAGAAAAATCTAATTGACAGCTTTTGTACAAAAAATTAATAACCTAAAAAAATTTAACAAAAGTTGGTAAAAATTGATTTTCGACTCAAATATCTTTTCAAAGATTTGAGATAATGGCTTCTAACTAAATTTAACTTAAAAGAAATATTGTTTTTAACATTCGATAAAATTTTGAGAAAAATCGAATTGACGGTTTTTTTTTACAAAAAATAAAAACCTAAAAAAAACACAAACTAAAACTTCGTAAAAATTTACTTTCGACTCTTTTCAAAAATTGAAAATATTGTCTTCAAACTTATGTTATTACACAGAAAATATTGTTTTCGATTTTCAGTAGTATTTTTATAAAAATCCAACAGTCTATTTTTTCATTAAAAATAAAATCTACAGGAAATAGTACGCAAATTTGGTAAAAATTGATGTTCGGTTCTTGATATCTCTCAAATTAATTTCATTCATCCAATTTGTAAAAATTTAAGAAATGCTACTAAAATTGAAAAAAATTTGTTTTTGACTAAAAATCTATTTAACAAAACTAGATTTTCAAACTAAACTATTTCTTTATATGAAAAATATTGTTGGTAATTTAAAATTTTTAAGAATAATTCAACTGACAACTTTTTTAACAAAACACGAAAACCTACAAACTTTGAAGCAAGACAAATCGACAGACGGGATGGGAAGTTATCAGTGTGGGTATTTTGTCTTGCAAAATGAAAAAAATTATAAAATCAGGTATAAAATTCGAAAACATTTTAAGTGTCGTAGGTGAAATTCTTTCTTTATTTAAGTATTTGTTTTTAAATTCATTTGAATACTCAAAACAAAATTTAAAGCCCCAAGATCTGAGAACTGATTACAGTGATCAGAACTGTGTTGCAATATGGCATGGTAAAAACAATGTGATAAAGATAGTACTATTTTATCCACCTATTTACGTTATTTTTATTTGTTATGACTTCAGACGTATGTATGTATGCATACATTTTATACAAACTCGTGTTTTATTTTTATTGTACCAATTAAATAATTGGGTTATTTCAAGTTCAAATGAATGAATGACATTGTCCTTTATTTCAACCAGTGAACAAAGCTTTGTTCATAGATATTGTTAGTATTTAGATTGTTTGTTCAGTTCTGCAGGGTATTTAAAATTATTCAAATATTTATTTCAGACTCATTTCAAATATTTATTTTTTTTAAATATAATGACACATAGAGATTTGATTATTTTGTTTTGTTTTTAACGGAATTATATTTTTCTTTTTATGTACTAAGCAAACATTTTTATAAATAAAAATAAATGACAATTTATATTTAAATTGTATATTTACATACAGTTGCTCCCAAAATTGAGCGTACACTCAATTGAGAAGTAGTTATTTGTTACTTTTCATATTTAAGATGCAATGTTTTTATAAAAATCTTTTTAATTTCTATTTTTTATTATTTATTTCTTACGAATGCAAAAAAAAAACATAAGTCAAACAATAAACAAAAGGTAATATTTAAAAAAAAAACTTAATTATCTCAACATTTAATGGCTCAAAATTGAGCGTGCATTTTGTATTTATGGCTTCTTAAATCAAAGATTCTAAAAATGTACCGCTATATTAACTTGTTTTTTAAATTGAATTTGAATCCAGTGTTCGTCGCAGAAATAATTTTAGTTTCAATATTTATTTTTTGTGAAAATGGCAGAAAAAAGAAAAGAAACCGACATTGCTACAAGACAATTAATTTTAAAACTACATTAAAACAATAAATATTTGGTAAAAACGTCAGCCGAACACATTCAACGTTCCAAAAAATATTTTACAAATATCGGTATGAAAATACGATCGTAAACAAACCTGGAAGAGGATGAAAAAAAAATATTTTCTTCAGCAAGACTAACGAGTAATTTTAAGAAAATTAAAAGTTAACCCCAGAACGAGTGTACCAAACTTGGCGGTCGAAATGGTGACACTTATTGAAAGACTAGTTTCAACCGAAATTGTTCGTCGCGTTCTTCGGATGAATAATTTTAACGGCAGAGTTGCTCGGAAAAAAACTGTTGTTTCCAAAATTAAGAAGCGAAAACGTCTTGAGTTCGCTAAAAAGCACCTCAACAAACCCCAAAGTTTCGGAACGATGTTTTGTTCTCGGACAAGACCAAAATTAACTTATTTGGGTCTGATGGAAAGAAAATTGTTTGGAGAAAGCCCAATACTCAGTTTAAGACACAGAATTTGCGTGTCACTGTTTAGCATGGGGGAGGGAATGTTATGTTATGGGGTGAATGGCGGCAAATGGGACTGGGAACTTTGAATTTATGACACAATCATGGACGAGTGGAAATTTTTGGACATTCTTAAAAGAAATATTTCGCAGTATGCAGAAAAACTGAATTTATCAGCAACCATTCACTTCCAACAAGATATCGATCCAAAACACACATCATTTGTTCTGAAAGAATGGTTGCTGTATATTGCCAGAAACCAGGCTCAATACCCCAGACCTCAATCCCATCGAGCATTTGTGGGAAGAAATAAAGCAAAGGTTGCAGAATTGCAACCCAACCACCAAAAGTCAATTGAAAGCGAAGACAAGGAAATTTGGGAAAATATACCCCCGTATCTTACTAAAAAAATTGTTGAATCGATGCCGGCCGGGGCGACTACAAGCTGTGATTATGGCTAAAGGTGGCCTACAAAATATAAAAATTTAAATTTGACTACTAATTACCATTTTTGTACTCTTTGAATTCCAAGTGTACGCTTAATTTTGTGCCATGCATTTGATGATTTTTTAGTTTTTTTTAATTATGTATTACTATTTTTTGTTAATTGTTTTTGTTGTTTTTCCCCTTGTTTCTTTAACAAAGAATATTAAATAAAAGAAAATTGAAAACAAAATACCGAAAACATAACATTTTAATAATTTAAAACAGCTAAACAATTTGTTTTTCCTGGTGTACACTCAATTTTGAGAGTAACTGTATGTAGCTTTTTTTGCGAGTTTTAATAACTTTATAGTATTATGATATTTTATTGATTGGATGGTTTTGCGAGATGTAGTTCTAATAATTACTTAAATTATTGACCCTGAAATACATATAATTTAAGTTTACATAAACTAGTTCTTATCGACATTAAATATAATAAACTCTAAATAGTTTATGACAATAACCGTACTGTAAGAAAATAAACGCGAAATTCTATCCTGCGATAAATCTGATAACTAAAAAAATTATTTCTAAGTTTTTCTCATTTGCAAAAACAAGATAAATCTTCGAATTAAATAATCATTTCTATTTTCTTCTTAAAAACACAGGAAATTCACTTTGAATTTGAGTATTTCTAAACATATGTATTTTATGGCGGAAACCCTAAAAATACTTTACCTAACTATGGACACAAGTCAGTTTATAACAGATATAAAAGTTTACCACAGGTACTTAGGAAAAAATTATACTTAAGTCATAAAATTGGTGCATTTTTTCTAAGAAAAAAATAATAATTTCCGGTGATAGAAAATGTCATACATAAATAATACTATCGTTTACCTGTGACTTAATGATAAATTAGTATCTTAAATGCCATAAAATTTAATCTTTAAATTATTTTCTTCAAAAGCCCAATTTAACTATAAATACCTTGTCATAAATAGTAGCTTAACAGGTTAATAAAAAATGTTCAATTAAAGTTAAAGTTAATTTTATTATTCTTAAAGTTGTAAAATATGGGTTACTAATCTTTTTCATATTTGAAAATTGTTCTTCTTTAAACGGTCATAAATTAATCTTAGATTAAATGCTGGACTGGGTTGTTTAAAAATTGATCTTAATGTGTTTCTCAATAACAGCCTTGTGTGCGAAGAAAATAAAGTGCCCGACTGGGTCGCACGAACTTGCTCCTGTATGCAAAGAGTCTGTTTAAAAAAGTATCTATATAATATTTAAAAATATACCTGTAAAATATGCCATTTGATTTGTTAAAAAAACCTCCATTTTTCAATTTTTTGGGAGGGGGTTACATTTAATACAGTTAAAATAATTTAAAAAAAGCTAATTTAAGATTCAAAATTTTAACTGAAAAATAAGTTTGTCTTCAAAAATTTAAATGCCATTTTATAAATCAAAAAACCCTTCATTTTTCAATTTTTTTTTTTGAAAATCGTTAGAGCGTTTTTTTTTAAATTAATTTTTTATATATAAAAATTTTTCAATTTTGTTCTAAAAATATTTTTGGTATGCAGTTGGTTAGTGATTGTAAATATACGCTCTATATTTCAATTTCGTAAAAAAATGTTCACCCGTTTTTGAGATATAGAATTTTGAAAAAAAAAATGTCTATATTTTTTTAAAAATCCAAACAATAAAAAATTGCTTTTTTGATAATCAAATATTGTTAAGGCAATATAAGAGCTCGTTCAGAAAAAAAAATTATTGAAATCGGTTCAAAAATTGCTGAGAAAATTAAAAAACAAAAAAACGGTTCTATGAGCGGTACCTTTCCTGAGCAATACAAAAATATGTTTTTCTTATTAAAAGAAGTTAAGTTACAAAATAAAATTTTAGAGAAAATTTAAAAAAAATCTATCGGTTTGTTTTTGAGAAAATTTAAATTTTCGTTTTTTGACCAAAAAAATTGCATGGGGGCCACTGTTAGTTTTGATCTTAAAAAAAAATGAAAAAAACGCCTAACGCAAATCTGCTCAAAACCTTAACTTCTAAGTTTGAACTCAATCGACCCAATGGTTTAGGCTGTAGGAGCGTGGACAGACAGACAAAATTGACCGGACGGAATCGCGGGACCCACTTTTTTCGACTTCTCTACCATCGTAATATCATGTTTGATTAAAATCTCGAGTTCGAAATTTTGCACGAATGCAAAACTTGCCATATAGTTCCTATATGTCGCAAGTAAAAATTAACATTGAACTATTAAAATTGTTCTATTCGAAAATGGTATGAATTTTTGAAAAACAAAAGGGCTGTTGTAAGATGGACCAATGTTCTTAAGATAATTGTTAACACTATTAACAGTGCAATAACTCCATTGATTGATATCTTAAAATTTTGACAAATTTCGACAAACTGTTATTAAGCAGAAAAAAATGTTAAAAAATGTATGAAATTGCAGAAATGTTTCTGTTCCAAAAATATATATTTTGTAAATTGTGAAATATATGTTTAAATGATATAACCTGAAAATATTCCTTAATAGATCATAATTTGTTTGTTTGAAGATTAAACATTCTGTAAAACGTCGTAATTGGTACCTTATTATTCTTTTTTCGTGCTCTAGGTCAAACTTGGATTATCTCATAATCAATTTCGCAAAAAACTGTACCGAATTCAAAACTTTGTTCCATTCAATTCAAATGACAAAATTACTGGATACAATTCGATACTAGACAATTTGTTTTTTCTTTTTAATTTATTTACTTTTTTAAACTGCTTTATTTAACTCTAGGCAATTAAATATTATTTTCAATTACAAAATTAATCTCAAATTATTTTTATTTCCTCTGGTTTTTTTTTTAATATTATGGGTATTCATGTAACGATATAATTTTCTACTTTGTAGAAAAATATAAATTTCCGCAAAGGGTTTACATGAACACCCCATTAGAAATATTTGCGGAAACGTTAGAAACAAACACAAAATTTATCTATTTTTTTTTCTACGATTTCTGCTTCAAATTTGAGAGATAAAAGTCTATATTTTGCAGAATATTTTTCCCATACAAATTTTGACAGTTGATTTCTACCGATAGAAAATTCTACAGTTTTTAAGGTTTCTATGGGTTTTCTGTGTTTGCATGAATACCCTTATTATATTTGCATTATAGAAAAACTATTCACTCTGATTGAATAAGATAATAAATGAATAAATAATAATTATTATTAGTAGTTATTGTTGTACTTGTTGTTTATACCTCTAATCACTTACTCAATTATAATTAAATTTATTCGATGAAAAAAACAAAAAAAAAATCGGATATAAAGTAGCCATCTGTCCCTTATACAATATACTTATAATTGTATATTTAATTGATTTTGTGTTTTGTCACTAAAGCTAACAATCTAATAAGAAATTCAATTTAAAAAAAAAATTATTAATAAGAAATTAATTATTAAATCAATGGAAGTTAATTGTAAGCAAAAATATTTGTCTACTCAAAACTTTCGTATGGTACAGGATATGGCAAGCATTATAGTCCCTAGCGATAACTTAGGTAACTTAGGGCCATTGGCTGAAACGAAACTTAAGTAGCTTAAGTATATAACATGAGCTCTTATGTGACAGTTTACGTAGAGGAAAAAGGTGAACATAAGCGTTTATGTTGAACATAAATATTTAAGTTTCGTTTCCAGCAAATGGGCCTTAAAAGATGAACGGATTTTTAAGCATCTTGCACATGAGCAACGAACTGCGAACTGCCAACTGTGGATGTTCGCATATTTTGACTTTTCTTTTACATGAGCTTTATTTCTATTCGCAGACATCGACGAATTGTCAACCCTTTTCTCCATATTTTCCTCAGTCATGATCTTTCACACAAAAACAAAACAAGAGTAGTATAATTTTGAGGTTAAGTTGAGCTCGAACAATTTATTCGTTGCAGTGTGGATGGTATGTGGAACGCGAATAGAGTTTGACAGTTCGTAGCACTAGCAACCACACTGCAATTCGTTACTAGCAAATTGTTCTTACAAAATTGTCTTGTTTTAGAGAACAAAATGCAAATTTTATTATCCTAACATTATTGTCAATTGGTTTCTTATAATTTAAATGTGTTTTTGTTTGGAATTGACTTTTTGAAATCACGTTTGTTCGTCCATTCGCAGTTCGTTGCTCATGTGCAAGGCACTTTATGGAGGTGCAAAATCCAAGTGCTTTTTTAACAACGTTGTCATTTTGTCACTTAATTTTTTAATTTAACATTTTTTTAAACAAAATTTGCGCTTTATTTTAATAAAATTCACAGTGTTTAAGTATAAATGCACAATTTCAAACTATCTTGAACATTTCTCGTAAAAAAAAATATTTGCTACAGGCTAAAAGCTAATAACAGTTTTCAAAAAAAGATGAAACATTGGTTGCAGGATTATTTATTTAACGTTAAAATTAACGTTCAACACTGTGATTCCATCGCTTGGTTGGTTTTCGTTTTATGTAAGCTGAAAATGACTTACAACCGACATAAATGTCCAGTCGTTTCAACACCAGTAACAAATTGTATTTTTTAAATTAAATGACATCTTAAAATCCTGTGTCTAGCATTTTATCCAATTTGGACACCATTTAGTCTCTAGGAAAAATATTATTTTGAGAATTGCTCAAGATCTTTAAGGAAGTCATTATTCCCAAAAATAATTTAAGACCCCATTAATAGTAAAACGAATGATTGCGAACATCGAAAGAATAGAATGTCATTAAAACAGGCGATACTCGAAAACTGTTACGATGCGGTACATACAAGTTACAAAATTCTATTTCACCAAATTAAGTTTAAAACACAAATTTTAGGACACCCTGGTTCACACAATTTATTTTTTTTCTGATGCATAAACCAAACACTTTTTTACATTGTCAAAACGATTTTTATTTTTTAGCCTTATTTACAGTATTTTGAAATACAGAATTTTGATATACAGAATTTTGAGATGCAGTATTTTGATCTTACAGTATTTTGAAATACATTATTTTGAGATACAGTATTTTAAATACAGTATTATGATCCATACAGTATTTCGACCCCAACCCAATCTTAACTCATAAAAGGAGCGGGTCAAAATGCTGTATTTTAAAATACTGTATGGTCAAAATTCTGTATTATACTGTATTATCATAATATTCTATGTTTCAAAATACTGTATATTTAAACTACTGTTTCACAAAATGCTGTATTGTAAAAATACTGAACCTCATAATAGTGTATAATACTGGAAGTTTTGACAAATCAATTAGTTTTTTGCAATTGTTAATTATGATAAGAAACGAAAACGAGAAAGAGAAAATAAGAAGAAGATACCATTTACTTGTTTTTATTAATTCAAAGACTTACATAATGTATTATCATAGGCACATGTGTTATTGTTCAAAGGAAGTATAATAGAAAATTATGGTAATGAAAAATTATTATGTTTTCTTTTTCTTTTTTTAAGTATTCTGTTTTCAAAATGCTGTTAATAGGGTATTTTTATTTTTCAGCCTTATTTACAGCTTTTTGAAATACAGAATTCTGATATTCAGAATTTTGAAATACAGAATTTTGAGACACAGTATTTTGATCATACAGTATTTTGTACACATTGTATTTTGAAATACAGTATTTTGAGATACAGTATTTTAAATACAGTGTTATGATCCATACAATATTTTGACCCCAACCCCTCATAACTTCTTTATTAGGTCACGTTTTTATAATATAACTTCTGTAAAAATGCAATAATAAAAATAATACCCTGTTTTTAAGTCTAAAACACAACGTAGTTCTTAACAAAATATTGTACGATGATTTTACAATGTATACAAATCTTTATCTTCTAGATACAGTTTAAATCCTTTAAGTATATCAACTAGGATTCTCATTAGTTATGAAGACTTATGGGTCCTCATTTGACTCTATCTGAAGCCTTGAAAAAACTTTGAATGTAATTCCTTTATGGTTTTGAATAGTCCAAATTCTTTTTAGCTATATGTGCTCAAATTCAGAAATACCCATTTTTAACATTATTCTAATAATTTTGTCAATATATTTCAAAAACTTAATGGGATAACCTTAAGATTATAGAAATTAACAAAAAGAACCAAAATTAAGTTTTTATGTTAAAAACCGTCTCAGCATAAATGCTCTAACGTGAAGACTTACAACTAATGAGGGTTTTTTTTTTGCTCAAAAAAACTAAAAAAAACATTTGTCAACTCGAAAATTTCATGAACAAAAACTGATTTTATCTGCAAAACAATTTTGTGCAACGAAGAATAACGTTTTTAACATCAGGTAAAATTTTGAATCGACAGTTTTTTGTCCAAACAATAAAAACCTAAGAAAAACAATACTAAAACTTGCTAAAAATTTACTTTAGACTCAAATATCTTTTCAAAAATTAAAAATATTGGCTTCAAACTAACTTTATCTCACAGCTAGTATTGTTTTCGACATTCAGTAAATTTTTTATAAGAATCCAACAGTCTATTTTCTCATAAAAATTAAAATCTACAAAAAATAGTACGCAAATTTGGTAAAAATTGATGTTCGGTTCTCGATATCTCGTGAACAATAGAAGACATTGACTTCAAATTAATTTCATTCATCCATTAAGAAATGGTATTAAAATTTGTAAAAATAGATTTTGTAGTCAAACTGTTTCATTGTATGTAAAATATTGTTCGTAATTTTTAAATTTTTTACAATACAATGACAATTTTTTTAACAAAACACGAAAACCTACAAGACAAATTGACAGACGGGATAAGAAGTTATCAGTGTGGGTCGCATCCCAGCCTCTTTTTTTTTATAAATAAGATACTGAAAATACCTTAACGGAATATTGAAATTAGAAATTGTAGATTTTAAAAATCATTACGAGTTTTATTGAAAAAAACGAATTGTCTTAAACAGCCTAAAATACGTTTTGTTTTCGAATTATTAAACGTTGTTTCTCATAAATTGGAGTTTATAGATTGATTTTGAAGTCGATTTCAAACTGAGACCTTAGAAGAAGTATATAACTAGACTGCTAGCTACATAACCTATTGTTGAGAAGTGATGTACAACATAGAATATTGTTTTTTTTTTCATTGATTTTGGGATTGAAAGTGTTTTTTTTTTTAAATTATATTCTTACATTTTCAATTGTCTTTTAATAAGGTCTTAACGTTATAACGTTCATTTTGAAATGCTTGGTTTGAAACTTTTTAAAAATCTATAAATGTTGTTCCACAGGCGTCCATAACAGTTTGGCAAAATGTTTCATTATACATCTTTAAGCTGATAATGTGAAAATTTGCATACCAATATCATATATTTATAGGTCTTTCTGAAGACTGTTTATATATGTAGGTTGGCTCAGAATTTAAAATGTTTTAAAATCTTTAAATAAACTTAAATGCAATATTGAAACTCATCTTCTTTCTTGTTTAACAGCAAAAAAAATTCATGTCTTAAAAAGACATTAAGACCCCAATACCCTTTTAACATATAATGGCTTTTGAATATCTTAATGTATCAGTTCATTTGACTTGATTGTAGCTTGCGACAAGCCCTTTAATAACCATATTTTTGTTATGTATTTTATTAACGATTTCATTTATAGTGGTTTGCATTAAATTATATGAGGAATCTTAAAAAAATTTAGAAAATGTAAAAAACAAGGCTTTAAAGAGATGTAAGGTAACAGGCAAATCTGAAGATAGAATTCGTTTTATGCAACTGCGACGGGAATTTGATTTTTTGAGTAGATTTCTATATTCACAATACATATATAAGTTCAGTTGAAGGGAATATCAAATGCAACTCGAAATCTTTTTGTATTTTTTTAAATTCAAAACGCAAAAGTTCTGCGTTTCCTAGCTCTATGGAGCTTGATAGAGAGACCTCCCATAGTACTGAAGCTGATTCCTCCTCTTTTGATATCGGAATGTGCTGTTTCGCTTTGTAAAGTACTAAAAATTA
Source organism: Eupeodes luniger (assembly GCA_951509635.1). NCBI lineage: Eukaryota > Metazoa > Arthropoda > Insecta > Diptera > Syrphidae > Eupeodes > Eupeodes luniger. The sequence continues at coordinate 80,392,657 of OX608075.1, read as the reverse complement.
TTTTCAATAAATCGCTCCATTCTGGGGTTTTTCTAGAAGAGTGGAAAATATCATCCATCAGCCCTATTTATAAAAGTGGTCTCAAGCACTTGATTAAGAACTATAGACCAGTCTCAAAACCTTCAGCGATTCCAAAACTTTTTGAAAAGTTAGTGTTCAATAGACTTAGTTTCACGGTGAAAGCCATAATATCTTCGAGACAGCATGGATTTTGTAGTGGTCGCTCCACTACTACGAATTTGTGTCTGTTTACAAGTTTTTGCTTATCTGCTTTGGAAAAAAGAATGCAGGTCGATGTTTTGTACACGGATTTTGTGAAAACGTTCGATAGAGTCCATCATAGACTTCTATTAAGAAAGTTGGAAAGGATGGGATTCAGATTCGGTTTTCTTAAATGGTTAGAATCTTATTTGTGAAATCGAAAACAGATTGTTAAAATCGAAGGCAATCAATCATTTTTTATTGAAGTCTTATCGGGACTGCCTCAGGGAATTCATTTGGGACCCCTCCTTTTCAATCTTTTCGTCAATGACATTCCGAACTGTCTGCAATTTTCTAATTGTTTGATGTTCGCAGATGACTTGAAACTATATTCCCAAATTTCTTCAGTTGAAAATTGTGTTAACTTTCAAAAAGATATACATAGATGCGTTTTTCAATTGGTGTAAATATAATCATCTCGAGCTAAATATCTCTAAATGTAAAATATTTAGAGCTTCTCGTACAACACCTAAAGTGCTGTTCAGTTACAGTCTCGGCAACGAAAGTCTTTCAACCATGAGTGAAATAAAGGACCTTAATTGGTGTTATTTTTGACACTAAGTTTTCTTTTTCTGAACACATACATTTTATTATTTCAAAAGCGAATTCGTTGCTAGGTTTTTTAAAACGCAACACGGGGGTATTTAAAGATAGTTATACTCTGAAATCGATTTACATATCTTTAATATTACCCATACTAGAATACTGTTGTGTTATTTGGTCTCCTTTTTATCAAAATTCCTCAGACAGGATCGAAAATATTCAAAGAAGATTCACGCGCTTTGCTTTAAGGAATTTCAGGTGGTAAGATGGTTTGCCCAATTATCGCTCTAGGTGCGCACTGATAGATTTCAAATCTTTAAAAAGCCGTAGAGAAACCCTTGGGGTTCTTTTTATCAAGGACATACTCAATGGTAAAATAAAATCTCCGGACTTACTAGCTCTTATGTCTTTTTATGTTCCTGAGAGACATCTAAGAAATAGGGATGTTCTCTTTTTGATTCCTAGTCACAGGACGAACTATGGACTTAATGAACCCATAACTCGTAATTTATCTCTTTTTAATTTAATTCATAGTGAAGTCGACCTTCAAATGAATAGGGATATGTTTAAGAGTATTGCTTTAAACTTTTTTAATGATGTATAATGATAAATTATAATTTAATTGTAGTCAACAGATTATGTATCCATTGATGAATAAAGAAATAAATAAATAAATTAGATATTTAAAACCTGATCGTAAAATATCTTTTCCAAAAGAGTTTTTTTTTTTAATTTAAGAACCTTTTTTTGATGTGTTTTTAAATAAGCTCCCTTCGTATTAATATAATTATACGAACGAAATAATATTGTTACTATTTTCAACTATTTTGATTGTATTTTATTAATAACAAATAACTTTCAACCAAACAATAACTATTATATGTCATAAAATGTTGTTATCTTAGTTGTGCAAAATAACTTAATTTTTATTGCGTGGAAACACCAAAATGAACTGATCTTCATTTATTTGTACACTTCCAAGGTTCAAAATCAGAGATACATATTTATTCCAAAAAAAAAAAGAAAACAACAGAACACCTTAGAAACTAATGAATTATCTAAATTCAAATTAAATAAAATAACTTACCGTTAAATTTTGTATTTTTAAACTCTTTTTAAAATTTAATTAGTTAAGTCCATTTTGAAGAATTAATAAGTAACTATTCCTCAGTAAAATAAAAATAAATAAACTAAAATTTTTCCGTGCACTTTATTTAAAAAAGTTTATGACACTTTTTCTTATATGTAAGAAAATCACAAAACAACAGCGATTACTTAAATTATTTAAGTAATCACAATAAATCACACAACTCACAATATTTACGAAGTTTTATTTATTTTTATAATAATTTGGATTTTCCACAACGGAGAATTAAACATTGAAAATACGTAGTTATAGAAAAACTTTAAATGACACCTAAGTTTGTCAAATTTCTTTTTTACACTTAACCGGCATTTACTCGTATTTATAGATTTAAACTAGAAAATCAAAATGATACCAATCAACGCAGTGTAATATATCTCAATACCTGTAGTATACACGACCGTGCGTCTACCGCGTCCTCTTCTCAACGCGATAACCAACTTACTACAAGCGACTGATATCACAAATTAACTTAAACCAAACCGATCTATAGACTCTAAGGAAGGGATAAAGGTAGAAGACAAAAACAAAACTCAGGTACACTACCGCGCAGGTGAACTAACTAAAATAAAATAAGTTAAAGTTGGTAAAGTAGTAATACGCGCAGCGCAGGTAGATATGCCTGGCAATTGCCATAGACTACGAGTATATGATATGGATTGGATATCCCACTAGTGATCGCGTCGTCGGATCGGAGCTCCAGATACGAATGCGAATGCGATCTGCCAGTCATACAGATGAGTTTAAAATAAAATGTTTAGCGAAATTTGTATGTTTGCCACTAATATTGATTGTGTGAACCTTGTTTGGGGTTTTTTCAGCGCAATTAACGCATAATCGAAAGACGGTAATCGGTAATATTATAGCGAAATCGTTTCATTTAGCGCATGGCCATCACTTCCCTTATGCAAACAAAAACAAAACAAAATACCCTACTTACAGTTACAGCAAAAACCATGGCATGCAAAATTTATTGTCCACTTCACTAGTACGAGTATATCTCTTTACCATCTTTACCTGTTTTTGTGACGTGACGTGACGCTGAAGCTGGCTGAGTAAGTAACCATTAAGTAAGGTAGGTACCTTTATTTTCGTTTAGTTGTTACGGATATTGCAACAAAATGTTTTGTTTTTATTTGCAAAAAGCTGTGGTTTTTAGAAACACGGATCTTAACTTTTAATTTGAAAGATTCAAAATGATGATGATGTGAAAATAACAAACGATAATAATGATAAGCATCGCACTGGCCTCGTGCCAAGTGATTAGAAAAATTTGATTTTATACGACAACATTATATCAGTCCTGTGATTTTGATTCACAAACTTTACCTTGTTAATGGAGTTTAAATTAAATATGGTAAAAATGTATGAGCTTGTGTTTGTGCAAATAGAAGCAAACATTTTTTACATTAACGCCTAAAACTATGGAAAATATAATTTTCGTATTTATTTGCTTTCAATTAAATTTAAAGAAAAATTGATGATGAGTAATATAGAGTACTAGCTTTTTACCCGCGGCTTCGCCCGCAGTGGAGAAATTAAATAAGTATGAGAGATAAAGGGTAAGGGTATAATAATCATGCCTATTACCGATGTCGTCTCGTTTTTTCGACGACTCTCGTTTTCTTTGTCGTGTCGTTTTTTAAGTGGCATTCTATAACTTTTTCGACGCGACTATTTTGTAGCAGATTTTTAAACGATGAAAATGTATCACAGATCTGTCAAACTGAAATCAAATTCTAAATCATTTCATTACTCGATATTCAACAAATGTGTTTTTATTAAATTATTACCAAATAAATAAATTATTAAAATGATAAGTGTTGAAATGTATTACAACACAAGCAGCGATAGTGACAATGATGAAGAAGGTAGAGAGCAAAATATTGCAAAGGCACAACTAATTGTACAAATAGGACAGTGAAGCGTCGGCATCTGCATTTGTAGCCTGAATTTGCTTTGACTTATGTATGTCCGAATGATGAAGACGTTGAAGTGGTTGGGAGCTGCGATACACCAATTGCATTTCCACTCGGGCTTAACCATCTGTTTATATTTAAGTAGATTTTCAACAGCATCCTCAAGCGCAGATAGGATGTGCAATTGGTTTGGCCCTCCTCCATTTCCTTTCACTTCTTTTTTGTTGTTCTGAACAATTTTTTTTTACTTTAAATTCAAAGGCAGCCCAAACCTGAAAAAGCAAATATTAAAAATGTGGGAATGTTAGTAGAATAAACTGATTCAAACCTTTTGCCAATCATTACCATCTCTTATTGAAGGACCTTTGCTGTTGAGTTTATCAGCTATTACATTCCATTCTTTTTTTAAATCGGCTTTGGTCATACATTTCAAAAATGCCCTAGCCAACTGCTAGTTGCTTTCCATCAGCTGGACAAGCGCCTCGAATTGGTTTTGGTTTGTTAATTTTAACTGAAAATGTGCAAAAATATTTATTTTTTATTTATCGCAAATAAAGAACTAATAAAATTCCATAAAATAAATTATTTAACAAGGAAACTTACAGTTTTGCGAACTTCCATTTCTTCGTCGTGAGCAAATTTTCAAACGAGAGATACCGTCGTTTTTTTTTATTCTCGTCGTTTCCTTTCGTCTTACAGAATGCTGAATTAAAGCGTTCAACACACTTGACGTTTACACACGACAACAAAACGAGTGACAAAAGTTGAAAACGACTTATGGAATGCAGATTGTGTCGTGTCGTATATTTTGCTGTCGTTTACGACATCGGTAATAGGGGTGAATAGAAATGAGTCAATATAATAACTTAATTTTGTTGCTTGGCTGAGATCAACAATTTTTAAAAATTACTACAGACAATGAAGTTTCAACACCTTAATATATGCTTATTGAAATGCAACAACAAATGTTAAAATATATATCACCGTAAGAATACTTTGCACATACACTCTTGAAGGTATTGGAGTAACATAGGATACTTTTTATTAAAAAAAATAAAAAAAAATTACGAAAAATAAGAAAATTGTTTGTCAAAATATCGTTAAATTTAGCTACAAACAATTTTCTTATTTTTCGTAAAATTTTTTTATTTTTTTTTAATAAAAAGTATCCTATGTTACTTCTAATACCTTCAAGAGTGTATGTGCAAAGTTTCATGATGATCGGTTAAGTAGTTTTTGCGTGAAAGCGTAACAAACAAACTTACATTCGCATTTATAATATTAATAGTAAGTATAGTATAGATAAAGTTGTGCTTAATTGAAGAAACTATAGTTGGTGACACCTTAAATCAGATATAGATCTGTGTAGTTAAATTGTAAAACTGGAGTAGTTAGTTTGAGTTTATAATTTTTTTATTTCAAGTTACGATTATTAAAAATAAAAGCCTTTTTACATTTTTAATATTTATTTCATTTACTTTTATTAATATTTAAATTATATGACATAGAACTTTTATTAAAAGATTTATTTAACACATTTGACACACATTTTAATTTGATGGTCTCTACAGATGGGTGTTTTGCACTTGTTACAAAAGGATGATAGAGCAGCCTGGGTAGGGTCCTAGGGTAAAAGAAGAATTACTTTATTATATTGTTAAACTTGAACAAAAGGAAACAAGTATACAAAATCTAAGAATAATTTACCACTATTTTGTCCCGGAAAAAATAATAAACTAGTCAAAACAAAATAGGGCCCACAAAGTTTTTTGGCTTTCGTCTGAAAAAAAAAGTGTTTAAATTTTTGTTTTTGGTTATTATGTTTCAGTTAAGTATTACATAATAGTGTATAAACTTTTAACACGGACAAACATTCTTTATTCATGTTACACATTTTTATAGAAAAATTTACAAAAAAATAAAAAAAATTAAACTCTACATACGTATCACTATTTTTTGTTATGATTACTGGTTTATTTCTCTTGCTTGGTATCAAGTAGGGCCTCCTTCACTCTGTATGCTCTGTATAAGCCTATCTGGTATACGCTTGCCATCAGATGCCTTTCATTTTATTCGGGTATACGCTCCCAACAGGCTTTTAACTCGTTTATGAGCTCCTGTGCAGTGTTGACACTGCTGTGGATTTCTTTGATGCTTCTTTTTAACTGGTCCCATCAATGCTCGATCGGATTGAGGTTTGGGCTCTTTGTTGGCCAGGTGAAAAGTGTAGTATTGGCGTCAGTAAGAGCTGCTTGCGTGTTAGGGGTCATATGGGGCGAGCATTGTCTTGAATAACAACAAACCCATCGCCACCTCTTTGTGAAAATGGGATCACAACAGGTCAGGTCATATTACCATTTCAATGTAACTGGCGGGGGTAACGGTGCCCTCATCCAGGATAATCAGCTCTGTTCTGCTTAGCAAACTTATTCCAGCCTATACGATAATCCTGGGCCCCCAAATCGGTCATTCCGTGAATGCACGGGTCGCTAAAATGTTCACCTGCCCTTCTCCACACTCGTACTCGCTTATCATTACTCAAAAATTTGATTTTACATTCGTCGGTAAAGAGTACAGATCTCCAGTTGTCCAAGGTTCAACCCCAAGGCCTGGGCGGTTGGGGTACGCAGTTATTCGAATGAACTGGTCTTCTTGCTGAGTTGTGGCCCGAATTATTCCTGATCCTGGTCTCTTTGCTACACTCACGGTTTTCTGGACGCGTTCCCACACGTTTCGGATTGCTCACCGCGACACACCGATTCGATTTGCAACAGCCCTTTGAGACATTCCTTGCTCCAGCATATTTACCGCTCTAATTGCGTTTTTGTAGTACCCGTGGCAAGATGGATAGTGCGTTGAACTGTCATGCCAGAGGTCTTGGGTTCGATTCCTGCCTAGACCATCTAAAGTTTTTTTTCACGGGCACTGCCTCTTGCGAGGTATTGACAAATTCTCCAAGAGTAATTCTTGTCATGAAAAATGCTTTCTCAAATTTGCCATTCGGATTCAGCTTAAAAACTGTAGGTCCCTCCATCAATGACAACAGTGCTCGCACACATGAATGGTTGAGAGTTGTAAGTCACTAGGCCCTAGTTATTAATGGACTGTTGCGCCACCCAATTTATGTATTTAATTGCGTTTTCAGTATCCAAATGGCGTTAAAAACCGGGCATTGTAATCACGTTTAATCACGAAGAAATATAGAACAACAATTAAATAAAGAAATACTTACCAACAACGCTAGAATCGGAATGAGAAAACATATGCAATAATTTTTGCATTGATTGTTTTTTCGAGCGATCGGCTTTTTTTGCCTATTACCTCCAAGTGAATAACGGTAAAATTGTTATTCAAAGCATCGATATGGAATCATACACATGAAAACTGGACTGGGCTTCGACAATTTTCACCAATTAAGTATTTTTTAAGCAAAATACAAAATAAATCTTTGTTTTGAGTAGTTTACAAACGAATTAAAAATGGTATAGTATTTTTGTTATACAGTTAAAAACTTCCCATAGAATGTTATTGTAATCTGTCTGATTTGTGGAATTGAAAATTTTGACATTTCTTGAAAGATGTCTGTTTGTGCGGGTGTACATATGTACTCTCGTACGTCCGTACGTTAAGGATACCATTTTTGTCGTCTATATCCCAAAAACTAGTAGAGATATCGACTTCAAATAGATTGTGTTTCTTAGAGAAGAACATCGAAAGATAGAAAAAAAACTTTCAATATAAATGAGCATGTAGTTTTCTTACCTTAGCAATTTTAATAAAGTGAATATTTTGGTTGAACCAAATATCTAAGATGGTCCGATAAATACTTAACCTAGAAAAAAAACGAACATTTTGAAAAAGTTACCATTTTTTTCAACATAGTCGACGTTTAACGTCACACTTCGCTAGGTCATGCTCTAATGAGCAATGACCTTCTCATTTGACGAAAATTGCTGCCCAGCGAGAGACTTTTTTGAGTCTAGAAATAAAAAAGTCACACTGGGCCAAATATGGAGAATACGTTAGATAGGGTAGCAGTTCGTAGCCCCATTCGACCAATTTGGCAGTGGCGAGGTTGGAGGTGTGAGCACTGAGCAGGTGCGTTGTCATGGTGGAAGAGTACTTTTTTACTTGCGACATATAGGAACTATATGGCAAGTTTTGCATTCGTGCAAAATTTTGTCTGTCTGTCCACGCTCCTAAAGCCTAAACCATTTGGTCGATTGAGTTCAAACTTGGAAGTTAAGGTTTTGAGCAGATACATACAATTTTTTTGGTCAAAAAACGATAATTCGAATTTTCTCAAAAACAAACCGATAGATTTTTTTTTAATTTTCTCTAAAATTTTATTTTTTAACTTGGCTTCTTTTAATAAGAAAAACATATTTTTGTATTGCTCAGGAAAGGTACCGCTCATAGAACTGTTTATTTATTTATTTATTTAATTCGTTAAAATCTAACGTTAACAATATTTAAAAAATTCTTATAATCTAATAATATCTAATATCATAATTTATATTTATTATACAATATTGTTGAAAAACATAAGTTTAAATTGTTTACATTTTATATTATCATTTACAGATTCTAAACAAAAATGAAATTCGTTATAAATTGTTATTAACTGATTGAGAGGGCTATACATACACCATAGTTTGATCTGCTAAATATTTGAATAATAGGTTGCTGTCGCCTTAAACTTGCACGACTGAAACTGAAATTTAATTTACTTAGAACTGATGGTAATGATATCGAACCATTAATAATCCCAACAATAAAACAAAATTGTAAATACTTTCTGTGGTTAGTCAAAGAAGGGAGGCTGATCAAAGCTAGTCTTTGAGAATAAGGAGGAAATAGATTTTTCTTGCCCATGGAAGAGACCGAAGACAGAAACGCAGAAACCTTTTTTGGATCGCTTCAATTCTTGAAACATGTATTGAGTAATAAGGTGACCATACCACACAGCCGTATTCTAAAATTGGTCTAACAAACGAAATAAATAGAAGTTTAAGAACATAAGGATCCCGAAAATCACGACCGAATCTTTTAATTAATCCAAGAACCCTATTGGCTTTTTTAATTATATAACTTAAATGATCATTAAATGATAATTTGGGATCTAGAATAATACCTAAGTCAGAAAACATAGAAACTTTACATAACGGACAAGAATCAAACGTATAGTCGTACAAAAACGGAATTTTTTTACGTGTAAAACTCATAGTTTTACATTTGTCAACATTTAAAACAAGTCGGTTTTTATTGCACCATTCCCTAAATATTGTTAAGTCTTCTTGTAATAATAAACAGTCAGAGGAGGATTTTATACTTTTAAAAAGCTTAATGTCATCAGCATAAACAAGGACAGACGAGTTTTTTAAGTTTGAAACCAAGTCGTTAATAAATAAAACAAATAAAATAGGACCTAGGTGGCTGCCCTGAGGGACGCCAGAATTGACAACAAATTGAATTGAACTTTCATTACGAAACAAGACAGAATAACGACGATTTTTTAAGTATGAAGAAATCCAATTTTTAAAATTGTTGTTAAATCCTAGATGGTATAATTTTAGAATTAGTGTATTGTGACATAACTTGTCAAAGGCTTTACTAAAGTCAGTAAATACGCAATCAACTTGCCCGCGTTTTTCAAATACATCTAGACAAAAGGACACGAAGTTAAATAAATTAGTTACAGTGGATCTCTTTTTGACAAAGCCATGCTGGCTATCACAAATAATAGAACTACAATGAAAAGAAAGAACATTACTCACAATTGACTCAAACAGTTTAGGTATCACAGATAGTTTCGCAATGGGCCTATAGTTCATTATTTCATTCTTTGGGCCTTTTTTATGTATGGGAATAATAAATGAACTTTTCCAGATAACAGGAAAAATTGAACTTTTTAAGGATGCATTGAAGAGAACACATAACGGATATGACAAATAAGAAGCACATTTTTTTAATATATAAGATGGAACACCATCGGGGCCTGGAGTAAAGCACTCATCGAGATTTAAAATATGTTGAGCAACTGTGTCTTCACTTATTTCAAAATTAATTGCGTTTAAATGAGTAAAACTGTCAGAAGAAGAAGAAAAAGAAGAGGAATTATTATACTTATTTTACAGGTATATTTTTAAATCTTATATACATAGATACTTTTTTAAACAGACTCTTTTAATACAGGAGCAAGTTCGTGCGACCCAGTCGTGCATTTTATTCTTTGCCAAATGCAGCCAATTTTGCACTTCTACAAGTAGTCGATGTAGATCACACCTTGTGAATTCCAGAAAACAGTGGCCATCACCTTGGTCTCTGGCGTGTACGGATCCATGTTTCCTTGATGGTCATAAAACGACGTAGAAACTCCTTCGGTTTAAACAGTGTCAAATACGGCTTTGAAGTGGTCTTACGGTTGCACTTATTTTTCGGAATGAGCAAACGGCGTTTTCGAATACTACTACTACTGAGATATGCGGTCACGCCCGTTTCTACGCTTGGTCAATACAAAACTACGAACTCCATTCCGCTCAAATTTCGACAGTAGCAGTCTACGAAAATGTTCTATTAAAATATTATTATTAATATTTTGTTAAAGGTTTAGAAAAATCAACAGACGAGCACAGATGGGAAGTTATTAGTGTGGGTAGCATCCCATCTTCTTTTTACCGAATATTTTTGGCCTGAATCTTAAGTTATGGACTTGGACAACATGTGGTTAACACGATAGTGCCACAAGCCACACAGCACACCCTACATCGTTTTAGTGAAGAGTTAGTTTGATATGCGTGTTATCTCAAGAAATGGACCAGTCGATTCGCCTCGTTGTGCGATTGAACTTCTCTAGAATATTTTCTTTGAAACTACGTAAAGTCATTGTTTATTGTTTTATCGGGAGACTACAGAAATTCAAAGAGTGCTTGAGATCGTTATCTTGTTGAAAATATCATCTAAATGGGACATTGTCATCTCATCAGTATACGGAAGAATTAAGTCTTTCAAAATATCACGATATACTTAATTGGTCACGATATCATTAATTTAGATGAGTAAGAAACACTTACGCAACGTTGGAAAAAAAATCTAATAAAACTTATTTATTCGCATTCATCAAATAATAAGATTTTGAAATACTAGCCAGCCTATACTATTGAATGTTTAATTGATTTAATTTCTCTTTTTATTTAAATATTTGTATACTTAAGTGTCTCTCATCTATGCCGTTCAGATTTGTTCAAGAGATTAAAGTTTTGTTTTAGAGATTTATAACTTTAGAATCCTAAAATAAACTGAAAGTGAACTGAGGCGTATACTTGCTTTTTTGGCATTTTCATATTCAGCTTAATTCTAAATGACAATTCCCATGAAAATATTTCCCTTTTCCCTTCTCTCTAATTGTAATTGGAAAATCCCGAGGGATTTTGTTCCTTTTCGATTTTCCCTATTCTAAACAAGTTCAAAAATGGGAAAAACTACTTCGTGAAAAAGTAGCCATTCTAAATGTCAAAAAAGGAAAAATACAAATTTATTTGGCGATAGTTTCTTCCTGACACTTTAAGTTGGAGAGTTACCAAAATAAAAATGTAAGTTTTTCTTTGTTTGCAATTATTATTGATAACATTTCAATTATTTTTAAGGTAAAAAAAAACAAGAGTCAGCTGCAAATGCTCTCACATTTGATGAAGATTCAAATTCAACGCGATGTTGCTTGTCGTTTTCATAAGACAAAAAAGAAAAAAAGGCATTGTATTGCCAAATAGTGGAAAATGAGTTGAATTCGTGTGAACCTGCAGCGCAACTTTTCCTTTTTAATGACATATACATACATAGTTTCTCCTCCAAAACTTTCAAAACAAGCACCGGACTGGATATAGGATATCCAGCAAATACTTAAAGACATTTAATGAAACTAGAAAAACTGTTATAGAACATATTTTTGTTAATTTACGAGTACTTACAACCATTGAGGCAACTCCAGAGGGTTTGAACTTTCCCTCAAGAATCTTCTAACAGCCCTTGTGCTTTGATGTTCTTCAAACAACTTTCTTACTGCTATACTGAACATTTTTGAATTTAAAATACTTACAAGTGGATTTATTTATGCATAAATATCAATTTCAATATTTTTTGTGTTCCTTTTTTGAAACTATTGCATACATGCCTGTGTCAAATACTTCGGAGCAGCTGTTTGGCTTTAGAACATACATACATACATTGTTCAATGTGTTTCCGAGTTTGATGAGAAAAATTGTCTCTCGGGGAATTTTACTTTTGGAAGAACAAGTCTCCTGGAGAATTGTTTTCCCTGAAAATTGGGCTGATTAACTTTATATAAGCGATCCACATCGGACGTGATTTGATATCCGGTAATTAATAGACTGGGAATCAACGATATAAAAAGATAAACGAATTTCTTAAGTTATGTTGGAAAGTCTTTGTAAGCGAACGTTCTTGTCCCGATTTGAACATATTGAAAGTGGTGTATGTTAGCTGTTAAATTTATCTAATACCTATCTTAAATCTAAGAAAAGCTATCTTATTTGGGCAACCCTTAAAAAAAACACACACTTGAGTTGACTTAAAACCAATTTGTTCGATTATGAAGTGTATTATATTCTAACCAAGTGATTAATTATTTTAAAAGAAACTAAATGACGTATAAATAGGTACCTATTGAATAAATTATTTATTATTTGTTCAGCTATAATGTATTTAAAAGGAAGGAAGATGTAGGTATTTTTGGGTAGTGTTTTGTTTACTTTTCGAGTCTTGTTATGTATTTTTTATGTTGCGCCCGGCTGTTGCAAATATTTATTTACTTTGAAATATAAATATATTGTTTATATTTGTATATACGAGTATAAATCTTGCGTATTTTTCATAAAATGTTTACCTACTCAAATTTCGACAGATTTAACTTTTTGGAAACAAAATGCCAAGAATATACTTTCGAATAAGAAATGGCTCTTAAAACAGTTAATAAATAATACAATACTTATTATAAATTGTTTTATTGCTTATAGATAATATACATGCCTATTACCGATGTCGTCTCGTTTTTTCGACAACTCTCGTTTTCTTTGTCGTGTCGTTTTTTATGTGGCATTCTATAACTTTTCGACGCGACTATTTTGTAGCAGATTTTTAAACGATGAAAATGTATCAGAGATCTGTCAAACTGAATCAAATTCTAAATCATTTCATTACTCGATATTCAACAAATGTGTTTTTATTAAATTTTTACCAAATAAATAAATTATTAAAATGATAAGTGTTGAAATGTATTACAACACAAGCAGCGATAGTGACAATGATGGAGGTAGAGAGCGAAATATTGGAAAGGCACAATTAATTGTACAAATAGGACAGTGAATCGTCGGCATCTGCATTTGTAGCCTGAATTTTATTTGACTTATGTATGTATGTCCGGATGATGAAGACGTTGAAGTGGTTTGGAGCTGCGATACACCAATTGCATTTCCACTCGGGCTTAACCATCTGTTTATATTTAAGTAGATTTGCAACAGCATCCTCAAGCGCAGATAGGATGTGCAATTGGTTTGGCCCTCCTCCATTTCCTTTCACTTCTTTTTTGTTGTTCTGAACAATTTTTTTTACTTTGAATTCAAAGTCAGCCCAAACCTGAAAAAGCAAATATGTATTAAAAATGTGTTAATGTGTTAATGTAAATAGAATGAACTGATTCAAACCTTTTGCCAACCATCACCATCTCTTATTGGAGGACCTTTTCTGTTGAGTTTATCAGCTATTAAGTACATTCCATTCTTTTTTAAAATCGGCTTTGTTCATACATTACAAAAATCCCCTAGCCAACTGCTCGGTGCTTTCCGGCAGCTGAACAAGCGCCTCGAATTGGTTTTGGTTTGTTAATTTTAACTGAAAATGTGCAAAAATATTTATTTTTTATTTATCGCAAATAAAGTACTAATAGATTCCATAAAATAAATTATTTAACAAGGAAACTTACAATTTTGCGAACTTCCATTTCTTCGTCGTGAGCAAATTTTCAAACGAGAGATACCGTGGTTTTTTTTTATTGTCGTCGTTTCCTTTCGTCTTACAGAATGCTGAATTAAAGCGTTTAACACACTTGACGTTTACACACGACACCAAAACGAGTGACAAAAGTTGAAAACGACTTATGGAATGCAAAATGTGTCGTGTCGTATATTTTGCTGTCGTTTACGACATCGGTAATAGGGGTGAATATTACATACAATTGAAACAAAAACCCTATTCATTGTCTTGAACTTCGTCAGCGGTAGTGTGGGAAAAAGAAAATAATAGTAGCAACCATTCACTATTAATTATCAATTTTTTTAAAGTTCTACATTTCTTAGTTCAAATTGTTTTTGTCAATTTATTAACATGTTACGAATAATTAATTGTGTAAGCAATACGCCACTGATACATTCTTAATAAATTGTACTAAAAAAGAAAAACTTGATCAAGTCTATTTTCGCAACCAGACTCACCTGACTCCTGACCACCTGACTGTCAAAACTTAATAATAATATTAATTAAAAAATCGAAAAGTAATGTTAAAATTCGTGTTTTATTATTTTTAAACAATGCGCTTATCATATTATCAAGTTCTTATATTCATAATAAAATTAAAGTATCTAATCAAAAATAATTTATGATTTTTCTTTTTGTTTTTTTTTTTTCTTTTTAATAAATGCATTTTGTATTGCGTTTTTATTTTTAAACAAATATTTCTAAAAAAACTCGTATTGCATATTAAACTAATTTGCCAAAGAGTTAGAAAATGTTACAAAATGAGCGAAGAACAAATTAAAACACAAAATCACATATAAAGTACAAAAACTGAACGTTATACCTAAACCAATACAATATTTAAAATAACTCTAGGGATAGTGGAACGAATAATAGTTTTTTGTTTTGCTTTTGTTTTTGTTTTAAGTAATATAAACGACCACAAAATTACAACTTTGACTCCGTCAGCCAATTAAACGTTTGCGGTTTGCGATCCGCCGATGAATTGATGATAACATTGATAATTGTAGGGCGATCAGTCAATTGTTGGGCTTCTTTAACTGCCTTTTGTAATTCGGGAATTTCCTTGACAAAGTGACCTTGGAGGCCGAACATTTGGAGCATTTGTTCGTATCGTACCTGAACACCGAGGGCCGATGGAGGAGTTCTGAAAAATTATTTTTGATAAGACAAAATTGCAAATTCATGAAAAAGGACAAATAAATAACTTACACTTGTGTTAAATCGCCAGCGGATCTTATACTGTCAAAAACTTCTTTTTCAAAACCTCCATAAATTCCACTGTTGTTGACGATGACAATTGTAATTGGTAGATTGTAACGCACCATTGTTTCCAATTCCATTCCAGAGAAGCCGAAAGCAGAATCGCCTTCAACGCAGACCACCTTTTTGCCAGGAAACCGATCCCTGCAATACAATGCAGCGGCAATAGCAAAGCCGGGCCCCACGCCCATCGTTCCGAATGTGCCAGCATCAAGGCGATGCCTTGGAAGTATATTAAGCAACATTGTTCGACCAATGTCCATGGTGTTAGCGCCTTCGCTGACGATTATAGCATCCCTGGGGATCAACTCTCTCAAGTGATGGAACACGGTGTAGTAGTTTAGAGGTGGCTCAGTGTTGAGGGACATTCTTTGAACTGATTCCCTGTTCTGTTGACATTTAGTATTGAGTTCCCTCCACCAGTCGTTGTCTGACGAAAAAACATAATTAACAGCATTCATCTGCTCAAAAAGATGCTCAGCAAACGGTTTGATGTCTGACTGTGCAGCAACACTGCTCATAACACTATTGTGCAGTTCTTCGGGGCACAAATCCACTTGAATAACCTTCACGTCTTTATCGAACCTAGGTGGACGACCGAAATGAAGAATCCAATTCAAACGTGCGCCCAGCAGCAATACTACATCAGCATTTTGAAGTGCATAAGTTCTTGCCGACGATACGCATTGAGTAGCTGTATCTGAAACCACACCTTTTCCCATTGGAGTGGGAAGGAAAGGCAAGTTGGTGTTGTCTATGAAGTGCCGAAGAATATTCTCTGCATGGGCATAGGCTGCTCCTTTGCCAATGATGACTAAAGGACGTTTGGCAGTGGTAAGGAACCTCATGGCCCGACGAATATCTTCTGGATCGGGATAAACAAGTGGTGGTGCTGGATGCGCGATGACCGGTGCTACTGTTTCAACTTTCACCTTTGATTGCAGCAGATTGCCAGGGAAGTCTAGGTAAGCAACGCCCGGACGACCGTACGTAGCATATCTCACAGCTTTTTCTACGTGCATTGGAATGAGGGAAGCATTTGGTGGCCGGGCAGCATACTTGCAGTACGGACGAGTTAGTTCTACTTGAGGGCATTCTTGGAATCCACCAATGCCCTCGTGGTCTTCGCTTGTAGCTCCTCCAATAATCAATAGAGGCCAACAATTTACTTGAGCATTTGCCATGCCACCTGAAAACATTTAAAAGAGAGAGAGCATATGTTTTATTTAGGAAAAATAGATCATTTTATGTTTTTTGTAGACCTCTACTGCAGCAAGTTGTTCACATTTTAATTGTTTAACACTCTAAAGCTAGTCAGGGCAGAATCCTTAAGAAGTGTACCAAATCAAATTTTGGAGAACAGTGTCAAAACAATGTTTTCTAGCGAGAACTGAACCTTGCAGAAGGGTCCCGCTTAAGTCCAAAGACGAAAAGCTACTTTTTCTTATATACAAATTTTGGAATAGCCTGCTTTACTCTTTATAAAATTATTGGAAGGAGTTCTCTTTCTGTTTCCTTTTCGATAAATGAGCTGACTAATAACAAATTTGACGATCATTTTGAATGCAACCTTTACTTAAGATTAACCTTTACGTTTCTTAAAAATGAAGTTTCTGCAATTTTTGTTTTGAGACTTATTACTACTCATCAGCCTGAATTCAATCAACCCTCAACATTTCAACCCTAAAAATCTACGACCCATAAGTCTATCGTCACTCCTTCTTAAGACCTTAGAAAGATTGATTGATATCCATTTAAGGGCAAGTATTGATTCAAGACTTCTGTCAGTATCTCAACATGCATACTGTAAAGGCAAATCGGTGGAAACGGCGCTACCCACACTAGGACGCACCATCGAATACTCCCTCCATCATAGAGAGTTCACTATGATTGCTTTCGATTGAAGGCGCTTTAAACAACGTGGACACATCTGCACTAACAATTCTGAACGTAGAGAGTTGTGGAATTACTTCATTTAATGCTGAAGATTCATTAGAAGAGGGACACCGCAATGTGGTGTTCTCATCCCTCTCCTCTGGAACTTGGTGGTAAATGAAAACCTAACTGGTCTGGATGCGCAGAGCTACAGAGTGATTGCCTATGCGGATGACGGTGCTATAGCGGTTTCAGGAAAGCATCTTAACACCCTCAAAGAACTCCTACAAAACTGCGTTAGACAAACTAATACCAAACAAACACAAAACTGAATTAGCCTTTTTTTTGAGGAAATATCTACTCCTTATATTAAAGGAATTCAACTATAGTTTTCAGAAAAAGCTAAGAACCGCGACAAACTAAAAATAGACCAACGTTCAGCTTGCCTGTGTATGAGCGGATCGCTTCGCATGACCCCATCCGCGGCATTGGACACACTACCCTACCTAACACCTCTTGACATACTTAACAAAAAAAAAATAGCTGCAATCTCTCCTATTTGACTCAAAGCTTCATCGCAGACTACACCATCCCCAACTCCAATCCGACAGAAACTTCCAGATTTCTATACCTGGGAGGATAGGGCATTCCTGGAAGACGAGTCAGTTCACTTTTACACAGATGGATCAAAAACAAAAGAAGAGTTTGGTGGAGGTGTGTACTACGACTCAAATTAAGTATCTCATTCCGCCTTCCCAATCATTGTAGCGTGTTCCAGGTGGAACTTTTGTCGATAAAAGAAGACTTATACTGGCTTAAAGAAAACGTGATATCCACATCTGATATCCATATTTTCTCAGATAGTCAGGCCGCTGTCAAATATCTGAACTCTGTCTCTACAAACTCTATAACAGTCCATACCTTTTGATCGTCTCTTATGAATATGGCACAACAGTTTAATATTCACCTTTGCTGGGTGCAGGGGCATAGAGACATTTCAGGAAATTGTAAGCAGATGAACACGCCAGAAATGGTACAGTACAACCCATTCTACCAAGTTTGCCTAATGCTGGCATACCAATCGCTACATGTAAACTTTCCTAATGCAAAACGCTATAGAGAAGGTAAACTTCAGGTGGAATAACATCACCACGTGTCGGGTCACAAAAAACATCTGACCTACACTAGTTTAGTTTAGTTTATTCATCAAACAAAGTTACAATAGGTACTTTAGTGATTACTAGATAATATAATACATACGATATAAAATTTTAAACATTACCACCAGCAAAGTTATTTAGAATTAACAATAAATTTGATTTAAATAAATATCTACTAACATTGAAATCAATCATGTCGCAAACAGTATTTGTTTCTCTTAAACACCTGGATATTGGTTCATTGGAAGCATACACAGTTCTATGATATGGAACATTAAAAAACGGTTGGTTTCGAAGCAATCTCGCAGGAACATTAATCCCAACTAGAGCTAAAATTTGTGAACAATCAACATGATCTGCTACTATGTCACGAACGAACATAACCTGTGAACTTTCTACGAATGTTAAGAGGCAAAATACCAAGTAGTTTACACCTCGTTTCATAGGTAGGAAGATCTATGTCCCATTGAAGTCTTTTCACTACAACTCTCGTAAATCGTTTTTGGATCTTTTCGATTCTAAATGAATGAAGACAATATGAAGGATTCCAGATTACACTGCAGTATTCAAAATTAGACCTTACAAACGCTAAATATAAAAACTTTAAGGTGTGTGGATCGGAAAACTCCTTTGAGTTTCGCAATATGAAACCTAACATTGAACTGCCTTTAGCAACTAAAAAATCTATATGCTGTACAAAGTCAAGTTTTTTGTCAAAAATCACACCAAGATCTTTTTTAAAGGTTATAACGGACAATGGCATATGATTGATTTTATAGATAAAATTAATTGGACAACGGTTTCGAGACAACGTTAGGCTTTGGCATTTGGAAATGTTCAAATGTAAACAGTTAGCTAAACACCAGTCCTATAAAAGATCAAGATCTTGTTGCAGAAGAAAACAGTCATGTTCAGATTTTATACAACGAAATACTTTAAGATCATCTGCGTACATCAAGCACTTTGAATTTAAAAACATATCAGGAATGTCGTTTATAAACAACAGAAAAAGAAGAGGACCAAGATGGCTTCCTTGCGGGACACCCGACGTAACATATACCGGTGCAGAAATAATGTTATTTATACGAACGTACTGAATACGATCTCTTAAGTACGAATTTAGCCATTTTAGAAAGTTTGAGTTGAAACCTACTTTATTTATCTTCATAAGTAAAGCATCATGATTGACTCTGTCAAAAGCTTTAGAAAAGTCAGTATAGACAACATCATACTGATAACCTTTCTCAAGTGCATTCAAGACTAAATTACTAAAAATAGTGAGGTTAGTTGCAGTGGATCTACCAGCTTAAAAACCATGTTGGTATGGTGAAATCATTGCTTTAAGAGAAGGAGTTAATTTGTCATAGACTAACTTTTCAAAAAAAATTGGGAATCGTAGCAATTTTACAAATTGGACGATAGTTTGAAACATCTTTGTAAATAGGTGTGATTGTTGAACGTTTCCAAGTATTTAGAAACTCGCCATTTGCAAGTGAACGATTAAAAATAATTTTTAAAGGAACAGCCAATGCATTCGCACACATTCTTAAAATGATTGGTGAAATTCCATCAATATCACGTCGCTTATCACCCTTAAGCTTAGACAACGCTAACTCAATCTCAGAAGTGGAAAAACTTAAACTGCCTATATTAATAGGAGTATTTGAAGAGTTTATGTTTGAAGCATTAGGTATATTAGGACAACTGTCTAAAAAAAACCGACTGAAAATGTTTAGCAAACAAGTTACATACAACAGAGATGTCAGATGATGTAATGCCGTCATGGCGATCAAAGTGCTTGCTATCTCTAAGCAGATCACATATGTATAAGCTCGATAATCGGTGTCATAACCGCGCACTGTCTAATAGCAAAGCACGCCAAATGACTTTTGCAGAAGCTGTATGGATGAGGAAGAGGAGGAAACAGTTCTTCACGTCAAAAACGCAAGAATTACCTAAGTAGGAGACAATCATATTAACATAATCAGTCTCAAACGTTGCCTAATGGACTGGTTTCATTGAGCTTAGAAGTAAGCCTCAAGATTCACAATAGGCCATTAAACTGGCCAAGTGTGTCCTACTCCATCACGGACAGTCACTTTAAACTAACCTACCCTCAACACAAAAACAGAACGTCATTCCAGAATCTCTTGGACTTGCCTCTGTATTCGATCACGTGTTCTAATTTGTTCACTTTCGAAATCGTAGGCTTTTGTCTTGTAACTCTATTGTTGTAACCGGTCACCTCGTGAAGAAAAATTCATACCGTCATGGGATGAACTTTTTTCACTTTGGCAGCGATTGCAATTCCGTTGATGTAATTTTTGGATTTGTTTCGACTTTTCGGGCAATCTTATTAAATAAATAATTAATAAATTAGGTGGCGCAACAGTCCGTAGAGAACTAGGGCCTAGTGACTTTCAACTCTCAACCATTCCTGTGTGCGAGTAATTGCAGGGATGGAGGGGACCTACTACAGTTTATATGCTGAATCCGAACGGCTAATTTGAGAAAGCACTTTTCATGACAAGACTTACTCTTGGAGAATTTACCAATTCCTCGCAAAGGGCAGTACCCGTGAAAAAACTTTAGGTGGCACAGGCAGGGATCGCACCCAAGACCTCTCGCATGACAGTCCAACGCACTAACCATCATGCCACGGTACCACACGGGCAATCTTATTACTATCTTATTATTTGACACTTTCAAAGATAGTTTATAGGACTCTATCCATTAATTTTAAAATCTCTACTTGTGATTTGCCATGGTAATGAATGTTATGAGTCAGATTTTCGATTGGATTAAGTGGTGTCAGCAGACGAAGTGCTACATAAAATACATCAGAGCTTATTAAAGAATTAAAAAAAAGCATTTTAGTGTAAACAAAAAAGAAATCTGCTATTATTTGTACACAAAAACATATTAGAAAGTTTTAAAAATTGAAGCTAAATTTGTCGTCAAAAAATTAACATACATAGGTACATAAAAATGTAATAACAATAATTGTTTTTCGCATTTACTGCGGTACTCTTGGGTACATCTATGAACTCTGGTTATATCTATGTTCATTTGAGAATTTGCAATTCAATTCAATTTTCGTCAAACGATAAAACAATGATGTCTGCACTGTTAAGGGATAGATTAATCCGTAATAAAAATATTTATATGCATTATAATGTACACATATATATATATATAAATTTGATCGTGATGATGAATATAATTAAAAAAGAAGCTTATCTAACAAACAATAATAAAATCGTATAAAGAAAAACCCGATATGAAGTAAAAAATTTCACCAATGGGAGAAAAACACATTTAACCATTTTGTTTTTAAAAACAACACAGAAGTAAACAATATTATAAACATCCTACTGCAATTTGTATGTATCTGCCTACATACGACTAATGTAAATACATTTATTATAGGTAGCTTTAGATATACCTAATATGAAGGTCTCTATCAGACCAGCTTAACCACAGCAAAATTCTATTGTAATATTTGCATAAGTAAAGTGTTGTTGTTGTTTTGTAATAATTACCTGTCACATGAAGCAGTCCTGGTCCGGAAACAACCAAACAGACTCCTGGCTTCCCTGTCAAGTAGCCAATAGCTTGGGCAGCATAACATGCAGCCTGTTCATTTCGCATTCCAATGTATTTAAGGCCGGCAGCCTGCAATGCCATCGATAGCTCAACGACGGGAATTCCGATGATGCCAAAAACATATTCAACACCCTACCCCAAAGAGACAAAGAAAAATTTTAAAAAACATGGTCAAAGATCAATGGAAACATCCCTGGTGAGGTGAGGTGTTAAAAAATTTTCATCGACGACAATAAATTACTTTAGACTGAGATAACTTTGTAAATAATATTTATATACTACATATTATATTTTCTTATCAAAAAATCATATCAAAATCAAGTCGATAAAGTTTCAAATATATTACAGGTACACACATATGCACATAATGTAGATAATTAATGTGGATTATATGAACTTTGTTCGTAAATTTATTTTGATTAATAAAAAAAAGGGTGGATTCGACGAATTAAAATTGCAAACGAGTACGACAATAATGGAACATGGAGGACGACAATGAAATTTTCATTTTCGGCGAAATTACCTGAGCCTTGAGACTTTCTGCGATAATTGTGATTGCATCGACTTCGGCCATTGTTGATTTTTGCTATTTAGACTTCTGTATTGTTTTTTTTTTTCAAATTAAAATTTATTTATCTCGAGGAGAAAAAAGAAAAAATATATTTTTTCACAGACGCTAAAAAGGTAAAACACTTGTTAGCACGTCGAAATGGGCACAGGCAGACAGTAGACAGAACAGACACAGCTGTCTGTTTGTTTGACGTTTTGACTCAACCAGAGACCAAAAACACTCCATTACCAAGACCGGAATCTTTCGTACGTTTCACTCTCCAAAACCCGTTTGTTTACATTGTTGTATTTGTAATTTTGACAATTAGTCCATGAATAGATGTGAGCACAAACAAAAAAAAACGATGCCGTGGGCTAGCGGCACTTTGCACAGCAAAAACAAAATGGGGTGGTTAATAAGTTTTTTTCAGGTTTTTCTTTTTACTTTTTTTCGATGAAAAAGTCAGTTTTAAGCTTTAATTTTGCAGGCATTTTGTGGATAGTGAACCAATGTACCTTTTTGTCTTGAAAAAAGCATGTTCAACATCAGTTTATTGTAATAAATTCACTAATTTACAGTAATCACTACGAAATTCTTTAAATTTCATAATAAACCTTGGATTTCTGTATCAAAGATGCGTTCGAAGAACCATCAATTTAAGGGTGCGAGTGCAATTTTTGTATTGAATTCTAATAAATTTTCGTTAACGAACGGCCCAAATATTTTGTTTGCTAGTAATTAAAATCTGTATCAATTTAATTAATCCAAGTATATTTATAGTTTGTATATTTAAAAAAAGAGTTATAATCGAAAAATATCTTATCCATAACATTCTTGATTGATGGAAGCATACATGTATTTGCTATGAAAAAAAAACTATGCATCAAAGGAACACAAATGTTTTAAAAAAGTAATCAGAACGATTATAGCGAACCTGTTGAATAAATGCAGAGCAAATAAAATGTAAATTTTGACATATATCACAAAATGAAAACGTCTTAAAATCGTTCTGAATTCATGCACAACTAATTCAATAGAACATGTAATCGTCATGAATGTTTATTGTTGACGTACAGAAGTTTTTTTTAGTGAATTTCCACAGTTTAACGCAAAATATAATTTTCATTCATTCCTTAAAAATGTTCAAGTTTACTTATTATTGTTTGAAAAGTATGTTTAGTCAAAATGCTGCTAATAATAAAAAAAAAATAATGAGTTTTACGTATATGTTTTTGTTTTTCGTAATATAATAAATACTACCGTAGATTACATTTTATAAATTCAGAACATAGAAGAAAATATACATAAACAATAGTTTTCAGATATATAGCAGAGGTTAGTGTAGAAAAATATTTTTAAGAAAGCCAATAATATTTTGAGTATGTTCATTAAAGAAATTTCCGCTTCGTTTAACCTTCATCAACTTTTTAGAAAAAAAAATTAGCATTAATAGCAGCCAATTATTTCATAGCATATTTAATTGTTCACATTGTAAAATGTCTAGAAATGTTCATATGCTACAAAATTCGTAATTTTATGCGTAAGCATAGAATTATTAAGCAAGAAGTATGCATTTTGGCGCGTTCACCAATTTTTTTCTATTGGGTGTTCGGTTTCCTCATACTGGAATAAAAAAAGTTGCTTAGATCTATTTATTGCACTTATTTAGTTGGTATTGTGTGTAACCATATTGCCTATTTTTCTATTCCTTAAAGATGCTTTACACAAAGCAACTTATTTTTAAAACATGGTTCCCTCAAATTTTTATTCCAAAATCTAACTACAAACAAAATTCTAACTCTAACATAGTCCCTCAAAAAGAAATTTTCAGGAATATTTCTGCAACAAACAAAACTAAAATTTGGTCTTGCATTTGTCGAACTTCTTAAATGATGAAAATACTAATCTAATTGACGAATCTGAACTAGCTAAAGTTGGCAATGGAACTTCACAAGTATGCTTCTCGTAGCATTTTCTGTACAGACAAATACGGATGCACCCCCGCCTATTGTTTCCACCTGAACTTCTAACGTCGCCAAAAAAATGCTCTAAGCTTACTTAACCAGTTGCAGCGCATGTTGCGTTCGCAAATAATTTAAGTAAACAAAATAAAGCACTAATAAATCATTAAATAATTTGTATTTGGTCAATTTTATTTTATTTAATATACATTTACAACATTTATTTGGATGGAAATTAAAAAGCTATACAAATCTTCCAATTTAAGACCATGTCAGCACTTCAGATTCTGTTGGTTAGGATTGTTTAGTTTTTGAACGAGGCCATGAAACATTCAAAATGAAGCATTTAGATGGGGCTGATTACTATAATGAAGCGTTTTGATGGGCCGAAGCACTAAATGTGAGAATGTGTTTGGTTTTTTGCATCATTTCACGCACACTTTCTCACATTTAGTGCTTTCTAGCTTGTAGGCAAACCGAAATGTCAGTCTGAGATTCCGGTCTTGGTAATGGAGTGTTTTTGCCAGAGACTATCCAACAACAAAAGAAAAACTGTCTGAACACAATAGACGCGCGGCCAGTTATGTGAATTGACGCGCGTTGTTATAAGCTTGCTTACCACAGTTAGGCACGCGGTAGACAGACTGTTTTTCTTCAAAAGGCGTGTTTTCTTTGGATAAGCAATTTATTGTAAAGTACCATTTTAAATGCATTACAAATACAACATCGGCAGTAGGATTACTGCCGATAAAAGGTAAAGTAGAATTCTGCTGTGGATGGATTTTTGATGTTTATTCGAGTCTCTAATTCAATTTTGTTCTTAGATGTTGGTTCGATTGATAACTGAATTTTATCTCGATGGATGTGTTAAGCAATATTCACATGAGCACGACCAACGAATGAACGAATATTCGTCGATTTTGACATTTCTTTCACATGAGAGTTTTTAACTCGTCGCGAATGAAGTTTGACAGCCGAACACCATTCACCACCGAAACCAAAACAAGAATAATTTTTTTAGGTTAAGTAAGCGCGATTATTTTATTCGTTGCGAGTGTGGATAATGTGGAACGCGAATAAAGTTTGACAGTTCGTATCAACTACAATTTTTTTCGCGACGAATAAATTTGTTTTCTTAATTTTATTAATATATGATATTGAAAAGTAAAAGTATGCATCATAAATCAAATAGAAACTATATTGCTATCGTTTTGTTAAGAATTTGTGTGGAAATATGTCTTCAAACGTATATAAACTCACATTTTGTAATTCATTCGTCGTTCGTTGGTCGCGCTCATGTGAATACTACTTTAATGGAGTAGTTATAATTGTAGTTTTAATTTTCATTGAACAAACAAATCGATATTTTTGATCTTGTTTGGTCAGTTTTTATTTCTAAGAACACAGAGAACTACGTATTTTCATATGTTTCAAAGTTGCTTTTAAACACTGTAAGTTTTAATAGAAGTGAACTTCGTTCCTTACTCCTTAGTCCTTTTATGTTAAGCGATGTTTTTGATGAGCGAGTATCGAATTCAAAGTAAATGTAAGAGGACATTATTTGAAACCACAGTCATTTATTTGCAATACTTCTCAATTCAATTCCAACCCATTTAATTTAAAATTGAAAAATTTCAACAAATCGCTCTGAAAAAAAGTCATTCTTTTTCGAACAATGTTTGGCATTAGCCGTGTTTTTTTGGTATTCCATATATAGTACAGTGAGAAATTGCCAAAAAAACGATCCGCATTAGTCCGGTTTTTATATTTGAAAGTTGATACAATTGAATATTTGCCAGAATAATTTATCAAAAAATTCCAAAAAATAATAGCAAAATTCAAACCAGGGGTGAAATCGTGTAAACTGATTTTTGATAGTTGACTATCAAAATCAAGAAAATACGTCTGTGTAATGTGATAGTCGATTTCAAAGTTTTAACCAAACAATTTGACATAAAATAAAAACTTCAAGAAGGGGGTTTGTTCGTAGACTACTACGGTGGTGTTGAAGCGAGCTTGAAGCTCGCCTCAATTCTTTATATACCTGAATCGAGTTGAAATGAGCTTGATTAGACTCGATTCCGGTCGGTGATCGGAGTCTAGTCAAAATTTGTGTGGAGGAGTTGGTTTTACAGATAATACGTTATGGTAAAAAAATATAGCTTTGTTTTAATCAAATTAAAAAAAAAAAATTGCACATGGATTAGGTAGCATATTCAGTTCTTCATTGTTTAACACGAATCAAACTATCTCACTTGCACTTCATAAGAAACATCGAAACACCATTTGCATTTTAGAAAGTGATGTCAAACTTAATGATTTTTAAATCTTTTTGTGCGGTAGAAACACCAAAAAGATTTATTTATTCTAAACTGACATAAACCTTTGGTGGAAATATAGCAAAACATAAATATCTTTTCTATTGTTTTCTCTTGCAAAATAAACCCAGTTGTCCATTTTCACTAACAAAACTAAATAATATCAACAGTAATAGATTGATTTTTCCCCAATGGAAGACACACATGATTCCAAATGCACAACTACTCAACGAACACAGCCATCGAAATACAAATGCAATATCAATCGTACCAACATTTGAGAACGAAATCATACAAGATCCATTCGAGACTCGTATAAATGTCAAAAACCCATCCATAGTAAGATTCTACTCTAACTTTTATCGGTAGTATTCATACTATGGATATTGTTTTTGTTATTCGTATAAAATCCTACTGTACTATGGATAGATTTTCCAACAAAACACGGATATTGATAGATTTTCCACAAAACACTGGTATTATTCAGTAAGATCTTACATTCCTACAACATTTTTTTGCAGTTTTTTTACTCAAATTTTGTATATACAATTTTCAACGCCACCTTGAAGCTACGGCTAACGTAACAGAAAACAGATCCATGATAATACTATAGATTGTATATACAAAGCTTTCATGGAGCAGCTATTTTTTACTTTCGCCGTAGCCACGAAATGGCGTTTTAAGTTTTGTATATAAAAGGTGAAGTAAACGCCACGGCGTTTTATATTATAGGTTTTATCGATTTATTTCCGCGCTCCCATACAAACCGAACCACTGTGCGCCTTTGCCACTAGGTGCCGCCCTTATATAATCTCGCGATGGTTGTAGCTTTTAGTACACCTATGAAACCATGGGTTACTAGAATTAGACAGCTAAAAGACCTTTACGATGCTGCTTAAAAACAGTAAAAGGCGTAACCTATCTCTGAAAAAAACCAAACAACAAACTACTTACCAACAGACTCTGTGAAGATGCCTTCTAGATACACAAGAGTTATCAATTGTACCAACATTTATATTAGAGGCTCGAGCAAAAGTCAATATTCTATTCGCAGTTGGATCCTACTTCTACTATTTGATTTGAATTCTCAAGAATTCTCTATCGCACAATTCAAAGAGGGAGAAAAGAAATGTAAAGTTATGTGATATAAGGTTAAATTTTAAAGTTCTTAAGAGCACTGCAAGTCCCTGTGAGACCGCAAGTTCTTGTTCACGGGTACTTTTTAAGATGACGAAATGTATCATTATGAAACTAATAAAAGAAATATTTGGGTCAGTTGCGTTGAGAACTCGGGGTTAAAAACTTGTATTATTAATAAGCTTTTCCTGAATAGGGCTTTTACTATAAATAGTTAAGTTGATTTTGTTGCATTCAAGGAAATATAAGGAGGGGAGGATAGGATTTGAAAGGAGATACTGATGCACATTGGTTTTGAATGCCTGCACATTGTAATGAGTGGGAAATATTGAGTGTGGTAAAGCATTCCACATTCGTGTAGTGCGACTAAAAAAATAATCTCTGTACTTTACACTACGATCGAAATTGGGCTCAAGGGTAAACTGATGGGCATTCCTAAAAGAACGAGTATTACGGTTGAATTCTTTGAGGGGAGGAATGCAACTAAGTATTCCATTAGAGCATTGTTTATAAAAGTAGCGATAAAATAATGACAGGCATAATACCTTACGACGGTGGTCGAGATACAAAAGATTCAGTTAGGCAACGGTCACCTATCAGTTTTAGGGCTCTCTTTTGAATTCTGACCAAGAGACTCAAGTGAGTAATAGGAACACCTGCCCAAATATGGGAACTGTACTTAAGTTTCGGACGAATAAAGGCTTTATAAATTATAGTCGGATCAGAAGGGGAAACAAATTTCTTGCATCGTTGGAGAAAACCTAAAAACATTTATGGCGCGATGTTAAATATGTGATCACTCCACGATAATTGGATTGTAATGCACATAGACATCATTAAGTTTTTGATGCAAAAACACGGTTTTTGATTCTCCATTGTACAATGCTGTCAAGATCAGAATTTAATGAGCTTATCATACGCTGCCGTTGGTAGTCCACATCCAAAGAACAAGAATGAGAATCTAAAAACGAATATGAAAAGCTGAGGGTACTGTCATCAGCGAAACAATTTAGTGGGTTAGAAGTTTCAGACAAAAGATCATTTATAATAATAAGGAAGAGTGTCGGATACAAAACGGAGCCCTGGGCCACACCAGCGTTTATTTTATTTTATATCAGATTTGAACCCGTCCAATACTAAGTACTTGAATTAAATGGTCCGAAAGGTAATTTCTAACCCAACAAAGAAGAGATTCATCAATACCAAAAGCACTCATTTTCGATAAGAGAACTTGATGCCAAACTCTATCAAATACCTTAGAGATATAAAGTGCAATGATCTTACTTTCTCCTAAAAGATGTAAAGATTTTTTCCACTGTTTGGTGAGATAAACCATGAGATCACCAGTGGATCTATTGCAACGAAAGCCATACTGACGGTCATTAAGAAGCTTTCGTTCTTCAAGATATTTCTTAAGCTTAAAATTAATCAGCGTTTCAATGACCTTTAAACTAATATAATAATAATTTAAACTATAATAGAGTAATAGCTAGACATCCCATGCCAATTTTTCTTCGTTTAGTCCAATGTTTACACTCCAAATTTAGGTTACACCTTTCGGGAAATCCTCGAATCTTAATATTTTACTATGAATTCTTGTCCACTTTTTGAAATAAAGAAAAGAAAGAAAGAAATGTTTTAGTTTAGTTTTGAATTACGAGTGCTATACGATCATTAGACACTATTTAATGCTCAGACTTATTTAGTAGCCTTAAAATCGTTGAATGTGTTGTGCATAGAAAAAATTTGTCTTGGCATAAAATCAGAAATAAACGAGAGAAGTGCGGAAATTTAAAAGTTTTCCGACTTTTAGCTATGTCACGTTCGGTGCTCAAGGTTTTGAACTTGGATAGCTACTAATTAGGAAAACACCATAAACAACTCACGAACAAAATAGAACCACAGGATTTAAGGCATCTTGGAATCAGATTACAAGAAATAACAAAAACATTATGTATTCACCAATAAAATAGTAAATGGTTACCAAGCTGATTCTAGGGGAACTCAAACATTCAGAAATCACTATAGTTATTATGTTTTGTTTGTTCGTTTATACAGGTTAGCTTATGCTTCAAATAAATATCAGTTATCTGACAACAGCACATACAACATTTTATTTCAAATACAAATTTTACATTTTTGAAACTTTAAAACAATTAATTATTAAAATTTCTTAAAATGTTGCGAATACCTGGAATGCCTTTATTACCTGGCACACAGTTCCGAGATGTAAGTAGAATTTGAAGTACATACTTCTAGAACTTATGTGAATTAATTTAATTTTTTATATGTGTATATAGCTTACAAGAACGAACTTTGCAAAATCACAATCTTTACTCAATCACTATGGCATTGCAATGCTATCCGACCGAGAAGTCCCGAAGCTTGTTGACCCTAGGGGTATGATTGTTGATCCAAACTGCCCACCACCAGAAATTCCGTCAATAGATCTACCAAAAGCCGGTCCTAAACTTCCAACTTGGGTGGCCTACGATAAGCAAGTACTTTGCTTCGATGGTTATTTCAAGGAAACCCTTCAAGAGGTCTATCATGCTCCGTATCTTGTAAGAAAAGTCAAAATATGTTACTTTCTTGAAGATGATACCATTCAAGTTACCGAACCTAAAGTAGAAAACTCGGGAATAACGCAAGGTTGTTTGGTACACAAGCAACGAGTACCAAAGCCGGCACCATGTGAAAATGAATGTATTTCAATTTTGGATTTAAATGTGAACACAAACATTCAGATTTTTGATCGAGTTTATCACATTACTGGTTGTGATTTGTTCACAAGGCATTTTTTAAACAGAGCTGGAATTCCTGTGCCAGATCCAGTTGACATGCCATTGTAAGTAATAAAGCATTATACCTATAGACATTTTGCAGGTTGAGATAACATAAAGGACTTCATTCGCACTGAAGCCCATTCCTTGAACGTGCATTTTTATCAAAGCAACTAGTTGGTTTTTCAGGTGTCACACTAACAAAATCATTATTGTTGTGTACAAAACCCTCCTCAGGCAAGATACAAGTTTATCACGACTTCCATTGTAAAGAAATATAACTTATTCCTTTTCCCATTTGACAAGAAACACTTTTACAGAAAACATTAAATGAAATTCTGCAGAAAAGAAAAAATCACAGGGTAATAAAGTTCAGCTTTCAGTTAAAAAAAAAAACATGATCAGCTGTCATTTTGACATAAGAAGAATTTTCTTCATAGTTAGAAAGATGGTTTCTTGGCTAACTTTGCAGTTAACTTTCCATTAATGGGCAGGTTCAGACGACATAAGGGATTTAAAAGTAAGGCAAGTTTCTAGTATCTGATTGTCCAGCTGCCAAAAAATTGCCTTAATTAAGGCAACTTTATTGGAAAGTTGACTTGAAAGTTAGTCTAGAAAAATCCAAGTCAAGTCAACTTATGTCAAAATGACGATTGATCATGTTTTTTCATTCAACTAAAAGCTGAACTTTATTACTCTGATTTATTTATTTTCTGTACAATTCCATTTAACGTTTTGTGTAAAAAGGAACCTTGTAAAATTGGAAAAGAAATAAATAATATTTGTTTACAATACAAAATGCAAGTCGTAAAGGACTTGCCTTAGAAGTTTTTTGTAGACAATATTGTTTTTGATAGTTCTTGTACGATGAACTGAAGGTATAGGTTAGTGAAGTAAAGCTCCAAGTTTTAAAAGTATGCCACTTGAAAGACTAACTGTCGATAATAGCAGAATCCGATGAATAAGTTGCGGATGGCTTCGGAATTATTTTTTGACAATCTTATGGTAGTAATGTCAAAATTGACTTTGATTCCCTCCGCAAACTACTCATCGGATTTGTTATTTTTTCGTGTTGTCTGCTCGGAATCAATTTTATAATTTACGGGTAATTTTTTCTTGTTTTTCAGAGATCCTACCATAGAACATAGAAAGAGATCGGGAATTAAACATTCTGCCCCAGCAAGCAGGAAGCATGCATTTGCTCAGTTCCTGCAATTCGATAAAAAGGTACTAAGATTCAAATGTTATTGGGACGACCGTTCTGAATACGGTGATGTACGCAATTTAGAGCTATGCTATTATCTTTCCGATGATACAATGGATATAAAGGAAATCTTTCCTGTTAACTCCGGAAGGAATGGGCCCGCAACTTTTCTTAAGCGCGGAAAGCTTCCTAAGGTAAGAAAAAAAAAGACTAAATAGGAACAAAATTATTTTATTTATGCAAAGAAATGAGAACAGGGTAATCTTAATAAATTATATGAAGCAGATAGATTACCTTTTCGAACATTAACCTGTTCGTCTGCATTGTCAATGTTGAACTCTATAAAAAAAATGTTCTTTTATCTTTAAGGATGGACAAGGGTTACATCTCCCCGGGGAACAAACTGAAATGACGGTTTTAAACGTCCTTGGAGGTGGTCTCCGAACCGTAAGATATATTGCTGATATTCTTGGCACTGGGAAAAAGGATTTCTCCTTTTATACAGACAAAGATCTTCAAATTGGAGCTGTTTTAAATGTTTACGGACGAAATGTTGTACTGACAAGTTGTGATTCATTTACTATGGAATACTACAGAAAGAAGGTGTTACCTTGTCCTGTCCATTTATTGTTCAAGTTTATTTTAATTTTATGAGAATCAATTAATTTCAGTATGGACTTGAGGATTTCAGCCCATTACCATTACCAAACCGCTGCGAAGATCGAATTGCGCAGAGATTAAGGGAAAGACAACTTCCTCCCTACAATGGATGGGGTTCTTATGAAGATTCTGAGGGAAATTGCATTTCTGTTGAGCCAAAAGCTCCACAGGGAGATTTCAAGAAATTCGTAACTTTGGAAAAATTTGTTTTAAGATTCGGAGCTAAAATGATTTCGACAATACGTGAAAACTGTGAACGGGTATTTGTTGTATCGTATTATCTTTCCGATGATACTATTCAAATATTTGAAGTAGCTGAGAGAAATTCAGGATTTTTGGGTGGAACGTTCTTGAAACGTCGACGTATTTTATTGCCAAATCAAGAAAAGTTTTCATGTAAAAGACCAGAGTATTATAGACCTCATCATCTTTATATTGGAGCGACGGTTAATTTAAAGGATCATATATTTTCGTTGGTTTCGGCGGATGAATATACATTGATTTACATGGAGTCACATCCGTTCGAGGTAAGTTTTTATTCAAGCTTTTTTGAACTTCGTCATCGTGATAATAAAATGTTATGTATTGTTAAAAGAATTTCAAAACTTTCAATTGTTAAAAATTGTTCACTGAAAGTACGTAAGTTTATAGTTGTATTAAAAGCCCAACAGTTTTGCTGGACACGCAAACATTTATCAAAACATAATAACATTAAATGTTTAATTTTCTTTCCAGTTCCCTCTAGCCGATGTTAAAACCATAATGAACAAAATACGCGAAGCTCTTCGTCACAACTATAAGAACTTTATTGCAAAACATCTTCCGGAAGGCTTCAGTGAGTCGGAAACAAAATTAATCAGTTATGAAACACTGAAAAGAAATCTAATTGAACTTCTTGGTAACAATATCACCGATCAAGAAATAATTACGCTTTGCCGATACTACTCAGCGGAGCAAAATCCTCCTTCGTCATGTAATCGCGAAGTTGTACGTTCTGCAATTCATTTGGAAATCCGACGAAATCTGTGGGATGACATGGATCACCTCAAAGAGCACGTTCACCATATTAATCCATCGCATAAATCATTCATTCCGGAAACTACACTCAGATCAATAATCAAAGGTTGTCGGTTACCATTTACAGCTGAGCTTATCGACGATATGTTTAAGGTTTTGAATCACAATGAAATGGGGGAGATAGAAGTTTGTGATTTCATGTCATTTGTGGATGTTAGTTGCAATCCAGCATCAGATATACCACCTATGAATTACGCATTCGAATTGTGTCCAAAAATTCCATTCCTGCATAAGGGTCGTTTAGTGAACTGGGATTGCTTTGTGCAGCATCTGGGATTGGAAGACGAATTGATTAAAGAATCTAATTAATGTACGGTTTTGTAATTGACGAATTCCTACCAAATAAAGAAATACTCAGCCACTTAAAAATAAATAAATTTTATCCGAAATAAATTCGTTTGCCTTATTGCGTTTACCAACAATTAATTGATAGTTGGAGAAAATTTCAATTCAACATATTTTAAATAAAATATTAAACAATTTTTCACAAATAAAAATATGTTTTAGTTATTTATAACATTTTGGAAATTATTTTTCAATTTTGCTGAATAAATCTTGTACTTTCATATTTATCAACTATCACTGGGCAGGTTCAGGCAACATAAGGGACTTCATTTGCAGTCAACTTCATTCTTTGAACGTTAATTTTGACCAAGGCAACTAGTTAGTTTTTCAAGTGTCTTGAATTTTAAATTCAGAACTATACTTCGCAAACCTCTACTTTAAGTTCATAGTAAAAACAACTACCAACAAATTATTGTCTACAAAACACTCCTCAGGCAAGCTACAAGTCCACCACGATTTGTATTGTAAAGAAATATTTGTTATTTCTTTTCCAAATTGAAAGGGAACCCTTTTACAGAAAGCATTAAATGAAGTTGTGCAAAAAATAAATAAATCTTAGATTAATAAAGTTCAGCTTTCGGTTGAATGAAAATACATGAATGATCAACTGTCATTTTGATAGAAGTAGACTTGACTTAATAAAGTTGCCTTAATTGGAAGGTAATTTTTTTGGCAGCTGGCCAATCAGATACTAGAAACTTGCCTAACTTTCAAGTCCCTTATGTCGTCTGAACCTACCCAATTATTGATACTTATAGTTGACATTCCCAATTAGGCTGATTTTTCGTTTATTTTTAAATACCTTTAAGTGGAAATAGATCTGTCACCCATTGCACCAAAAACTTGTGCCGTACAAAAATTCCAACTAAGTTGAATTGATAGTGGACGCTATAGGACTTTGTTATATTCATTTGAAAATAGCTCATCCGATAAAGTTGTGTTTAAAACTGCCATTTAATGTTCCTTAAAAAGATCGCATCTACTTTTTTTTGGTTTATGAAAAGCGAAGTTAAACTGGTTGTTCGTCGTTTAAGACCGATGTTGGCAAAAAAATGTTGGGTTTGAAGCTACAAGCAAAATACACTCGCGGGTATGTTCAAAATCAATCGCCTGGCACTGGCAGATTTTTTTTGCTGTGGAGGCTATGGGAACGAGGAAACAAGAATGTTCCACATTTATGACCATTTAAAATTTAATGTAAGCTAGTTTCAGACACCCCTAATTTCAACGAAAATACTTGCGATCTAAAAAAATTCATATTTAGTTGTCCCAGGAACAAAATCATATTTTTCGAATGGATTTTGATATGCTGATTGCGAATTCTGATTCCAAAATTTTAGATTAGATCTCGTTTTTGAGATATACCAGGGGTGGAATCGGCTAAGGTGATTGTTGATAAATGACAATCAAAATAAACGAATTTGATCTTTGTAAGGTGATAGTCAAATTGATACCTAAAAAGCTGTCACAACAAAAATGTGATAGTCATTTTGAGACAAATAATATGTATGTTTATTCCGAATAGAGCTACCAGACGCTTACACAAACGACTGGAACATTTTCTTAGTTAGCTATTTTTCGTACAAAAAACACATTTCTGTGACCGACAAAGCTTACGAGATTCGAAAAAAAATCAAGAAAAGTAAGAATATTATTCAAAAACAGCCAATTTGATACTTTTGTTTAGATGTTTTATAGGAATAAATTTAAAATTTCACCATGGCAACAATGAATTTTGACAATTTGAATATGAAATTGTTCAATCGAATTGAATTGAGTTGAATCATTTTACACAGACGGAATGAGAATGATAGTCAATTTGACTATCAAAAATATGATAGTCAATTATCAACTTAGCCGATTCCACCCCAGTTTTTTTTTTAGATTTTCTTTAAAAAAATCCTTATTTTTGTGATTATCTAACGTATAATTTGAAAATCTTGACATGATAGCATTTTTTTAACTCTGCATTCAAATTCAGCACATCAAAAACTATAAGAAAAGTATGTTTTTGGGGAAAACAAATCTGAAGCTTTGCAGGGCAGTGTGTCGAATGCTTTATTTCAATTAGATATTTCTAGATAGAAAAATAGTACTTTCATACATACATATGTATATAAAATTACAAAACACGTACAAATTTTGTTTAATGTTTTTTATCAATAAAACTTGAATTAATACAGTTTTAATAGTATATACTAATAGTTTTTTACTTAGTTGTTTTCTTTCTCTTCAAAGCAAGCATTGCTTCCGACCATTACCCATTGTAGCGCTTTTCGATGTGCGTTAGGTCCGGATGTAATCTTACACCGTGTTCATCGGATACATCTACAAGATGTAGCTTGCCTGAGGAGTGCTTTGTAGACAATAATAGCCGCGTTTTATTATCACCAAGATCTGAATCGGATCTTGGATTTACATGCATTACAACAACACAAGATCCTGCTTTGTGTTTGGATCTCAATTTAAGATCCAAAATTTAATTCTCTTTTTCACAACAAGGAGCGCTTTATCATTGTGATTTCACATGTAAATGTTGGTATCATTGCAAACAAATTAAATAAAACCTGTATTGCCATATAAACATTTCCATTTGACTGAAATAAAATATTTTTTAAAAAGAAAGCGAGAAGATTTATATTTATTTATTTGGTGTATAATCCATGAAATAATTACATTTTTTAACAAAACTAGATATTAATTGGTGAAATTTAAATAATTAAGTCCAAAAAAATGTATATTTGACATAATTTATGGGTATTATTTTCCCCAAAAAAAGGAACAAAAAAAATCATTGAGCAAAATGTTCTTTGGGCAACCCTGCTTTAAATGTCAAAAAATATAAATAAAATCGAGAAAGCTGTACCACAAATGGGAGAAAAGATGTTCAAATAAATTGTAAGTAATCTCTAAATTAAATTATTTAAGTGTCACATTTATTAAAAGATCAAAAAGAATCTGGACTACATGTGAGACCAAAGCGTTCCTGGATGCTTTGAGTTTGAGAGTGCAATGGTGATTTGAAGAAACATTTTCAAAAGTTGTGGAGCTTCCATTTTTGGTATGTGTTTTTTTTTTGCTTCGAAATGTCACTTTTGAAAGAACGAATTTGACACTGCTACCAAACTTTAAATAATAAAAAATATGATTATCCAATGCTGTTTTATTATCATGATCTGATCCGGATCAGATCATGGTGATAATAAAACGCGGCTAATGTTGTTGGTACTTTTTGTACTATGAACTTGAAGTAGAGGTTTGCGAGGTAAAGTTCTGAATTTGAAATTCATGACACTTGAAAAACTTACTAGTTGCTTTAGTCAAAATGTACGTTCAAAGAATGAAGTTGACTGCAAATGATGTCCCTTATGTTGCCTGAACCTGCCCATTGACTATAAAACTTCTAAACGAACTTAGCACGGTAAGAACTGTGCAGGCGTTTGCAAAACTGTTAAAACTCAATCAATTGATATTATTTTTCTATCAATGTGAGTCGTTTCTATAGGTTTAAATACGATCTGAACTGAAAAGCATTGTTAATAAAAGAATAACGACAGAGACAAAAAAAACACCTTTTTATGAATTTTATTGGTCTTAGTTTTCGTTTTTTAAAGCATTTAAACTTTTAATGATTATCTTTTCATCTTTGACTTCTTATATAGGGTTTTTCAATAAGGACGGGTAGATGTTGTGTAAAGATGTCGTGGAGTTGGCTGTGTGGCACGTAGCGCCGCGCCGTCCTGCTGGAACCACATGTCGTTTAGGTCCATATGGTTCAGTTTGGGCCATAAGAAACTAGTTATCATGGTTATGTAGCGCTCGCTGTTGACGGTGACCTCCTCACTAATGTCGTTTTTAAAAAAGTACGGACCAATTACGACGCCGGCCGAAAATCCACACCAAAAGGTAACTTCTTGAGGATGCATTATCACCTGGTGAACCTCGCGTGAGTTGGTGTCGTCCCATATACGGCAATTGTGCTTGTTGACACAGCTATTCGTCCGAAAATGAGCCTTGTCACTAAAAATGATTTTTCGGCCAAAATTTGGGTCCTCTTCCAAGCGATTCGAAGCACAGTCAGCGAACAAACGACGACGTTGTCTATGGTCATGAAATTTGAGCTCAGTCCCGACGCAAAATTCGCCAAGTTGAAGTCTGCGAAAGGTTCTTGTGCACGGTGAGGAGAAGACTGCCTCGGATTCATTCTGCTGTACACTTTCATGGACCGCGGCGGCGCGTCGATGTTGTCGGCCGATCTTGCGTTCCTTGAACGTATCCTCTACATAAGATGTTTTTATCCATGTGGGATTTGCTAAAAAACAGTAGGATTTAAATTTTGCAAACCAGTGATTTTGCCTTTGGCTTGGTGATAATATACCGCAGAGTTACTTTTTTTTTGGAGTGAATTAACCAAGACGGTTGCGGTACTTCCGCACGAGAAACGAAACAGTGGTAATTTTGAAATACTGTATATTTCTATACTGTATTATTTCTTGAAGGGATGATCATTTTTGGACACCGAGGTTTTGTGATAATACCTTGGGAATTTTTATTTGGGCCACGTGAAAGTCCACAATAGTTCACAATCAATTCAAGACCTTAAGGATGGAAGTTATCGATGACGTAATGATTTGCAATGGAAGAATTTCACGATATTGTTTTTCATTATTAATATCATACTCTCCTTTTCACAATAAAATACGAAATATATTAATTTCACTGAAATAATACGTATTTCTCAAATATCAAAATGAAACCTTTTATTGGAAAACTCTAGCATTTAAAGCAGTTTTTTAACTGATTACTTTCTACGTCCAACTTCAAAAAACTTTCAAAACATGTTTTTTTTTTTTGGTATTAGATGTTAAATTAAAACATCTGAACCTTCAATTCCTGTTGTATCAAATGAAAAATAGAAAAATACAAAAGAATTTAATAGTGAAAAAGAGGCGTGGCTGCGACCTTCACTGATAAATTTTCCATTTGTGCCCGTCTATCGATATTTGTAAGTCTTACAATATATTAATAACAACATATTGTGTAAGATAAAATACTGTGTAGTCAATATCTTTTTCTATTCTCAAGACACTTGAGACGAAAAGCATTTTTTATCAGTATGTTTTTTTTTTTTAACTGTCTATTGGATTTTTCTAAAAAATTAAGTAAAAGTTAACAACAAAAATTTGGAAGCATTATTTGGAGGTTTTTATTTCTTATAGAAAAAATGCCGATTAGATTTTCTTATGTTAAAAAAAATATTTTGTATAGAATGAAAAAATTTCTTTCAGAACCAAAAATAAGTTTTTATAAATTTTGCGTAGTATTTTTTGTGGATTTTTATTTTTTTTTATAAATAAAAGCTGTTAATTGAATTTTTGTTATAAATTATACCTGATATTAAAAACAATGTGTTTTTATAATACGCAATTACCATTTTCACCAACTTAAGCATCTTGCACATGAGCAACGAACTGCGAACTGTGGATGTTCGCATATTTTGACTTTTCTTTCACATGAGCTTTTATTTCTATTCGCAGGTAGCGACGAATTGTCAACCCTTTTCTCCATATTTTCCTCAGCCATCATCTTTCACACAAAAATAAAACAAGAGTGGTATACTTTTGAGGTTAAGTTGAGCGCGAACAATTTATTCGTTGCATTGTGGATGGTATGTGGAACGCGAATAGAGTTTGACAGTTCGCAGCAACCACACTGCGATTCGTTACTACCAAATTGTTTTTACAAAATTCTCTTGTTTTAGAGAACAAAATGCAAATTTTATTATCCTAATATTAGTGTCAATTGTTTTCTAATAATTTAAATGTGTTTTTGTGTGGAATTGACTTTTTGAAATGTGTAAAATCACGTTTGTTCGTCCATTCGCAGTTCGCAGTTCGTTGCTCATGTGCAAGGCACTTAAAACTTCTAAACGAACTTAGCACGGCAAGAACTGTGCAGGCGTTTGCAAAACTGTTAAAACTCAATCAATTGATATTATTTTTCTATCAGTGTGAGTCGTTTCTATAGGTTTAAATACGATCTGAACTGAAAAGCATTGTTAATAAAAGAATAACGACAGAGACAAAAAAGAAACACCTTTTTATGAATTTTATTGGTCTTAGTTTTCGTTTTTTAAAGCATTTAAACTTTTAATGATTATCTTTTCATCTTTGACTTCTTATATAGGGTTTTTCAATAAGGACGGGTAGATGTTGTGTAAAGATGTCGTGGAGTTGGCTGTGTGGCACGTAGCGCCGCGCCGTCCTGCTGGAACCACATGTCGTTTAGGTCCATATGGTTCAGTTTGGGCCATAAGAAACTAGTTATCATGGTTATGTAGCGCTCGCTGTTGACGGTGACCTCCTCAATAATGTCGTTTTCAAAAAAGTACGGACCAATTACGACGCCGGCCGAAAATCCACACCAAAAGGTAACTTTTTGAGGATGCATTTTATCACCTGGTGAACCTCGCGTGGGTTGGTGTCGTCCCATATACGGCAATTGTGCTTGTTAACACAGCTATTCGTCCGAAAATGTGCCTCGTCACTAAAGATGATTTTTCGGCCAAAATTTGGGTCCTCTTCCAAGCGATTCGAAGCACAGTCAGCGAACAAACGACGTTATCTATGGTCATGAAATTTGAGCTCTGGGTCAGTTGGGTCTTGTACGGGTGTAGGCCCAAGTCCCGACGCATAATTCGCCAAGTTGAAGTCTGCGAAAGGTTCTTGTGCACGGTGAGGAGAAGATTGCCTCGGATTCATTCTGCTGTATACACTTTCACGGACCGCGGCGGCGCGGCGATGTTGTCGGCCGATCTTGCGTTTCTTGAACGTATCCTCTACATAAGATGTTTTTAACCATGTGGGATTTGCTAAAAAACAGTAGGATTTAAATTTTGCAAACCAGTGATTTTGCCTTTGGCTTGGTGATAATATACCGCAGAGTTACTTTTTTTGGAGTGAATTAACCAAGGCGGTTGCGGTACTTCCGCACGAGAAACGAAACAGTCGTAATTTTGAAAACAAAATTTCTATACTGTATTATTTCTTGAAGGGGTGATCATTTTTGGGCACCGAGGTTTTGTGATAATACCTTGGGTATTTTTATTTGGGCCACGTGAAAGTCCACAATAGTTCACAATCAATTCAAGACCTTAAGGATGGAAGTTATCGATGACGTAATGATTGGAAGGATTTCACAATATTGTTTTTCATTATTAATATCATACTCTCCTTTTCACAATAAAATACCAAATATGTATATTAATTTCACTGAAATAATACTTGTTTCTCAAATATCAAAATGAAACCTTTTATTGGAAAACTCTAGTATTTAAAGTATTATTTTAACTGATTACTTTCTACGTCCAACTTAAAAAAAATTTCAAAACATTTTTTTCTTTTGGTATTAGATGGTAAATTAAAACATCTGAACCTTCAATTCCTGTTGTATCAAATGAAAAATACAAAAGAATACAATGGTGAAAAAGAGGCTGTAGCGCTGCGACCTTCACTGATACATTTTCCATTTGTGCCCGTCTATCTATATTTCTAATTCTAAGTCTTATAATATACTAGCAAACCCGTCGAACTCCGTTTCGCCACCAGATGGCTTCGTTTTTTGTAACATTTCGTTTGGAGATTAAAAGATGAAGAAAAAATTATTTTTTTTTGTTTTATATTTGAAAAGGAAAAATTTTATTTCATTTAACAACAGTAATGAATTCATTTCGATTACAAAAATGAAGTGTAATTTAGTTGAACTTCTCTAAGTAAAAATTGAAAGTGAATCCAAAGTAAATACTGAATCGAAGCGTAAATTGTCACTGCATACGCAACGCGAACCGGAAATTGCAATCATTTGAAGTCAAGTGGAAGATCAGTCGGAATCAGTATTCGAGGAATAAATACATTTTCACCTGCGTACTTTCCGTTAATAATGGTTGCCTCAATCGAATTCGGCATAAGTCTTTTCACCGAGAGTCGAGTACAGTTGCAAAGTCCCGGTGGATTCAAATTACGCAATATCATAACAACTGAACCAACTTTGAGTTGGAAATTATGTGGTGGAAATCATGGTAACTCCAGAGAGTTCAAAAACTCCGTTGGATGTTGTTACTTCGTCGAATATCCTTCAGTGTGAAGTTAAGTGCTTCAAGTGATTTCTTATGTGCCATTGTGCACCCATTCCTAACAATGAGCTTGCCAATTTTCCCATTGCACTGGATCAGGAAATATTGCATGTTGGAGTATCAATTGTGTTTAAATTGAGTGGCAACTTAAGCTCAGAATGTGCAGTACGACCGCCTTCTAGGAGAGTTGCCGCAATTCCAGATGATGCTAACGCCAAAGCTATGTCACATCTTGATCGAATAGTGGCCAAAATCAATGAAATGACAAATGTTTTCCCTATTCCTCCAGGTGCGTCCAGGAAGAATAGACCACCAATTTTTTTTTTTTTGTTAACCGCTTGCATTAATGTTTCGTATACTTGTTTTTTCTGTTCATTCAGCAACGGCACATTATTTCGAACGAAAAAAAATGCAGCTCTCGATTTAGTTTTTGGTTCAATGCATCGTGCATCGATCGATTTGGCGCAATCATTCCTACTTCAATCAGTAGCTTCTCGATATGTTTGGCATTGGTGGCCATTCACAGTTTTCAAATGCGCAAATGATTTTGGTCCTCGTACATTTACCAACAGCAGTCGCAAATAAAAACATTCATCATTTCTAGGATGAACAGTGTACAATTGTACATGTACATGCGACCTAGCGCATCAGTGGAAAACACCTGTGGCCAGTTTGGAATTTTCTCTTAATATATTTTGTCTTTCTTCGCTTAAGTTCTGTGAATACACTTGTTGCTGCCTTGCATGTATTGTGCGGAGGCCAATGTTCGCACGTCGTACTCTAGGCAAATATTCTTATTATCTTTAAAACAAACGTTATTTGAAGTCGATATCTCTGACGTTTCTAGAGATATGGTTGACTAAAAAAGGTTCCCAAAAGTATCGGAATTTTTACAATAGCTTTCTATGGGAAGCTAAACGGAGTTCACCTCTTTTCTGTTGAACATTTTCCTGAATTTTGTCTGCTATAAACCTCACGGAGCCCGACACCATTCCAACGAATGCAAAACCGTGGAAATCGGTTCGTGCGTTCTGGAGTTATAACGTCACAAAGGAAAACCCGACTTATTTTTATATTATAGATTTTTCATTTGCAACATATAGACCATTAGACCATTAATCGAAAAATAAACTATCCTATATCTCAAGTTAAACCAAATTACACATAAAATGCCAACTTTCACCGAAATCGGTTGACTTGGTGAAGAGTTCACTGGGAACATACATATGACACTGGATTTTTATATATTAAGATTAATAACAACATATTGTGTAAGATAAAATACTGTGTAGTCAATATATTTTTCTATTCCCAAGACACTTGAGACGAAAACCATTTTTTATCAGTATTAGTGTTTTTTTTTTAACTGTCTATTGGATTTTTCTAAAAAATTAAGTTCAAGTTAACAACAAAAATTTGCATATAGTAAAATATATTTAATTTTGTTATCTGTTTTTGTTCCCGAGATATTTTAGGCGAAAACCAATTTTTAGAATTCAAGAACAAGATTCAAATAATGATTTTTATAAAATCGAAAGTACTGAAAAAAATCTATGTAAATATATCACCTCGATTATTTTACGAACAAGAAATGGTATTACGAAAATAATTGTATGCATTTTTTAACTTGTGGTAAAATTTTTAGAAAATTCAAAGCGACAGCTTTTTCAAATAAATAAATTAGGTGGCGCAACAGACCGTTGAAAACTAGGGCCTAGTGACTTACAACTCTCAACCATTCCTGTGTGCGAGTAATGTTGTCAGGAATGGAGGGGACCTACAGTTTTAAGCCTAATCCGAACAGCTAATTTGAGGAAGCACTTTACATGACAAGAATTCCTCTTGGATTAAATCCAAGACCTCTGGGATGGCAGTCCAACACGGGTACTACACTACTCTAAGTTAGTAAAAATTGCTTCAAACTAATTGCATATTATAAAAACACATTGTTTTTAATTCAGGTAAAATTTATAACAAAAATTCAATTAACAGCTCTTATTTATAAAAAAAAATAAAAATCCACAAAAAATACTACGCAAAATTTATAAAAACTTGTTTTTGGCTCGAATATTTCGACAAAAAAATGAAAGAAATGTTTTCATTCTATACAAAATATTGTTTTTAACATAAAAAGTTCTTAGAAAAATCCAATCGGCATTTTTTTCTATTAGAAATAAAAAGCTCCAAATAATGCTTCCAATGATTTTATAAAAATCATTATTTGAATCTTGTTCTTGAATTTATATAAATTAAGCACCGCGTTACATTGTTTAAACAAAATGTAATTGAATTTGCCAGCGATTACAATAAC
This sequence comes from Eupeodes luniger, assembly GCA_951509635.1. Classification (NCBI taxonomy): domain Eukaryota; kingdom Metazoa; phylum Arthropoda; class Insecta; order Diptera; family Syrphidae; genus Eupeodes; species Eupeodes luniger. Next base: position 80,348,362 of record OX608075.1, on the reverse strand, counting down.
TTCCTGTGGAAAGTTAAAACTTGATTAATAGAGAAGTTTCTTTGTCTTTCAGAAATCTTATAAAAACGTTTTATAAACTTATATTTGCTATTATTTATTATCTATTTTTGTTATGATATTAAAATGTGTTAATATTATTTTTGCTTTCAAAGCTTACACTTTACATAATAAAAGCGAATTTTTAATACTTTTACCTATAGTATACTCATATAAGACCAATAAGTTTATTAATAAATGACTAATATTCAATTAATCAACAATCAGTTTAAAAAGTTTGTTAAAATCTTCAAATGGAATATCCATTGTCCGTTTCCTCAGGTGAACAAAAATATAACAGACAAGACTTAAAAGATAATCTAAATTAAATCGAGTGCCGATCTTTTTAAAAGAACGAAAAACCCAAATTAATTTCCCTAATTAAAGCCGATAAGAAGACATTGACAACGAATCTTCTTCATTTCGCTATCGTCTAATGATTCTACAAAAATTAGGTGCCACACGAATTGATTGTCGACTTACAAATCCCAATAAATTAACTCTGATACTGATACCTATCTTAAAAATAAAAACACTTTCGATAACAGCAAACAAACTTCTGATTTGATTTTTCAGCAGGTATAAATAGTGAAAAGATTATTGAATTCGGAATAGTTCCGATAATGGTATTTACAAAGGTGTTAGCTTTTTTGGTTGTGGCAGTCACAGTAACTGCCATCAACGCCCAGCACGATCCTAATTATTGGGGTGGACGTGATGTAATGGTTCACCTCTTTGAATGGAAATGGGAAGATATAGCAAACGAGTGCGAACAGTTTCTGGCCCCGAAAGGATATGCTGGTGTACAGGTATGTTTGGTCTATTCTTCGTCCTTAAAAGCTGAACATTAACTTTTATACGTTATAAGGTTTCTCCCGTAACTGAAAATGTTGTTGCCGAGGGACGTCCTTGGTGGGAGCGTTATCAACCTGTATCGTATCTTCTTACCACCCGATCCGGCAATGAGGAACAATTTCGTGACATGGTGACCCGTTGTAATAAGGTTGGAGTTCGCATCTATCCAGATTTTATTATGAATCATATGGCAGCAGGCGATAGTGTTGTTGGAACAGCCGGTTCCACCGCCGAACCCAATAACAAAGAATTCCCAGCTATCCCATATTCACCACTCGATTTCAACCCCACTTGTTCAATTACAAACTTCGATGATCGCGTCGAAGTCCGCAATTGCGAGTTAGTTGGATTGAAAGATCTCGATCAAAGCAAAGAATATGTTCGTGAAAAGCTCGCGGAATTTATGAACAAGTTGATTGAAATTGGAGTCGCCGGATTCCGTATAGATGCAGCCAAACACATGTGGCCACACGATATGGAGGTAAGAATATTTACTTTAAGCCTCAATGCAGCAGCGTTATAAAGATTATTGATATATCTGTATATTTTAGGCTATTTTGGATTCACTTGATGACTTAAACACTGAACAAGGATTTGCTCCCGGTTCTCGTCCGTTCATTTATCAAGAAATCATTGATAATGGAGGTGGAATGATATCTCGTGACGAATACACTCACTTGGGTGCTATAACAGAGTTCCGTCATTCTTCGAAAATTAGCAACGTTTTCAGTAATGGAGATCTGTTGAAATGGCTTAACAACTGGGGTACTGGTTGGAGTTTCCTTCCTAGCGAACAAGCTTTGATTTTCATTGACAACCACGATAACCAAAGAGGTGAAGCATTGAACTACAAGTCAGCAAGAAGCTACAAGATGGCAAATGCGTTTATGTTAGCCTATCCCTACGGTATTCCAAGAGTCATGAGCTCTTTTGATTTCGATCATTCCGATGACGGTCCACCAAGCAGTGATGGCAATACTATTTTGTCCCCAATATTTAACGATGACGATTCATGTGATAACGGCTGGGTCTGCGAACATCGTTGGCGTCAAATCTACAACATGGTCGGGTTCAGAAATGCAGTCGAAGGAACTTCCCTTAATAATTGGTGGGACAACAATGGAAACCAAATAGCATTCTGTCGTGGAAACAAGGGTTTTGTGGCCTTTAACCAAGAGAACTACGACTTAAATCAGCGGCTCTACACTTGCCTGCCAGCTGGAACATACTGTGATGTCATTTCGGGTAATAGGTCTGGTTCTCCTTGTTCGGGAAAACAGATTGTCGTTGATAAGGATGGAACAGCTCAGATCAATATTTCAACTGACGATGAGGATGGTGTCATAGCAATTCACGTTGGATCAAAAGTCTAAAGAATTAGTGTCTTGATTTTATGAAATAAAAATCAACTGACTTTACTTGTGATATAAATGTTAGTTGTGTATTTGCTTTAAATGGAAATATTAAAAAAATTAATAGTTTAAAATGTTAAGCAAATGTGTTTATTGTTTAAATATGATTAATATTTTTGGCGGCGCAAGAAAACTCAGTAAGTAGTTTGTTAATCAGAATTTGTATTTGTTTTTCTGTATTCACCATGACTTGAAGTTTTTATTTTCTTTTTTTAAATGTTTGATCTTGAAATGTCATGAACTTTATCCAGAATTTGATTATGCAGAACCAATGCGAATGCATGTGGTAAGTACCTAGCTCGAAATTTTATAAATTAATTTGATATGATTGTTATTTTCGTTGTCAAAAATAGGGGTTGTAAATTTATTTGGTCTAGATAAAACGTATCTGATTTGTATTTCCATTGAATGGTTTTGTTTATTCTTAAATGTTTTAATAATTTAGCTTATGTACGTATAATTATAATCTAAAAGAAAGATAAGTATCGTATTCGCTTGGTGGTCCGAAGGCATTTGTTACTCTTACTTACCTACTTCATTTTGATAATAAAAAAAGAAGGTCAAATGTGTCAGGGATTGACAGAGATTTCATGATTTCTGATTTTTATATTTTCAATGGGAACGTTTGAAATCTGAAACTTAAAGCGTCTATTTTGTTAAGTTAATTTTTATTAAGGCATATTTCCTTACTAACACTAATTGTTCCTACATTTTAATTGTATATAAAAGTGTTTCCAAATTGAACCGGTGGATACATAATTACATTCATATTGTAATGTGTATACACTCTTTCAATAATAAGGGGCAACATCTAGTGGTAGTAATAGGAGAACTCGCTTCTTTAAGCATCGAGAAACATCTACTAAAAAGTAATAATTGAAAGTGTGGAATAAAGAAACTTTGTTAGTAATTTAAAATAAAGTGAATTTGTGTTTTTATTTACGAAGTGTGAATAAGTTTTAGTTATCGGACCAAGCCGAATATTACATTGGTGTCAGAATAAGGGATTAAAACTTATTGAGAATAAAAACAGTGAGCAGTGATTGGACTATTTTGTGTGAAGTAGTGAAGTTAAAAATAAAAAAAATGAGTAAAGTTTTGAAGGACTTAACTGTCCCTGAGCTAAAGGCCGAACTAAGCAAACGTGGCTTAAGTGGGACAGGAGTAAAAACCGAACTCGTTAAACGGCTGCAGGAATGTCTGGAGCAGCAAAATGAAGACCCAGATACGTTTGCTTTCGAATTAGAAGCAAAAGTGGAAGAGGTAAATGCAAATGTTGTCTTATCAAACATGGTGTCAGTTCTTTTAGCCAAATTTGAAGAAAATAAAAATGATGTTCTCAAACAACTAGAAGCCCAAAGAAGTGACCAAAAGCAAGAACAGCAGAATGTTCTCAAACAACTAGAAACTCAAAGGAATGATGTTCTCAAACAACTAGAAGCCCAAAGAAGTGACCAAAAGCAAGAACAGCAGAATGTTCTCAAACAACTAGAAACTCAAAGGAATGATGTTCTCAAACAACTAGAAGCCCAAAGAAGTGACCAAAAGCAAGAACAGCAGAATGTTCTCAAACAACTAGAAGCCCAAAGAAGTGACCAAAAGCAAGAACAACAGAATATTCTAGAGCGATTCGACGAACAGAAAAACCTTTTAGAAGGCAGGTTTGCGGACTTCGAGGAGAAAATCAAAACTGTGGACGAGCGAGTCGAAAAACAAAATGCACGTTTTGAGAAAATGGACGAACGAATCGAAACCATTACAAATGAACTGGAAAAAGTGCGAAAGATGAAAGCTCGAGAACCTTCTGGTGAGTGCTCAAGGAAGAGAGAAGTGAATCCTCCAAGCTTTGATGGGCAGATTCCGTGGTCAATCTACAAGAAACAGTTTGAAGCAGCAGCGTTAACAAACGGCTGGGACGATCACGAAAAATACATTGCTCTTACGCTTGCTTTAAGAGGATCTGCTGCTGAACTGCTACAAACCATCCCAGCGGAGAAGAGTGGCGACTTCACAGTTCTGGTAAACGCAATAGAACAGCGGTTTGGGGATAGCCATATGACAGAAGTCTTCCGAGTTCAGCTTAACAATAGGACACAGAAAAGAGGTGAAACTCTGCAGCAGCTTCAGGCAGATATCGAGCGATTGGTTCTTCTGGCATATCCAACAGCTGGTAACGAAATAATAAATCAACTTGCTGTTGAAGCCTTTGTGAGAGCTGTGGGCGATATAAATCTCCAAAGGGCTATCCGCACTGCCGGAAAGCGAACACTACCAGAAGCATTGGCTTTCGCTCTGGCGATGGAAGCTGCGGAACAAGCTTCCCAAAACGTGCATCGCGTAAGAGAAATAGAAGTCCAAGAATGTTCTTGTCAGAAGGCTACTGTGAAAAGGAATCAGCGAGACGGACCAGCACGATGCTGGAACTGCAATAAGACTGGGCATCTACAGCGACAGTGCAGATTACCGCGAAGAGGAACCGCATGCCAACACTGTGGAAACAGAAGTTATACAAATGGTCAAAGTAACACCAACAATGTTGCTTCCGAAGTTGTTTCCCACCCGGGAAACGAATAAGAACCAACTTCGAGGGGCAGAAGCTGGTTTCTGGTATCGATGGCCCCAGAAACGACATCCAGGTTTCTTAAACAAAACGTGACAACAAGAGCCTGACCGTGGAAGCAAGTATAAATGGCAACAAATGTGTGGCTACCATTGACACCGGTGCCACGGCGTCCATCATACGGCAAGACCTCGTTAAGAAGGCATGGCTTCACAACACCAACAGCTATCGTCTAAGGACTGCAACTGGAGAGGCCGCAAAAGTTTATGGTGAGGTACGTCTTAAGATCCGGATGGCAGAGTTGGAATTCTCTCACCTGTTCCTGGTAGCAGATATATGCGATGAGTGCATTGTCGGCGTCGATTTTATGAAAGATCACGGAGTGATATTGGACATCGGGAACCAAGTCCTGAAATATCGAAACATGGAGATTCCGATGATCTATGGGACCAACTCATATGAGACCTCGTCATCTGTGAAAGCCGTCATCAAAGAAGATCTCACTTTGCCTGCTTCTTCAGAGGTATTCGTGTGGACGAAATTGAAGGGTAAGCCTGGCAGCCATCGATACCTCATGGTCGAACCAGCAACTGTAAAGTCCTCCTAAAACGTCACCATTGGGAAGACTCTTGTGCGACCTTTAAAGAACATGGTTCCGGTACGAATACTGAACATCAAGCCGTATGAAGTTAAGCTTAGAAAAGGTGAGATTGTCGGACAATGCGAATCTGTATCAGCGATAACAAGGATCAACGACGAAGAGTCAAGGCAATCCTTGAAGTCCGAAGAGCTGAAATCCATAAAGACGAACATTCTCAAGTCATCTAATCTTGGCCACCAACAACGAAGAATTGCAGAAGGTCTCCTCGAAGAATTTGCAGACATCTTTTCGTCATCTAAAGGGAAATATGGCAGAACGCAACTGGTGCAACATCGAATCAATACCGGGGATGCAAGGCCGATTCGTCAACCTGCAAGACGCCTTCCACTAGCCAAACAAGGTGAGGTTGAAGAACTGATAACCACCATGAAGGAAGAAGGGCTGATCGAAAACTCTAAAAGCCCTTGGGCGTCTCCAGTGGTCCTGGTAAAGAAGAAAGACGGATCAACCCGCTTTTGCGTGGACTATCGAAGGTTGAATGATGTGACTAAGAAGGATAGCTACCCTCTGCCTAGGATCAGTGATACTCTGGACGCAATGGAAGGAGCACAATGGTTCTCAACTTTGGACTTGAAAAGTGGCTACTGGCAAGTCGATATCCATCCTGAAGACAAAGAAAAGACAGCATTCTCAACAGGAAACTGATTGTGGCAGTTCAAAGTAATGCCTTTTGGACTTTGCAATGCTCCAGCGACTTTTGAGCGCCTAATGGAATGCGTCCTTCAAGGACTCACATGGAAATCTTGCCTGGTATATTTGGATGACGTCATAGTATACGGGAAAACGTTTGACGAACACTGTACAAATCTGAGAGCCGTGTTTCAAAGACTTCGAGAAGCCCACCTCAAGCTTAACCCAGAAAAGTGTTCACTCTTCAAAACCGAAGTGAAATATCTGGGACATATCATCTCATCCCAAGGAGTAAAGACGGATCCTGATAAGGTTGACACCGTGAAGAATTGGCCAACACCACAGGACAAACACCAACTCCGAAGCTTTCTGGGTCTAGCCACCTACTATAGGCGCTTTGTGAAGGACTTTGCTGGAATCGCCAAGAGTCTACATCAGCTAACGGAAAAGGGAAAGCAGTTTAGATGGTCAGGTGAATGCGAGCGCAGCTTTCAAGAGCTCAAGCAACGCTTGTGTAATGCACCAGTGCTGACCTACCCAACTCCAGGAAAACCGTTCATAATTGATGCTGATGCGAGCAATGTCGGGATAGGTGCTGTACTATCGCAGGTGCATAATGGCGAAGAAAAGGTGATTGCCTATTACAGCAAGGTACTCTCGAAGTCGGAAAGAAATTATTGTGTGACCAGAAGAGAACTTCTTGCACTGATTTTGGCAACAAAGCACTTCCATAAGTATCTCTATGGACAGAAGTTTCTTCTCCGAACTGACCATGGAGCACTTAACTGGCTTTTGAATTTCAAGAATCCAGAGGGTCAAGTGGCAAGGTGGATTGAGAGGCTGCAGACGTACGATTACGAAATTCAACATCGGAAGGGGAAGCTTCACTCAAATGCAGATGCACTGTCTCGGAGACCATGCAAGCAAGACTGTAAGCATTGCAGACGACAAGAAGAAAAAGAAGTGGTTACTGTCCAACGAACCAGAGCCGATCCCATTGATGGCTGGAGCAACGACGAGTTGAGGAAGGCTCAACAAGAAGACTCAGATATCGAACCCATCCTCGCTTGGAAGGAACACCAGGAAAAACCAGAATGGGCTGATATCTCCGATAGAAGTCCGACTCTAAAGGCCTATTGGGCACAGTGGGACTCGTTTCATGTCCAAGAGGGTGTCCTTCGACGTAAATGGGAATCAGCAGATGGAAAGTCTTATGTAATGCAGCTAGTCTTACCGAGATCGAAGGTTATGGACGTTCTGCGAGAGATGCATGGTGGAGTTTCGGGAGGCCATCTAGGAGTGAACAAGACGCTAGAAAAGGTTCGACAACGATTTTACTGGCTACATGCAAGGGAAGATGTCGAGAAGTGGTGCAGAAAATGTGATACCTGTGCTGCCACCAAAGGCCCGAACAAAAAGAACCACAGCCAAATGCAGCAGTATAATGTCGGAGCACCCTTCGAAAGGATTGCAGTAGACGTGGCGGGTCCATTTCCGGAAACAAATAATGGAAATCGTTATATTCTGGTCGTCATGGATTACTTCAGCAAGTGGCCTGAAGCATACGCCATTCCAAACCAAGAAGCCAAAACAGTCACAGACCAAATTGTCTTCAACTGGGTGAGCAGATTCGGCGTTCCATTAGAACTGCATTCCGACCAGGGAAGGAATTTTGAATCAAAAATATTTCAGGAAGTTTGTGGGCTTCTTGATATCAAGAAGACAAGAACAACACCACTTCATCCACAATCTGATGGCATGGTCGAACGATTCAACCGAACCCTGAAGGAACATCTTTGCAAAGTTGTGGACGACAACCAGCGAGATTGGGATCGACACATTCCACTGTTTTTGATGGCGTATCGAAGTGCAAGGCATAGCTCAACTGGCCATACACCGTCTGAGATTTTGATGGGAAGGAACATCAGACTGCCGAGCGAAATAAAATTTGGATGCCCCACATCGGAACCGCAAGCCGAGGATGACTACATTGATGACCTCAGAGAAAGACTTCTTCAGATCCACGACAATACCAGGTTGAAAATAAAGACGTTCAGTGACCGAATGAAGACACGCTACGATATACGAGCGACAACCACAGAGTTCCAAGCAGGAGATCGGGTGTGGCTTGACAATCCCCATCGACAAAAAGGATTGTCACCGAAACTTCAACGGGACTGGGAAGGTCCATATACAGTCATTACAAAAATCAACGATGTCGTGTACCGGATACAAAAGGGAGTCAGAGGAAAACCTAAAGTTGTACATCGCGACCGGCTACATCGCTACAGTGGTGATGAGAACGATGGATTTGTTCGGGACGATCAATCCTAAGGAGGGGGCAATGTAATGTGTATACACTCTTTCAATAATAAGGGGCAACATCTAGTGGTAGTAATAGGAGAACTCGCTTCTTTAAGCATCGAGAAACATCTAGTGGCTAATAGGAGAACCTTCTTAAGCATCGAGAAACATCTAGTGGCTTAGAGGGGAACTCATTCAGCGCATACAAGAACCTCGAAAGGGGTAAGCATCTAGTGATAAAGTGGAGAACTTCGTTAAGCATCGAGAAACATCTAGTGGCTTAGAGGGGAACTCATTCAGCGCATACAAGAACCTCGAAAGGGGTAAGCATCTAGTGATAAAGTGGAGAACTTCGTTAAGCATCGAGAACAACCTCGTAGATTCTCGAACCGATTTGAGGTATATAAATAGGCGCTTGGAAGCGAAGCGGTTCATTATGGATTGTGAATTGCTATAAAGAAAAGACTGTGTTTGAAGAGTAAAGACTGTGTTTTAAAAAGTAATAATTGAAAGTGTGGAATAAAGAAACTTTGTTAGTAATTTAAAATAAAGTGAATTTGTGTTTTTATTTACGAAGTGTGAATAAGTTTTAGTTATCGGACCAAGCCGAATATTACAATATGTATAGAAAATAGTTTCAAATATTGTTAAAGTTTATTACAGAACATTGATAGTTTATCTTAACTAATTAATTTATAATTTTGTTATGTTGTTTTCGATTGATTGTAAGAAGCGTTCCATAACTGCTACCATTTAAGATAAGAATGATAGACCCCAAAAACTTAAGCAAACACGACATACTACATAATGTTTTTCGAATTTTAACCCAGGAAATGAAAGTAATGATAAAGGGTATCAATAAAATGATGGCGTGATTCATAAAAGTGTCAAAGTAAATGCCAAATATTCAATTAATATTATAACACTTCAAATAACAGCTGAGTTTGACAGGCGCTACCAACTCAAAACCACGAAATAAATGACAATTTATTATTGCAAGGAAATCAAGTATTAGGGAAAACAACAAAAGTCACACAGATATACCAAACAAGTCTACCCTCAAAATATTTTAAACGGTTCTATGTGTACTTATTTATCTCATTTTCAATTCTGACATTTAGCGCATAAGTACAATATTATAGAATATAATAAGGGGTTATCCATTTTGCGGTTTCAAAAGTATAGGGCTAGAATTCGACATCTGTCAAACTAAGTTGTTAAACCAATTTTTTATTTATTGAAAGTCTGACATTTACGAAAATGGTTTACATAATTGTCCAACTTCGCAAGCAATGGGCAAAATTGTGAAGAGATTTGAAGAGACTGAATTGGTTACATATATTGTGTGCATCATCGTTTTGCTCGTACCACTGAAAATATCGCTGCTGTAAGTGAAAGTGTTGCCGAAGACCAGAATGTGTCGATTCCTCGTTCTCAAAAATTAGGACCCTCTTACGGTACAATATGGCGTATTTTGCATTTCGATCTACACCTATATCTATATAGAGTCCAGCTCTGGTCCGGAGGTGTGGTTGGACCTTTCTTCTTCGAAAACGACGATGGAACGCCTGTCACCGTCAATTCGGAGCATTATGGTCATGTGATAACCGACTTTTTTTTTGCCTGCTATTAAAGAATACGACTTGGAGAATGTGTGGTTTCAACATTATTCTTAAAACTTATTCACACTTGTAAATAAAACACAAATTTACTTTATTTAAATCGCTCCAAACTTATTTATTCAACACTTTCAATTATTACTTTTCGAACACAGTCTTTACTTTATCGCAGTTCACAATCAATAATAATCCGCCATTGACATACTATACATGGACTGCTAGTAGCCAACTTCACGATGGTTCCACTTTTAACGGACAAAACACTAGCGCAAAGAGGACCATGCGGAAAAATTGTGTAACATTTATGACACTTGACATTGGGTCTCTTTCTTTTTTTCTCACATGTTTGTGTATTTTGTATTGTGATTGGCATTGTTAGATCCTAATACAATTTTTATGGAAGTTTTGAATGCGCGTTTGCTGCTGCAGTTTTGTGGGCTTAATTATAAAGCTAGATTCTCAGTGGTAAGTAAACTTAAAATCTGTCCTATTCAAATATGCATCTTTCACATTTTTATTCTAACAGAAAGCAAAAAGAGGAACTTTACTATCAGTCGCAATAGAAAATAACTGCAATGGACTACTGAAAAAATGTGCAAAAAATTGGTCAGACGGTAGTCACCAAGGGACGTCTCTAAATGAAGGCCTATACACTTGATCAGCGTGAGAAACAAGAGCTTTGTTATATCTTCAAACAACTTCGAACATTAGCTGATCTTTCGAGTGATATAATTTCAAAGTATGGTGAAAATATCCCATCAGATGGTAATTTAAGAACAAAAATTATTCGAAGTACTTTGATTTGAAAGTAATTTTATTTTAGTTTTAAACACACTCGAATCTCAAGGCAATTCAATTCGCATGGCATCTGATTACCAGGAAATACTTTTGTGGCTGCTCAATATTGGATTGCTGCCTGAAGGTTCTCGTTTGTAAAGACATCGTGAGGTGGATTTGAATCTCGTGCCGTATCCATACGAATCGTTGCATGGTTTCTATGAGAAACCTGTTATTTGTTATTTATTGATTCGTTTCTAGAACACGAGGCAATGCATTAAGAGATAGCTGGCAGGAAAGTGGTGGCGATGGATTGTATCCACCAAGGTCGGTGCAAGCAATGCTTAGAATTATGCTTATACCAGACGTTTTGTTTGAGAATAAATATGCATTGTTTTTGTACTTTTCCTCGATCTAAATATGGCAATTGACGACAAACGCTATGAACCAATAGGAGGATGCAGGCATTACAGTTGTACCTTGTCACATTGTGGATTTTAGCATGAGCTTGCTGCATCTGCATCGACACTTTCAACATTGCCAATAGGAAGGAGTTCATTTTGGCATTCAACTTGGCATTCAACATCCCACTGCAACAGCACCAGCAACAGCACCAGCAGCAGAATCAGCAGCAGCATGGCAGTGGAGCGCGATTGCGAGCGCACGCGTTTAAAGTAAACTCCTCTGCGTTTACGTTTGAGCTGCGCATATGTATGTACATATGTATAGCTTTGTGGCTAAAAGATAAACAAATGTTTTAAGGTAAAAGATATTTTTTTGTTGAGTGAGGCGAGGGCTTCGGTTTAATTAGCCTCGACTGGTAGTTTCGCAGAGATACATACCTATACCCGGCAGTTCCGTTGCGGTAATTAGAGGTGGTTAGAAGTTGTGTGGCGATTTGAAGTATTCACTGTGAAATTTAAAATGTTTTATTTTGAAAAATATACATAAATTAAACAAAATACTCACAGTGCACAGCCAGCTTCTACTTCATTTTGCACGAACTGTCAAAATTTTTCAATATAACATAAACAAAAAACATGGCATCGTTTGTCTTCAACAAATTATGCTAGATGTCAATACTTTCTATGTCAGAAAAAGCTTATCTCAACTAATTAAAAACAGATGTCGCTAAATTTATCATAACTTTTTTTGCCACTGTGCCTGAAAGGGCTAGTGTAGCTAATTTAAAGTGGAACCATTTTTATTCAAATTTTGTATGGAAAATTCACACCACTAGCAGTCCATGTATAGTATGTCAATGTAATCCGCTTCGCTTCTGAGCGCCTATCTATGTACATATATACCTAAAATCGGTTCGACAAACTACTAGGCTCTTGTAGGCGCTGAATGTTCTCGATGCTTAACGATGCGAATTCTCCTCTTAATCACTAGATGTTGCCCCTTCTAGGTTCTTGTAGGCGCTGAATGTTCTCGATTTTATTCTACTATAATAGTACGTTTCCACCAACAAATAATCCGAGATTTAAGGCAAGTGATTTAAAATAAATCATGAGGTGTTTCCACCAAAGAAAAGGAGATTAATTTGACGTTTGCTCAATGTCATTACAACCAAACTTCAAATTATTCTCCTTTCGAATGCTCACTCATCATCTGTAAGTAATTAGTTTTATTATATTCTTGTACATATTTATCTATCTATCTATCTATCTATCTATCTATTTATTATTTTTGTTTACTTACATTTTATTTCGTCTGTGATTTCTTGAAAGTTGTTTATTGTTTTGAATTTGAGTCATATGGAAGTGAGACAGATAGTTTTTGTTGACATTTCCATCTGTCAATAAACGAAATTGGCATTTAAATGGATCGGTTCAACAATTATTCTCCGAAAAAAAAGTTTGTTTGATTTGACAAACTAATGTTTCCAAGTAGATTTCAATGAGTTTTATTTGAAATCTTCATTTGAGGAGATTAAAATTTGTATGGTAAATCTTCGAGATTTCAAGGAGATTTGTGACAAATCTAGCTAAATCTCGGTTTAGTGCCCAGTGGAAACGTAGTATTACACCATGATACAACTAATAAGATAGCGCATTGCGCATGTAAGGTTTTGGCTGTCAAACTATCGTGACGTCACCAGCACTCAATTAATTGAAGAGAGCTAGTATACTTGGCGCAATTTCAATCTATTTTTTGTTGTGAATATTAACGGAAGTGAATTTAAAATATTTTTAAATCAATAAAGTTATTTAAAGTGATATTGTTCATAATTTATACAAAAAAAAAAACATTTACTAATAAACATGGGTGTTTGTTCTGTTTTTGACTGCAACAATAACGAAAGAAATAAGATAACGAAAGATTCCAGTTTTCATACATTTCCAAAAGGAAATTTAAATCTCTCGAAGCAGTGGGTCTTGTTCACTAAACGCAAGGATAAAATTAATGTTCAGACTGCAAGAATTTGTAGTCTCCACTTTTTGAAAGAAGATTTTATAAACAATACAAAGTATGAAATGGGTAAGTTAATAAAAAAAAAGTAGTTCAGAATAAGAATCAGAAATAGATTTATATCAATAGGATTCACACGGTGTCGGATTTTGAAACATGCAGTTCCTACCAACAGTTTACCCAAAGCAACTGTCTGTAGCGTCTGAGCCTGACACAACAAAGCGCTCGAAAAGAATGGAGCTGAAAAAGCAAAAAGAAGTAGTGAGTGGGTTGCTGGAAGTTCCCATTGATTTTAGATGTAGTTTATTGAGCTCGAGCATGAAAACGTGCCTGAACAGCAATGCAAAAATGATAACTTGATGGAAAATATTTCACATCCACAATTAAAACAAGCTCAATTTGATGTGCTAATTGAACAATTGTAAGTACCTACATATCTAATAATATTTGTAGGCATTTATGATAGGAACAAAATCTTAATCTTAATAAGCATTCTGAAATTGTATAAAATAATTTGTTTTTATAAACTTATTAGAAAAACCTTACGCGAAGAAAATGAGCAACTCAAAACAGAGTTAAGGACTAAGACCAGGTTTGATCTCACAATCTAATAATCCATTCATCTTAACAATATTCGCTTTTTTAGGAAGGATTTTTGTCGTTGACAAAGTCGACAATAGCATGCCTATTGCTTCTGAGCCAGAAGAAAATCTCCCATTTAATTACGATGGTTTGGAAAACTTGCTTGGCTACATTTGCCATCGTTTTAAAAACACCATACCAAACCTGGAACAAATTAAACCAGACGAAAGCTCTTGGGTAAATCATTTGGACGAAGGAGGCTTGTCTAAAGCAAATCCCACAATGATGGCTCACTTTGCTGCATTAGAAAATGTTTTTAATGCCGTAAATGGAGAAGGTGAAGGCATTTACATCTGTCCAAACTACATCCAGCATTTACTTGAAGTTGCCGAGAAAGCAAAGATCAAATGCGATGAGAAGATTATGAAGCTTTTCTTTCGTTGTCGCATGTACTTTCGAATGCGAAAACTAAACAGACAAATCACTGAAAGCAAACTGTCCAGAAAAAGAAAATACAAAAAAATTATTAATTAAATAAAAGGTTGAAAAACCACTGACTAAAAAAGACCATCATATCTTTTATTTAACCATTTATCACTATTTAAACAATCTTCCCAGGTAATTCTATGGAGAAAAATGCATCCGAATGAAAATGAAAAAAAATACACCATACTCTTCATTTACTTCGATTTTTTATTAATTTCTTTCACTCAAACACACAAATTTTCTTTAACTTACGAATAAACACAAATATTAACTATTTAAAACCATTTATCTACATGAAAAATATTAGAAATATTTACATTTTATTTTAAAAAACAAAATATCCAAACAAATTAATGCCAGTGTTTTGTTTTGATTTCACATACTGAATAATAAACGTCAAACTCGTTGAGTGCTTGTGACGTAGATGCGCAGAACGAAACAAAAATAGAAACGCGAATGCGCTATCTGTTTTAGTTGTATCATGGTATTACACGATATTAAAAGAGATAAAGAGTGTACACACATTACAATATAAAACAATAAAAAGAGGCTGGGATGCGACCCACACTGATAACTTCCCATCCCGTCTGTCGATTTGTCTTGCTAGGTTTTCGTGTTCTGTTAAAAAAGTTGTCAGTTGCATTATTCCCAAAAATTTAAAAATTACCAACAATATTTTCTCTCTATAATGAAATAGTTTGATTTCAAAATCTATTTTTGTTAACAAGATTTTTAGTCGAAAACCAATTTTAGTAGCATTTCTTAAAAGTTTTTATTTCTTTTAGAAACAAATACAAATTGGATGAATGAAATTAACTTGAAGTCAATTATCTTCTATTGTTCACGAGATATTGAGAACCGAACATCAATGTTTAACAATGTTGCGTACTATTTTTTGTAGATTTTATTTTTTGTATGACTGTTAGATTTTATAAAAAATTTACTGCATGTCAAAAACAATATTTTCTGTGAGATAAAACTAGTCTGAAGCCAATATTTTTAATTTTTGAAAAGATATTTGAGTCGAAAATCAATTTTTACAAAGTTTAAGTATTGTTTTTCCTAGGTTTTTATTTGTTTGTAAGAAAACTGTCAATTTGATTTTTCTCAAAATCTTACCGAATGTTGAAAACAATATTTCTTATTAGACATTTCTTTGAAGCCATAACTCAAATTTTTGAAAAGATATTCGAGTCGAAAATCAGTGTTTACCAGCTTTTAGTAATGCTTTCTTTAGGTTTTTATTTTTTGTAAAAAAAACTGTCGATTCGATTTTTCTTAAAATCTTACTGAGTATTTAAAACAATATTTTTTATAAAATAAAATTTATTTGAAATCTATAACTCGAATTTTTGAAAAGATATTTAGGTCGAAAATCAATTTTTACCAACTTTTATTAATTTTTTTTAGGTTTTAGTTTTTTGTAAAAAAACTGTCAATGCGATTTTTCTCAAAATTTTACTGAATGTTAACAACAAAATTTTTGAAAACAAATAATTAGTATAAAGCCAATATCTCAAAGTTTTGAAAAAATATTTGAGTCGAAAATCAATTGTTACCGACTTTTATTAATTTATTAATTTTTTTAGGTTTTTATTTTTTATAAAAAAAAAACTGTCAATTCGATTTTTGTCAAAATTTTACCAGATGTTAAAAACATTATTTTTCGTTGCACAAAATAATTTTGGAGATAAAATCATTTTTTGTTCATAAAATTTTCGAGGTGACAAATATTTTTTTTCAGTTTTTTTGATTTACTAAAAACTATAATTTGGAATTTTTTCCAAAAATATATTTATTGGGTATTGCGTTACAATATATAATTTAAAATTTAATTCAAGTCTCTAGCGTAATTGGTTCGTGAGATATTTGGGGTTAACCAAAATGTCCACCTTTTTTTTAAATTGCTATGGTAAAAAACCACCCACGCAATTTGTTTGAGAGTCATTTCTGCATCTGTATAACAAAATTTATTTGAAGTCGATACGTACGGACATACGGACGTACGAACGTACGTACACACGCACGCACAGATATCTCTCTAAAAATCTTTTATTTCTACTCTAGGGACCTTGAAAGATCGAGAAATATCAAAATTTTCAATTCGACAAATCGGACCCATTACAATTACTTCTTATGGGAAGTTAGTAACCTACTTATTCTGTTTTTACTTTACTTGTATTTTAGCCAGATTTTGAGGATTTGATAGTGAAGACGTGACAAGTGTTAATATGATGCCAAAAAACTTTCACACCAACTTTCATTGAATCACATGATAATATTTATACAAGTATAATAAAAGAAAAATAAACAACTTTACAGAGCAACGTAAGTACGGCTCTGATAGTAAAGTACCTGGCTTTATTCAGTTAGTCATAACTTCTAGTTTCTAGACAATTGGGCAGTCTATGGACTTTGGAGGGTATCTGTATCTTATAATAGTTCTGCTGATTATAATTATTGTACTATATACAATTATTTGAACGTCTATACTTCAGTTGTGGAATGTCGCCGCCACCGCGACGTTTCAGTTAGACCTTAAACTGTCTAGTTCGTCTATATCTACATACTAACAATAACAACTAAATCCATGATATAAATTATCTTAATTAAATCAAAGAGGTTGTTTTTTTTTTAAGCAATCGTGAAGACATTTAGCCAGCACATAACTGTTAATGAAAGTGATAAGGAAATTTCATGCATTCTCTTTGATTCTCTACACTCGCTAAATGTTTCTTTTGCAAAAGGAGACTTCCCCAAAAAACCCAAAAATTTCCCTTGATATCATTGAAATGAAAATAAACTGGTGGTAAAATGTACGATATCAGTTAGAAATTTCATGTGATATGAAAGTATAAATAGGAATTGAACAACCAAAAAATTGTTGAAGTTCAGAGTAGTTGTTTTTACCATGGCGTTTGCAAAGGCTTTAGGTTTAGTGCTTGTGACAGCTCTCACTGCCATCAACGGCCAGCACAATCCTAATTATTGGGAAGGACGCGATGTAATGGTTCACCTTTTCGAATGGAAATGGGAGGATATTGCTACCGAGTGTGAACAATTTTTGGCGCCTAAAGGATACGCCGGTGTTCAGGTATTGCTCAAGGAATAATATTAAAAATCCAAAAAATGTTTAACAAGCAAACTAAAAAAAAAAACAAAAAAGGTTTCTCCAGTGACTGAAAATGAAATTATCGAAGGACGTCCGTGGTTTGAGCGTTATCAACCTATTTCGTACATACTTACCACCCGATCCGGTAATGAGGATCAATTTCGCGACATGGTAACTCGTTGTAATAAGGTCGGAGTTCGCATCTATCCAGATCTAATCATGAATCACATGGCTGGAGGTACAAAAGTTGTTGGTACAGCCGGTTCCTTGGCGGAACCCAATAACAAACAATTCCCAGCTGTTCCATATGCCTCCAATGATTTTAATCCAACGTGTTCCATTGAGAATTACAATGACCGTGTGGAAGTACGTAATTGCGAGTTGGTTGGATTGAAAGATCTCGATCAAAGTAAGGAATATGTCCGTGAGCAGCTCGTAACGCTTATGAATAAGTTGATTGAAATTGGAGTCGCTGGGTTCCGTTTAGACGCAGCCAAACACATGTGGCCACATGATATGGAGGCAAGATAATTTAGTTTAAATTAACTCAGAATGTGTAAATAAATTTTGTACACCTTAACTTTTTCAGTTGATTTTGGATTCACTTGATGATTTGAACATTGAACAAGGATTCGCCCCTGGATCTCGACCATTTATTTATCAGGAAGTAATTGACCACGGCAATGGTGAAGCGATAACTCGTGAAGAATATACCCACCTTGGTGCTGTTACAGATTTCGTCCATTCTTCAAAGATCAGCAATGTTTTCAGCAATGGCGATCAGTTAAAATGGCTACAAAGTTGGGGCACTGAATGGGGACTCCTTCCCTCTGAAACAGCTTTCATATTTGTTGATAATCATGATAACCAAAGAGCTGAAGCATTGAACTACAAATCATCGAGAAGATACAAAATGGCAGTTGCATTTATGTTGGCCTATCCATATGGCATTCCTCGAGTTATGAGTTCTTTTGATTTTAAAAATTCCGATGACCCTCCACCAAGCAGTGATGGAAATGATATATTGTCACCAATATTCAACCAAGACGATTCTTGTGGAAACGGATGGATTTGTGAACATCGTTGGCGTCAAATTTATAACATGGTCGGGTTCAGAAATACAGTAGAGGGAACTTCGGTTAATAATTGGTGGGATAACGATGGAAACCAAATAGCATTCTGTCGTGGAAATAAGGGTTTTGTGGCTTTTAACCAAGAGAATTATGATTTAAATCAACGGCTGTACACTTGTCTGCCAGCTGGAACATATTGTGATGTCATTTCGGGAAATAGTTCTGGTTCAACTTGTTCGGGAAAACGAATCGTAGTGGATAAGGATGGAGCAGCTTTGATAAATATTTCGACCAATGATGAAGATGTTGTTTTAGCAATACACATCGGATCAAGAGTCTAAATAAATCATATTTCATAATTGAAAAACCAAACAATTGGAATACTGGGTCAGCGTTTCCTTGCATGAAGCATAATCGAATTATTTTCAAATAAAAATGTCCTTTTTGACAAAATTGTATCAGTTGTTTATATTGTACGTATACGTACTTATTAGAAAAAAAAAAACAATAGTGAGTAGGCTGGGCTGAAACTTGTTCTCCTGAATTTGGGTATCATTTCCAGGTCCTATTTTTACTCTACGAACGGACCGATTTATTTTTTAACTGGGTTGCAAAACTAAATGAAGAATGTTCGTTAATTTACTTGTCAACGAGCCATTTGGGTAGTACATGAATATCTTAATAAAAAGAGCCCTAAAGATTGCAAGGTCAGGAGTTGTGGTTTTAACAAGAAGACGCAACATGTCACACAGCTCGTCCCACAACTGATTTATTGAAGGAAACGTTTCGAACCAGTGAATTGGCCCCCAAGATCGTGCGATTAACGCCGTTTGACTATTTTCTGTGGGTATGTTGAGTCGCTAGTCTGCGCTGCCGACGCGACGGTACACCTATAAAACAATAGAACACTTATAGGACAACATTTACCGCTTTATTGCCGGTTCACAGCCACAAATATTGGAAAAAGTCATTGGAAATTGGACTTCCTGATTAGAAATCATGATTAAATTATAATGCCAGAAAATTATCTTTCGAATAAAGTAAATTTCATGTCAATCGTCTTTGTGTTATTATATTTCAAAGTTCTATACTATTAAAAAACTCTAGATCTAATTTTAGTTTCCGAAAAAAAGGTTTATAAAATTAGAATATTCAAATAACAATGTTTATCTGAAAGATTTAAGCTCTTTGTTTGTCGAATAGAAAGTGGCCTGATTTGAGTGTAAAGTTGGTGTTTTTCTTTCTTGGTCTTTTTCTTTTTGATGGCCAAAGTTCCGCCTTGCCATCATTACAATTAAAGTTAAAAATGTTTAATACTACAAGAAAGTTAAAAGTAACCCTTCATTATTTTTAATGAATTGAAAACGAAATACACGTATGTATAGTTTATTTAAAAGAAAAAATGTATTCAACTAACTGAACACTTAAAAAGATTTGATAAGAATGAAAATATTTGACCTAATATACAGGAATACAAACTTATTTAAAATATATGTATAAAGGCTCAGTTTAAAGTTAGTAAGGTAAATACAAATTAAAGTTTTAATTAATTAAGTGGTTTCGTCATTGAGTCAGCTTCTAGTTTTTCTGTTCATGTTTGTTAATTTTATTATTTTTTTCTTTAATGACTTTTTCTATGATGAAAAAATGTTTTATAGAAATATGTTCTTCTATTGAACTCTTAGCTTTTAACTGCAAAATTAACAGCTTGAAGAATAAGAGTTTGTATTTAATAATAAAACCATTACTTTAACTGATATGAATTCAGCTTCAGTAGTAGATATTTGTCTCTGATCCATTTAAGAAAAAGCTCACCCTACATGACTAAGAAATCATACTAGAAGTTGATTGTCAAATCTATCGAAATAAACATCACTCAAGCATTTTAAAGTGTATATCTTTACTCTGTTAACATCCAACAATATTAAACACGGAATTAATTGAAATACACTTCTCACTCTTATGGTATCTTCGGTATTTAAGTTCTCTAGAGATGTTAATAGAAATCCTGTGCTGTAAGCCAAACCTGATACTGTTCCTAACATCTTATACATACATCATAGCACCAACTACTTACTTATTTTATTTCTCCCTTATATTTAAATTTCGGGAATCTACCCGTTGATCTGTTGTACAGATCCAAGTAGATAAGATTAGATTAGATTTTAACAATAATTTGGATAATATAATCAAAATGATGCATGGAATTTTTATCGTGGAAGTAGTTTCTTTCCCGAACATCGTAGTCTAGTTTACAGTAAATCATACGGTGCAGTGAACCTTTGGCTTGCTCCGTGAATAATTGTTCTCTTGAGTCTTCATTCAGACAATCTATTAAGCGATATAAAGTTGGTTTCCATGAGGCAAGGTTACTATATGTAGTTCATGTCAACATCCACCTGCTCGGCTAGTTCTATCCAGTCTTTAAACCTTCCACTTCGGGATTGGATTGTTTGAAGAACTACTTTCTTTGGAAGACGATAACTTGGCATATCGAGAGCTTTGAGGATGTAATCGACCTGCAGCTTGAGTGTTGCCTATCTACGATTCTTCGTCTGTTTTGGTAGATTAGCGAAACTGCCAATCTATCCTGTATCGGACCGCATCTATCTAAAAAGAGGAATGCCTTTGGTAGAAAGAAACCACTAAAGCGTGCACTTTCAAAGTACTTGTCGTTCGGATAGAACGCCCCAAAAATTAAATTGTTGGTCTCTCGCAATGTGACCTCGAACGAGTTTTATCATGCAAAGTTGTCAAATCTGTTGATTCAAACCCCATTTGAATAGTAATGAACGTAAGAAATTTCGGCTGTTCTCTGTGAGCCGGTACAGCGTCGTAAACACTGCCGCTCGAATACCCAAAAATTCTCCATCTGGGAAGGAGCAACGTTGAACCACACAGGACAACCATAAACGATCATCGGCCGTATGAGGGCCATGTAGTAAATTATCTTCACTCTGGGGTCAAGCCGAAAACAACTGTTCCGTCAGACCGAAGAAGAATATAAATACTGATCTAACCAGATACCAAGGTACTTCATTTCACTTTTACTCGTTAATCGCTGCCCATGAAGATCAAGAATGACCATTCTGCGCCAACTCTTGCAAGTATCCCTCGTGGCCCTATCCAACGGGAAAGAATTGTCTCCAACTTCTGGACATTTATTTTCAGTTTCCAGTCGTCGCAATATCGCTGAATCTTGTCGAAACCACGCTGCAAGATAATTCTAATAACCTCAACCTTCCGGGCCCATCTGTATGCAATAAGATTGTCGGCGTACGCAATTGCCTTGGTAAGAGTACCTATCAGATCGCTGATGTTTGTAAATGCTGAAGAGAATCGACGAATTCACCGCTCCCTGTTGAAGACCATTGTTAATTTGGATTGTTGAGGTAGAAGTTACATTGCCACTTTTGACAACAAACCGCTCAGCATATCATAGAGCATATACAACAATGGTTTGCTAATGCCAAGCCTGCTCAGTTGAAGGTAAAGACCCTCTAACCATACGGTATGGAAAGCCTTTTCCAAATCAACTAGAACACCACCTGTGTATTGTTTATTTTGATTTATTCCATTGGATATCAGAAACAAGTTTAGACGAAGCATGAATTGTATCATGACCCGCCTTAAATCCAAACTGTTTATCCGCAGCCACTGATGATCTTCTGATTCTGATGCTCGGAAGAAGACTTAGGCCCCTTTCACACCAAACGAATCCGAATCAATCAGAATCACTCCGAATCAAGTTGAATCTGATTCGTCATCTCCACTCTTTCACACCAGCTGAATCAACCTGAATCTATAAAAATCCTTTCATCTTCTTTTTGTTTTCCTTCTTTTAGTTGCTCTCTCTCGTATGGTTGTTGATTCAAGACTGACCGGACGAGGAATCTGACAGGTTGAATCAAGTGCAACCCCGAATCAAACCTGATTGAACCAGATTCGTCCGGTCTGAAGGCGGGAAAAGAATCCCTTCACATTTAAACGGAGCGCTCGAAGCCGAATCTTGGTCAATCAGATTCAACTTGATTCGGAGTGATTCTGATTGATTCGGATTCGTTTGGTGTGAGAGGGGCCTTATCGACCGAAAATTTGACGGGTTGGAGTTGTCCTTTCCCTTTTTCGGGAGAGGACGAACCACAGAGGTCTTCCAATACACTGGATAATATGCATTTTTAGGTGCATTATTGAAGAGTGTGGTACAAATGTTAAAATTCCGTCAAATGCATTCAAAGCTCCTTCATGGTAGTGCAGACAATTTCTTTCCTTGTCCAAAGTGGCCAATCTTATTCAAAAGCTTTGCTAAGAAATATTTTTTCATCAAACTGACTAAATGTTCAGAATTGATAATAATAAAAATATTTAATCAATGTATGCAGAAAAACAAACTTAATTAAAATAAATAAAAGTGAAGTGCAAAACATGTTAAGTAAATAAATTAACATCAACAAGTATAAGGACTTCAATATATTTAAGATGTTTACAATAAATTCACTGCCGTTTGTTATCTTTTATGATGTTTTGACCAAACCCCTATTTAAATTGTTTTTATATAGAGAACTCAAAAGCCCTATAAATTACTTTTGATATCTTAAAAAAATTAAAAAAAAAACGTATTGATAACTGTAAACAATTTTGTGATTTAATTTCAATTGGCTTTTAGAAGCACTATAAAAAGAAGAACGTTTATTGAATTAATAATAGTTTTTACAATGACATATTTGAAGTTAATAGCTGCAGTGATTTTTATAATTTCTGCCACTAACGGCCAACATAATCCTAACTATTGGAATGGCCGCGATGTAATGGTTCACCTTTTCGAATGGAAATGGGAAGATATTGCCAATGAATGTGAAAGGTTTTTGGCTCCAAAAGGATATGCTGGTGTTCAGGTATATATGGTCTATATCAAATACTTAATTGCTCTTTAAATTAATTAAATAATTTCATAAAGGTTTCTCCGGTAACTGAAAATGCTGTTGTTAAAAATCGACCTTGGTGGGAGCGTTATCAACCTGTTTCGTACATTATTAACACCAGATCTGGCAATGAAAATCAATTTCGTGATATGGTGACGCGTTGTAATAGAGTTGGAGTTCGTATTTATCCAGATTTCATAATGAATCATATGGGAGCTGGTGAAAATGTTGTAGGTACCGCCGGTTCAAGAGCCGAACCAAACAAGAAGAAGTTTCCAGGAGTCCCTTATTCACCAAATGATTTCCATCCAACATGTTCCATTACGAACTACAATGACCCTAATCAAGTTCGAAACTGTGAATTGGTTGGTTTAAAAGATCTGGATCAAAGCAAAGAATATGTTCGTAAGCAGATGATAACACTCATGAACAAGTTGATTAAAATCGGAGTTGCTGGATTCCGTTTAGATGCTGCCAAACACATGTGGCCACGTGATATGGAGGCAATTTCCTTTTTTTCTTAATTGAAATTTAACATTTCTTAATATTTTTAATTTTTATTTTAGGTGATTTTAAACGCATTGGATGATTTAAACACTGACCAAGGATTTGCCCGTGGTTCCCGACCATTTATCTTTCAGGAAGTGATCGATAATGGCGGTGAAAAGATAACCCGTGAGGAATACACCCACATGGGGGCTGTTACAGAGTTCCGTCACTCCACTAAAATTAGTAACGTTTTTAGAAATGGTGATCTATTGAAATGGCTTAATAACTGGGGCACTGGATGGGGATTCCTTCCATCCGAAGAAGCTCTGATATTTGTTGATAACCATGACAATCAAAGAGCTGAAGCATTGAACTACAAATCATCGAGAAGATACAAAATGGCAGTTGCATTCATGTTGGCCTATCCATATGGCATTCCTCGAGTCATGAGTTCTTTTGATTTTAAAAATTCCGATGACCCTCCACCAAGCAGGGATGGGCATAATATTTTGTCACCAATATTTAACTCAGATGATTCGTGTGGAAATGGCTGGATTTGTGAACATCGCTGGCGCCAAATTTATAACATGGTCGGGTTTAGGAATGCAGTAAAAGGAACTTCGGTTAATAATTGGTGGAGCAATAATGGAAATCAAATAGCATTTTGTCGTGGAAATAAGGGTTTTGTGGCCTTCAACCAGGAGAATTATGATTTAAATCAGCGGATCTATACTTGCTTGCCAGCTGGCAGGTACTGCGATGTAATTTCTGGCAAAAAATCTGGCTCATCTTGTACAGGAAAAACAATTGTTGTTGATAATGGTGGATCAGCTCAGATCAATATTTCAACTCGCGATGAAGATGGTGTTCTAGCAATTCATGTTGGATCAAAATTGTAGAAACAAAATTTTAAAACAAATAAAATTAAGTCGCTTGATTATACCTCACTCTCAAATATATGTACATATTATATTTACCAATCTACAAGTGTAAGGTTTGTGGTGTCACGAACGCATGCCCATTAAAGTGTTTAAGTTTTAGGCGCCAGTTATAGCTATCATTGGTTTTCATCATTGAAAACAAACATTGGAATTTTTTTGGCAGGTCGTTTATAGCTTTCATTAAAAATGTCTGTCATTGGAAAAAATTTCCTGATTGAAATGCAGCCGAAAAACTTTTTCTGACAGAAATCTGTCATTTGAATTGAGTGAAATTGAAACACAAATCATTGGAACGATTTGTTCCATTTTTGTTCATAAAAGAATCAGCTGTTCAGGAAAATGAATTTCCGTCCGGAAAAAAGAAAAAAAACATTTTTAGAAAAAAATAAATTTGCAACTAAACTTTTTTTTTCTCAAAAAAAATTCTTTGTGTGATTTCCGATCGATCAGTATATAATTTTCATTTCTAATCAAAGAGAAACACCGTCAAATATCGATTCAAAAAAATTTTCCGGATCGATTTCAATGATAGCTATAACTGGCGCCTTACAATCAAAATATTGTG
The DNA here is from genome assembly GCA_951509635.1 of Eupeodes luniger. Taxonomy (NCBI): domain Eukaryota; kingdom Metazoa; phylum Arthropoda; class Insecta; order Diptera; family Syrphidae; genus Eupeodes; species Eupeodes luniger. The sequence goes on along the minus strand of OX608075.1, from coordinate 80,322,923 downwards.
TAATGGTTTGGGAGTAAACCCGTTCTGTACAAACTATTCCTAAACAGCCAATATTTTTTAATTGAACGATTGAATTGACGCTTATGGAACATTGGTGTATTTTTCAAAATGGGAATGTTGATTGTTGACGTAGCCACTAGTCCGAAAATGGGCTTCTTGCGAGAAACTGATTTCTTAGAATAATATACGAAGCTGAGGCAAATTTTTAGTTATGAGCTCTGTAATATTTGCTTTCATTCTCATTTAACATGAAATGAATATCATGGTACGAGTATCTTTGAAATTCCTATTTTAGCTATGGTCACCTTTTTACCTTCAATCAACTTTTTCTAATCAGTTCTATATGATCCATATTTGCAACAAACTAAAACATAGCAACGGTGTAAACCAACTAAACTTATTGCTAACTTTATAGATACAGGTCTGCTTATCAATACAAATATTTCATTCTCATTATAAATCAATTAAAGAATTTGGAAGGAGTTTGCTACTCAAAGTATCAGTAGATAACAAAAAATACCTAATGTTTTATGGCCAATGATAAAAGTTATAAAAGTAGTTGGCATTTATATCAAAAAGTTGTTAAGTTAGATATGGATATAAAATTTTAAATAATTGTTTAGTGATTTCTTATCCTCTCAGTGGCGGACTAAGAGGCAGTGACACCCGGGGCGGTAAAGCAAGCTTACACCCCTTGAAAAATTTAAGAAAAAAGATTTTATTTAAAGGTGCTTACGAGCTTTTATTGTACTAAATGTTTCGATTATATCATTAAAATCTATATTTTTTGTGTGCTCCGTTTCGATTGAAAGTATAGCCAAATTAGTCAACCTATTTTGGCTCATCGTTGATCTTAGATAAGTCTTTATTAATTTTAATTTGGAAAAGCTTCGTTCACACGATGCCACTGAGACGCAAATTGTTAAATAAATTCTCATCGATAATGACAGACTCGGTAAAGAGTCTGAAAAATCCCACTTTACAATGAAGCTTAAAAATTCAAAGGCTGTCCAAATTTCTGCATCTTTTAAATTTATCTTTGAAGCTACCATGTGACGCCGAATTCGCTGGATTTCCAATATGATACTGTTGTCTGTAAGTTCTGTAAATGTCGAGGTAAGCATTGGAACCACAGCCCGCAGTTCTTCTTCCGTTCCATACAGCAATATTTTCGGTTGAAGAGCTGAGAAAACTGACGCAATATCTTTCATGGCCTTAGATCGATGCACAAGTTCAGTATAAAATGTATCCTGACATTCTAACATGGCTCTTCGTGTTTCCTCTTCCAACGTCAAACCAGCATCTTGAGCCTTTTCGCCTGGCATAATTTTCATACAAATACTCATATCAGTAAAGAAAAAAGAACTGAACACAGAACTGCGACGCTTGGTAAATGCTTGGTTGTTGCTCTTGGGCGATAAATATTTTATTTCCATATCACTTATATTAAGAGAATAGGCCAGTAACGAAATTCATGCGCACATATATATAGGTAGGTATTTGGGAAACAAATTTATTGTTTTATTTTTGTTTTTATTTTTTGTAGCGTGCAGAGTTATTTTTCTGTTACTGGCACCCCTATTAGTCTGCCACCCGGGGCGGACCCCCCCCCCCTTAGTCCGCCACTGTCTCCTCTTTTCGTGTTTTTTCCTCACGTTTCACAATAATTTGTTCTCTGGAAATCCAAGGATCTCTTAACTGAGTTTTATAAAATTCGACTCATTCGACTCTTTGTAGCATAAAAGTCGTCGGTTTCATAAAAATGTCAAGTGACCTATTTTGGAACAATCATAGAAGTTAGCTATTAACGCTCACGTCGGTCGATTAAAAAGAGTTGAGAACTTTATTTGTTTGATAATTTTTAAAGTTACTTCATCTCTAAGTCTAAAATTTAATATTTGTGAATCTGGAATAATTGATATTTCATCGTATTTATTTAAACTTAATTTATATAAATATTTATAATTTAGAACCAGCATGTATCGCCAGTACACCATCTTCTTCCTCTACGCCGATAAATACGTTCGCCTTTCCATTATCTCCAACCGTAACAGTTTTTCCAGTACAAACATTTCCCACCTTTTTACCAGATATAACATCACAATAACTTCCAACTGGCAAACAAGTATTCAAAGTTTGATTCAAATCAGTGTTGTCCTGATTAAAAGCTATGAATCCCTTATCTCCACGGCAGAAGGCAATTTGGTCAGCTTCGTTGTCCCACCAGTTTTTAAGAGCATTAGCTCCAACAACATTTTTAAATTCTACCATATTGTATATCTGACGCCAACGATGCTCACAAACCCATCCGTTGTCGCAACCGCCGTCCTTAGTGAAGATCGGGGATAATATTGTTGCACCGTCGTCTTTACTAGGTGGACCTTGATCCACATCTGTGAATGCGAAGGAGCTCATAATTCGAGTTGTACCATATGGATAGGCTAACATAAATGCTGTGGCCATTTTATATTGTTTGGGTTTCTTATAGGTCAGAATATCAGCTCCACCAGCTCCGTGCCCTCGTTGATTGTCATGGTTGTCTACAAATACCAGTGCACTTGTAGATGGCATAAGTCCCCAGCCACTTCCCAGATTCCCTAGCCATTTCAGTTGATTAATCTTATTGAAGGTCTTTCCGATTCCATCAGAATACCGGAATTCAGTAACAGCTCCCATTAAGGTATATTCACTGCTAGATATAGCTTCACCTCCCATATCAATGACTTCCTGGAAAATAAACGGCCTCGAGCCTGGTTCAAATCCATGGGAAGTGCTAAGATTTTTGATATGAGCAAAAATTACCTAAATAAATAGTTTAAGTTACAGCCATAAGTTAGTTCACACCTACAAAATAATATACAAACCCGAAGGTCAGCTGGCCACATATGTTTACAGGCATCGACGCGAAATCCTGCAACACCTAAATCAATCAGTTTGTTAAGGAACTCAAAAATTCGGTCTCTTGCCCAGTCCTTGCTCTGATCCAAATCCTTCAATCCAACCAATTCACAGTTACGAACATTGAAAGGATCACTGTAATTGTTAAGAGTACACGTTGGATGGAAATCTGAATATGTGTACGGCACAGCCGGATAGATTTTATTTGGAGGGTCTGATGTTGATCCAGCTGTTCCAACTCCACTTGCTGCAGCCATATGATTGAAGACAACATCAGGATACACAAGAACTCCAACTTTGTTACAACGTTCGATCATGGACCGAAATTCGGTCTCGTTGCCGGAACGAGTGGTGAGGATGTACGAAACAGGTTGGTAACGCTCCCACCATGGACGTTTGGCAATTACTACGTTTTCATTTGGAGGAGAAACCTAAAGGTAATATTGAATTAATGTTAAATTCTTAAGTAAAATGAATAATTTCGTCAAGACAACAAACCTGAATACCACCAAATCCCTTCGGACCTAGGAAATTTTCACATTCGGCTGCAATATCGTTCCATTTCCATTCGAACATATGGACAATTGCCTTACCATTGGCCTTGCTGTTAACTTCAAACTGGCCATGACTAAATTCGAAGCATCGCAAAATTGTTATTATGATAATCAACTTCATATTAAGCTGAGTTTTTCGTTATGTTAGCACTAAAAAAACAGAATGACAACAAATTCAAAAGTTATTCTTTTTAGTAAAAATTTTGTCGGTACTATATAGCTAATTTGTTTTGATGGTTTAATTCAAACACTTAATATTTAATTTATGAACAATAATTCAAGTGATTAAATGTACCAAAATATTATCAAACAGACCATGAAATTAATTTAATTTCAAACCTATAGACGTGGTTAGTGTTAAAAAATAAACAATAACAAATTTTCTCTAAACATTCATTTTCCGCTTTTAATGGGATTTTTTCACAGAAGCGTTATATTTTATTGAAACTAATTATTTCTTAAACACATTTTCATAAAAGTTTCACATTTTATTTAGAAGAATTCTGTTCAAAACATGACTTCGAGAATATATTTAATGTATTCTAGTATATCGAGAACATTTTACTTATAAGCACCTTTGATAAATATGCCATTGATAAATTTAATTCACTTTTTTTGGTGTATATAGTCGTTCTTATATTTTTGTACACTTATAAATGGGGTCTTCTCAATAAAATAATCAAGATAAAATGTTTGCAGTTTTTAAACTAAATGTATCTTCTTAAAGTGATTCGACCTACTGCGAGATTTATATTTTCTCTCTTTAATATAAATACATTTTTTTATAATAATAAACAAAATAAAATTGAAAGAACAAAAAAGTATTTGCATGTCGACCTATCTTCTATCACTTGCTGACACCAATCATTGATCTTTCCTTCACGATCTATTTAAAAAACGTTTGTTTTTTGTATAGGGTTTTCCAATAAGATATTTCATTTGAATAGCTCGCCATTTGTTCAGCTGTCACTTTTTGAAGATGTCATCTTTTCACATTTGACAAGTAAAATGTATTTAGTTACCTAAAATGCAATGATAATATTCGATATTCACTACAAAAATTATGAAAATTTTGCAGTCAAAGTTCACAGCACAATTTTACTAGAAAAGTTTCCTGACAATTTTATTTCTCTAAAAAGGTTAGAAATCTTGTGATTTCATTCGTGTTTTTTCGTTAATGATAAGGGTATTAATGCTCCACAAGTTAAGTTATCGAGGACATACAACGACAATTGTGCAAATTGGTCATGAAAAATTTCAATTCGGATTTAGCTGAAATCGGTTTTCAGTGTTAATGACTTTCCTTTCCCCTTTACAATGGAATAAATATCCATTTGTTATTTTCAAAATTAAAGCTCTTATTGGAAAACCCTATACTTATGGAAAAATGTTTGTTTTTTGTGTTTTGGTTGTTACATATACACATTTCTTTACACAATATACTTTATACGTATCTTTGTTTTTGAATTTGTTTTTAAGCGTCATGTCATTCCGAATCTATAAAGTTAAACATATAAAATAGCAACAACATAAGTTTGTATAAATAACTTTATAATTATATTGATAAGTACTCAGTCAGTCCTACTACTTGTAGATAAAGATATAAACAAATGTTTTGTTATTCAATTTGTTTAATTGATGTTCGAAAATAAGTACTACACGATGATGACGCTTAGTCTCCCCCGACATTTTTAGAAATCTTTAACGAGCGCAAGAGAGAAATCCAATGATCTGATTTAACCTTCGTGCCAATTAAATTCCCAAAAGAGTCAGGCACACGAAGAAGAGTGTGTGATAGGGGACTTTAAGATATTTATCTTTTTTTTTTGGAAAAAAAAACTGTAAAATTGTCATTATTAGTTGAAAATCTTGATAAATTATAATAGAGAAAAACTATATAGTTTATAGTAAAAACCTAATTGTGTACTCTTAAGTTTTTGTTAAAAACAGAAAACAATAACTTTTAGCACGCAATTTCACAAAATTAGATAAAATTAAATGCTACACATATGACCTCTATTATAGTTTAAAGTTGCCTTCACTTGCGCCAATAAATAAATTATAAAAAGGCGCTATTAAGGCCCCGTTTTAATAAACAAGCCTTATGTCAAATGAAAGATGCGCAAGTAATCAGCCCTATCAGGAGTTTCGCCCGAGAAATCATTCACCCGTAATATTTTTGTTCCCCCGAATGACATGACAGTTCGAAAAATATGTGTGTTCAGAAAACAGCTTTTAATAAATTTTCTCATCTCTGTGATGGAAACAGAGAGTGAAATCTGAATCTTCGGTTTTTCTTGAACATACAAAAAGTACGACATGATTGCAGTGTTGCAACTTCCTTTTGAATGTAGTGATTTTATTTTGTGCTACATAACCAGTTATTATTAGTTGTTCACAAAATTATCCCCAGAATATTGTCGATTGTCAGATCTTACAGTATTGTCAGATCTGTTAATTATGATAATGAACTGACAATTAACCGAATATCTTTTGAATAAATATAGATTTTGTAAAATATGACAGTGAGGAAATTGCCAGCAATTGTTCGATTTCTTGAACTACTCACTTTCTGGGAACGTTGTCTCACAAAATTGTAAGGGGAGCAAATCGAAATGCTGTATTTTAAAGTACTGTGTGGTCAAAATTCTGTATGGTACTGTACCCTGTTAAATTCTGTATTTCAAAATACTGCGAATTTAAAATACTGTATCTCGAAATGCTGTATTGTCAAAATACTGTATCTCATAATACTGTATAATACTGGGAGTTTTGACATATCAATTAGTTTGGTTCAATTGTTTATGCAAATGTTGATTATGATAGGAATAATTCATATTCATATTAAAGTTGTTCCAATCAAATTATTATTTTTATTGCTCTAGACTTTTGTATGTGTCACTTTATTGTTCATAATCTTAAAACACTGATCCATAGGCAAATTCTACAAATGCACTGCTTTTACAAAAACAATAATGATTTCAGCTGTGCAAAACATTTGCATTTAGGGGCCAATTCTCTTTTCGTCTCATTTTGATAACGGTTAATCTGATTTATTTTGAGGTTGGTAAGTTTCATGCGTGTAGCTTGATTTGTTTTGTTAGTTTTAGCCGGATTTTGATCGATAAAACGGTTTTTTAAGATAAATTCTTTTTTAATTGAAAAAAAAAGATTATGTTAAATGGCGGGAAACAAATATTATAAAAATAAAATCCAGAATTTTGAGTGCTTTGAAAAAAAGGAGCATCACAAAAAGAAATTTCAAAGAAATATTCCATTCAAAAATCAACTATTTGTAGAATCATCAAAAGTGGAAAGGTGTTATGCCATCATAGAGGAGGAAGTCCTCGAAGCACCACAGCAAAAGATGATTGAAAAATAACAAATTTCTTCCGAAGAAAACTCACGGAATCATCCAGGGAACCAAAAATTGAACTAAGGTTACCCATTGACCCATCAACTATCAGACGCCGCACACTTCAGGCCGGATTTCTTTGTTTTCAAATAGCAAAAGAGCCATTTATTTAAAAAAAAAATGTGAAAGCTCGTTTGGCTTGGGAAACGGTCTTATTTTCAGACGAATCAAAGTTCAATATGCACGGATCGGGTGGATTGTGGAAAACAACATGTCAGAAGGCAAAGAGGTGAGATGCTAAATCCAAAACACACTAAAGGGACGGTAAAACATAGAGGTGGTTCAATTTTGGTCTTGCGTTGCTTCTTTGGCCAAGGAATCGGGCCAATTCGACAAGTGGAGGACATAATGAAGTCTGAAGACTATGTAACACCATGCTGCCTTTTTCCCATTGGGAAATGGAAGTTCCAACACGACAATGAACCCAAACACAAGTCGAAGTTGGCCACAAAGTGGATCGCAGACAAAAAGATTGAAGTTTTACCATGACCAGCCCAATCCCCAGACCTAGACCCAATAGAGAACCTGTGGAAAATTGTAAAGAGAAGAATTGGGAGCAACATTTTTAAGCACAAAAGTGACCTTTTCGCTGGAATTAAGAGGCAGTAGAATGACATTCCAAAAACGGTTATTAATAACCTTATAGCTTCAATACCCAGAAGGTATACAGCCGTTATAAAAAATAAAGGGTATGCAATTAAATGTTAACATTTCCTTGCCTTGAAGTAAGAAAATAGTTTGAAATTTAGTTGTAAGATCTAAGTTGCAAATGTTTTGCACAGCAATTTTACCAACTATGAAAGTATTTAGTTATTTATTTTTTGTTTAAGTAAAGACTGTCAATTTTTTTTTCCAGAAATTATAACGTAATATCAAAAGAGTTTAGAAAACTAAAGAAAGAATTGTGCTGTTTGATTTTCTAAACAATTTTTTTTTTAAAGAAAAATGTTGGAGGTTCTAGTTGCAAATGTTTTGCACAATACTGTAGGTACAAGAGAAGTATATGAGAACAATATGCAAATGGAAAATTATTCTGTTTTCAAAATTTTAAATGCTGTAAAAAAAGCTGAAAAATAAAAATCGTTTGGATTATGTAAAAAAGTATTTTGTTCATACAATATTTTGTACATACAGTATTTTGAGATAAAAAAAAATAAATTTGGTGGCGCAACAGTCCGTTAAGAACTAGGGCCTAGTGGCTTACAACCCACAATCATTCCTGTGTGCGGGTAATGTTGTGAGGAATAAAGGGGACCTACAGTTTTAAACCGAATGCGAACGGCTAATTTGAGAAAGCACTTTTCATGAAAAGAATTACTGTTGGAGGATTTGTCAATGAGGAAAAAAAACATTAGATGGCACAGGCAGTATTTTGAGAGGCAGTAATTTAAATACAGTATTATGATTTATTATCCATACAGTACTTTGACTCCAACCCAATTGTAAGTTCAACTTTAATTCATAAGCTAGTTAGTGAGTTATGAATTAATAAAAGAGGATGGGATCCAATCACTTCTCATTGATAACTTTTCATTGGTAACCGATACAAATGTTTAAAGTCAATTTTATTACTGGGAGAAATTGAAAAAGTAGATACGAGTATTCAATTAAAAATTAAAGTTTAAGCTGTTTTATGAGTTGATGTATTATAGGAGTTTAATCAATATGTTTATATTGGAAAACAATGTCTCTTAATATTACAAAACATGAATTTACTTGGAAGTCAGTATCTTCTTTTATTCTCTCAAGATATTTAACTCAAAATTAAATGTTTAGTACTTTTTAGTATTGTTTGTTTCAGGTTTTTATTCTTTTCTCAATTAGTAATAGCTTTTCAAAATAGTAATAACAAAGTTTTGTATAGAGCGAAGAAAGTTTGACGTCAATAATTTTGAGTCGAAAATTAATTTTTATCAGTTCGAAGTAGTTTTTTGTTAAAAAAAAACAACTTCAATCGAATTTTTCCCAAGAATTAGCAACAATATTTTGTACAAAATAAATCATTTTGAAGTTAATGCTCTCATTTGTTCTCGAAAGTTCGAGTCGAAAATCATTAAATCATTTTTTACCAAATTTTAGTAATATTTTTTGAAGTTTTAATTTTTTATAAAAAAAAACTGCCACTTGGATTTTTATCGAAATCATTATTAGTGAAGTACTTTTTTAAGAAAACAGAATGTTTTTTTTTTCAATTTTATTGAAAATAATATATACCTAATAAAATTTTACAAACAAAATATAAAAAAGTCAATTCATTCAAAATTCAAATGTACATACAAATGAATACAGCACTGGACAGAGAAATAGTACATCTATTGAAACAAAAATGTCTGTCATATTAAATATTTTTTGAATATTTTTTTGCTGTGTTATGTTGGCAGCAATTGAAACAAAAAACTAAAAATTTAATTTAAGAGAGAAATAGCACAGTCATTTGTAACAATGTAACTTGTTCGGGTAAAATTAAAAGTAAAAAAAATAATATTCGAAAGCACCTCTCTGAAAAATGTCTACGCGTGTTGATTGGACCATATAGTGAAAATGAGTAATATCGGCCCATTTAAATCATCCCCTAATATAATGACCGAAATCAATGAAGAATTCAACTTAAACATTTCGAGTAGGCTTGTAAGAAGGCGGAAAAACCCTTGCTATATAAGAAGAACATAAAGGCTCGATTGGATTTCGCGAAAACCCACCTGGTTTAAGAAGCGTTTTCTGGTCTTGGTGTGGGTCCGTTTCTAGGAATAAATGTTACGTTGGATACATTTACATATATGAACCGTTTACAATTGAGTCAATGCGAGTTAACTGGGTTTTCATGCATGATAATGGCCTAAAACATGCTGCAACGTTTTGACTTGTCCGGCGCAAAGTCCGGATCTTAACCCCATAGAAAATTCATAGAATAATTTTAAGATTAAGATCCGACAGCAAACATTCACTAATTCGAATAAATATTTGCAAATTATTAAAAAGTAGTTCTTTCATATTGTTTATTTATAACGACTGCAGAAAGTTTTAATTACAAATGAAACTGGTAGGGTTTATAAATCACAAGTCAAACATTTTTGCAAAATTGTTAAAAACTGATGTTCGATTCGAATATCTCGAGAATAAATAATGAAGGTATTGAATTCAAAATTTGTTCATTATATATAGTATAAAAAATCCAATCGGTAATTTTAACTTCCCATAGGAAGTTATTGTGATCGGTCCGATTTGTCGAATTGAAAATTTCGACATTTCTTGACGTTTCAAGGTCACTAGAATCTAAATAAAATATTTTTAGAGAGATGTCCGTGTGTGCGTGCTTACGTACGTTTGTACGTTCGTACGTCCGCACATTCGTACGTTCAAGAAGCTTTTTTCGTCATCCATATTTCGAGAACCAGTAGAGATATCGATTTTAAATAAATTGTGTTATTCAGAAAATAACACAGAAAGATGCAGAAAGGACTCTCAAAAAATTTGGTTAACTCAAAATATCTTACGAACCAATACCGCTATCGACTTGAATTAAATTTAATATAATATATTTTAGCATGATGCCAAACCGATGTAATTTTGAAAAAAATAAATAAATTTTATTTGCAAAATAATTTTATGCAACAAGGAATAACGTTTTTGACAACTGGTCAAATTTTGAGAAAAAATGTACAAAAAAGTTAAACCTCAAAAACAAAGTTGGTGAAAATTACTTTGCTACTTAAATATCTTTTTGAAAATTAAAGTTATTGTCTTCAAATTAATTTCATCTTATAAAAAATATAATTTTCAACATTCAGTAAAATTAAAAAAAAAACGAATCCACGTTTTTGTACAAAAAGTAAAATCATATAAAAAACATTACTGAAACTTCATAAAAATTGATTTTCGACTTAAATATCTTTTCAAAAATTGAAGATATCGACTTTAAACTAATTTCATCGTAAATATAACTTCCTATGGGAAGTTAAAAATATTGTCTTCGACATTCAGTAAAGTTTGTATAAAATTCCAAAAGTCTGTTTTTCTTTTAATAAAAATTAAAATTTACAAAAAATAGTACTCAAAATCGATATATCGTGAATAAATAAAAGTATTCACTTCAAGATATTAACATTATGTGCTAAATTTTCTTAGAAAAATCCAATTTGTAATTGTTTAAATAAGAAATAAAAACTTTAAAGAAATGCTTCTAAAATTGGTAAACATTGGTTTTCGACTAAAAATCTCGTTAACTAAAATAGATTTTGAAATCAAATTATTTCATCATATGCAAAATATTGTTTTATAATTTTTAGTAAATTTTTTAGACGAAAGCTACAAAAACAACAAAAAAGTGATAAGAAATGGTTTTCGACTTAGGTAGTTTTAGAAGAATGAAGAAAGGTATTGACTTCATATTATTTAACTCACACAAAATATTGTTATGAATATTTTGTTAAAGTTACAAGCAAGACAAATCGAGATATGGGATGGGAAGTTATCAGTGTGGGTCGCATCCCAGAGTCTTTTTTAATCAAGGTTTGATACCACTTGTATACATTCATTTGTATAAAATGATTGCAACTTACCAGGCCACTAAGTTCCTCGAAGTTGCTCATGGAATTAATTAGCTGTAAACTTGAATAACACAATGCGCAGAAATTATTGATCAAATCACAATACCAAATTACCCTTTGTATTATTTCTGAGTTAGGTATCACTTCATCACTTCATTCCGCTCCCGAACTCATCAACCAAGTATCGAAAATGTCTCTATAATAATAATAATAAAGTATTAATTAGTCAAATATACATTTTGTGTGAGATTAGCCATAGATAGAACAAACCATACAACTATATAATTACTTTGGTAAGGAGAACAAAAGTCAACACCGCTCGCTACACGAGATACTTTTTCGTGTGGTGCAATTTAGATACTATTTAATTATTTTATTTTCACCAAAATTGACACTTATGTTTTTTTATTTATAATTCTTTCGTTGGGTGATATGGTTAAGGCTATTATTTTATTTTTTGTTTAATTGATTACATTTAAAGTAGCTTTGAACTTTTACATTATTTGAGATCAGAGAGGGGAATCACTAATTTAGTATTGTTGTTGTATAACATGGACAAAAGAGTACTCACTACAAATTCTTGTTTCAGTTAGATGCGTTCACAGTTGAACGCAAATTATTACTGGTCTGGTCCATATTTTGTATTTTATTTGAATAAATTTCTATACCTGTGGGATTGAAACTTGTACGTGGTGTTAAGGTATTTACATATAAGGTGCATTTACTCGTAAGTAGTCGGACGAAAATAAAATACCTGCGCTGATACTCGCGTATACCATATACCTGCAACCTCACATGTCACTAACAAAATTACCAAAGCCGTTGATTGTTCAGCACATTTGGTTGTGCCATAGAAATAATTTGAGGACTTGTGCGAGAGTTAAAATTCCACAGAGTCAGGTTGATAAATATAATTTTCTGTTTAACAATAGAAATAATGATAATGACAATGCCGTGTTATGGAATCTACAAAGGTTTTTAAATATTGCGTTGATATATAGAACAGTAACTTTTGTAATATTGACTCACCAAAATAAAAAGGATATCAGTTCTGCTGTATTTACTCGTACAAAAAACAAGAGTAATAAGTCAGCCGCAAAAGTAGTGAGATCTAAGAATACGCCAAGTTCTAACGAAGGTTTAATAACAATTTATTTTTCCGAATGTTATATCGAAGATATTTTTTAATAATGACAGATAATTTCTAAAGATTACTCGCTAAAGTTGGTTCGGCCTACCTTAGTATGTTTTAGAAAAATAAAATGTGGGTGATAATAAAATAACGGAAAACTTCCCAAGTAATTCAAATTCATATTAGCCAGTAATAAATTATTCAATTGCAATTATCTGTCATTATTTTAAAGTAAAGTTTGTTGTATAAAATAAGAAGTTTTCATATTTGTATGTCTCATTATTCTGCCGTGGAAACTTATTATCCTGGAACTAGGACTGTCATGCAAGTGGTCTTGGGTTCAATCCCTGTTTGTGCCACATAAAAGTTTTTTTTTTTCACGGGTACCTACTGCCTCTTGCGAGGAATTGACAGATCCTACATGATTATATCTTATCGTGAAAAGTGCTTTCTCAAATTAACCGTTCGGATCCGGGCATACAAATTGTAGGTCCCCTTCATCCCTGAAATGCCTCGCACACAGAATGGTTGAGAGTTGTAAGTCACTAGGCTCTGCTTCTCTACAAACTGTTGCGTCACCTAATTTTTTGTTTTTAGACTTATTATTTAGGTTTTTTGTATACAGCAGGACTTGACTCCTTTTTCTAAAATGTATGTTTTTCGTGTGATTGCACTGCTCTTTGCAAAGTTTTATAAAATAATCCATTGATTGTGCGAAAGAGGTAATACAAATATAAAAGATACAATGTTGATGAAGTTTTTGTCAATGAATTAATCCCAAAATTCCTGGTTAGTTTTATTGCAAGGATTCGATTCTGGGGTGTTTTGTTTTATTAACTGATAATAAATATCTTCACAGGTACCTTGTACATTATGTATGTTCTATGTTTATGAATGAGGCCCAAACCACTCTACTGAATTTCATGATGCTATACGATTCACTTCTCTTTTTGGAAGAGACTGGGATACGACCCAGACTGATAACTTACCATCCGTAAACGTCAGTCGATTTGTCTAAAACCTTAACAAAAAAAGAGGCTGGGATGCGACTCACACTGATAACTTCCCATCCCTACTGTCGATTTGTCTTGCTTAAAAGTTTGTCTATATGTATCAATTTTTACCAAATTTGCGTACTATTTTTTGTAGATTTTACTTTTTTATGAAAAAAATTACTGAATATCGAAAACAATATTTTCTGTGAATTAAAATAAGTTTAAAGCCAATATTTTTAATTTTTGAAAAGCTTTTTGAGTCGAAAGTAAATTTTTACCAAGTTTTAGTATTTTTTTTTTAGGTTTTTATTTTTTGTTAAAAACTGTCAATTCGATTTTTCTCAAAATTTTATCACATGTCAAAAACATTAGTCTTCGTTGCACAAAGTTGTTTTGGAGATGAAATCATATATTGGTCGTAAAATTTTCGAGGTGACAAATTTTTTTTTCCAGTTTTTTTTGATTTATAAAAAAAAACCGTTAATTGGATTTTTTTCCAAGAATATACTTGTTTTGTATTACGTTACAATATATAATATAAAATTTAATTCAAGTCTCTAGCGTCATTGGTTCATGAGATATTTAGGGTTAGCTAAAATGTTCACCTTTTTTTTAAACTGCTATGGTAAAAAAACCACAGACGCAATTTTCTTAAGAGCCCTTTCTGCATCTTTCTGCCTTATTATCTGTATAACAAAATTTATTTGACGTCGATATCTCTTCTGGTTCTTGAGCTATGGAAGACGAAAAAAACGTCGCGAACGTACGGACGTACGGACGTACGAACAATAACTTCCTATGGGAAGTTAATATTCAAAACAATATTATGTGTGAAATAAATAAATAAAAAAAATGTTGTCTGAAGATTTAACCATTTCTGGAACTGCTGATACCTTAGCATTTTCTAATATTGACGAAGCAGTTTCAAATTTTTATAAGATCCTTAGTTATTGTTTGGAAAAAAGCTATAGTCACATCCCTGTGCTACAGAGTACGGTCCTTGATCTTTCGCGTTGAATGATGACTGCTCACTGCTCAGCCGGTCTCGATGCATGGTATTTCCCCGATAGTATTAAAAAAGTGTAGTAGTGCTTTAGTTGAACCCCTTACGTTCAACTTTCGTTCAAACTTTCTCTAAAAACAAGTAAATTTCCCAGTATATCGAAGAAGTCATTTCGAACATCAATTTTCAAGAAAGGTAAAAAGGCGGATATAAATAAAATGCACGACTGGGTCGCACGAACTTGCTCCTGTATGCAAAGAGTCTGTTTAAAAAAGTATCTATATAATATTTAAAAATATACCTGTAAAATAAGTTTGTCTTCAAAGATATATGTGCCATTTGATTTGTCGAAAAAAACTCCGTTTTTCAATTTTTTGGGAGGGGGTTACATTTAATACAGGTAAAATAATTTAAAAAAAACTAATTTAAGATTCAAAATTTTACCTGAAAAATAAGTTTGTCTTCAAAAATTGAAATGCCATTTTATAAATCAAAAAACCCTTGATTTTTCAAATTTTTTTTTGAAAATCGTTAGAGCGGTTTTTTTTAAAATTAATTTTTTATATATAAAAATTTTCAATTTTGTTCTAAAAATATTTTTGGTATGCAGTTGTTTAGTGATTGTAAATATACGTTCTATATTTCAATTTCGTAAAAAAATGTTCACCCGTTTTTGAGATATAGAATTTTGAAAAAAAAAAATTTCAATATTTTTTTAAAAATCCAAACAATAAAATATTGCACTTTTGATAATCAAATATTGTTAAGGCAATATAAGAGCTCGTTCAGAAAAAAAAATTATTGAAATCGGTTCATAAGTTGCTGAGAAAATTAAAAAACAAAAAAAACGGTTCTATGAGCGGTACCTTTCCTGAGCAATACAAAAATATGTTTTTCTTATTAAAAGAAGCCAAGTTAAAAAATAAAATTTTAGAGAAAATTTAAAAAAAATCTATCGGTTTGTTTTTGAGAAAATTCGAATTTTCGTTTTTTGACCAAAAAAATTGTATGGGGCCACTGTTAGTTTTGATCTTAAAAAAACAAATGAAAAAAAAAACCTTAACTTCCAAGTTTGAACTCAATCGACCCAATCGTTTAGGCTGTAGGAGCGTGGACAGACAGACAAAATTGACCGGACGGAATCGCGGGACCCACTTTTTTCGACTTCTCTACCATCGTAATATCATGTTTGATTAAAATCTCGAGTTCGAAATTTTGCACGAATGCAAAACTTGCCATATATAGTTCCTATATGTCGCAAGTAAAAACTACAGGCTAATTGCAAAGCTTTCTTGCATTCCTAAATTGTTTGTGAGAGTGTAGCATTTTTTAGTAAAAATTTGCGAACAGCAACATGGTTTTATGAAAAAAAGATCAACGTTATAAATCTCCTCACATATGTATATGCTCAAACATATGTTCAAACGCTTCGGAACAATTTTATGAAGTTACACTGACTTTTCTAAAGCTATTGACCAACTTAGTCACAGAATTATTTTATTTAAACTCAAAGCTCTTGGTTTTCCACCATTTTTGTTAGCTTGAATCAAATCATACCTTGAAAACAGATCCTATGAGGTATTTAGAAATTGTCATTCTGAACCTTTTGTTGCTCAGGGAAGTCATCTTGGCCCTTTTTTTCATTCTGTTTATTAACGACGTATCGTCATGTCTACGCTTAAGTGAAGTTCTCATTTTTGCTGACGACATAAAGATTTTTAAAATAATTATTGTTATTATTATTTTTATTGTACTACTCGTACTAGAATGTCAGCTTGTTAGACTTGACCATTCCTTTTAATTTCATTGAATGTTTTTGAACAACAACAACAACTTGAAGGTGCTACCACTCATTGTTTTTGGCTGGAGATATAGCTATTTCGTGCTTTGCCACTTTTGCACTCATCAGTCTCTTTTTTTGTGGTGCTGAGCTTTAATCCAATTTTATTTGAAAAACTTTTTATGCACAACATAGGATTCGAACCCACGCATATCAGATTTGCTCAGTCTTAGAAGTCGTGTGCACTACGCACTCCACTACTTTAGACCACTGACGTCACAGGTCGAGATGTGCTAATTGTTTATCAAATGCATTTGAAGCATCAACATTTTTATAAGCTCCTTTAAGTATGCTGTTTTTTAAAATAATAAAGTCCACCCATGATCGTATCCTTTTTAAATATAGAGATTCTTTTTTTAACCATTCATCGAGAATGTGGAATGCTTTACCGAACTCTGTTTTTCTCTCCCATTTTAATATTCAAAATTTTAAGATTCGGATATTAATAACCCCTTGAGTGCCTGTACATTATAAAAAAAAAAAGCAAAATTCTTGGCCAAAACATTAAATTAAATTAATTAAAAAAACACTCTTTATGATTTAAATTGTATTTAGACAAACTGCAACAAGCAATTAATTGTGGACCAACAGTACCAGATTTTCCTAATTTCTGTGGTCAAACTTATGTATTTATAAATTTATAATATTGTATCTGGCGCTTTTGCAAATTACTATTCCAATAATTGCATAAATGTTTACAAATGATTACAGTTATAAGTTTTTCTCAAAAGTTGTTCATCCATCTATGCAAATACTTAGTTTAATATTAATTTTGATTACTAGCCAGATTGTTGGTAATGTAGTGAAAGATATGAACGCAATTATTGTGCTTGTAAAAATTTTGCATGGACAAAAATAAACGATACAACTTTTTAAAAAATAGAATATTTATTAAATAGCTATCAATATCTTAAATAATGTTGGTACTTATGCTTCTACTATTTCATCTTTGTTTTCACTTGTTGTCGCTCCCGTTTTCGTCGCAGGATTACTTGTAACTGCCTTAGATGAATTTGAAGGCCTTGATGGTGCTCCTATTTATGAAATTAAATAATTGTAACTAATAAAATCATCAAAGATTGATTTGATTATAATGTTCATACCAAATCCTTTTATTGTTGCATTTATAATAGTTGCTAAAGGTAATTCAAAACAAGTATACAAGAAAAATGCAAAGAAAAATGATATGACCACACTTGCAGCTATGTACATACTCTAAAAAATTATGCGCAATACAAAAATATTGAAATCAAAATTATAAAGAAATTCTTACCAATACTAAATTATTAATAAATATCGGTTGACGAATACAACCCACAATACAACGAATGATTATAGTATGAATCAAGAAAACTTGGAAAGACAATCGTCCCAAAGGTGCAAATATCCTCAAAGAACAGAATCTATAAAATATGGCTAGAAATTAAATAGAATTACGAATTAAATTGGTAGGATTTAATTTAAAAAAACAAACAAATACTTACATCCTATTTTAAAAGCCATCAAAAGCACCAAGGAACAACACCATATTGCCCAAATGTTTCGGAACATACCAGCATAGATGGCGATCCAAACAGAAGGTTTTATGAATTCAAAACTATAAAATATTTGTCCCGACAAGAGCATAAGGAATGGCAATGGAAGAGATATCACGACAATTCTGTTAAGTTTGGATTTCTTTCCTTTCATGTCCAAGCCTTCATCTTTGTATTTCAAAAAAATCAAAGCTGTGATTGTTCCAAAAACAAAGCCTCCGAAATTCATGTAAAAAGGAGCATAACCTTTGTAGATTGTTTCTCCATTAGTCCAAAACAAATACCGATAAGAACTATGAAAAAGAAAAGTTGTTGTGGAAATGGAAACATTGAGTTAAAGATTAATTTGTAAGTTACTCAGGAGTTTCCTGGTGCGCTGCATCAAGCTCAAGAAAATATGTTACCAATCCCGTACAGAGGAATGAGATTATAATGGCGAATCCTAGCACATAATTTTTGGTTTTGGGAAACCTTAAAATACAAATCAAAAATTGTAGTTTTAATGAAAAGTGCTTCAGGAAACAAGCTACTGAAGTATCAACAACGTGTAAATTCCAGAGAAGACTTAACATAGAATATAACTTACCTTGCCATAAAAATGAGTAAACCAGCAAATATCACATAAAGCTGAAAGTCTGTAGCAAGATACCAGGTTTGTTGAAGACACTAAAATTGAATGAAATTAATATTTTGTTTTTCAAAGAAAAATTTAAAATATAGAAAAACTTACACTTTTTCTTAAAGTAAAGTTATTAATGAACAGCAAGTTTCTCCACCATGTTTCCTGACATAGTACATTTTCAGCGCCAACAGTGTGTTTCCAAAATGGTCCTTCTTGAAATCGGGGCAAGACTGAGCCGTTTAAAAGAATCATAAATGCCAACGAAGGTGCAAGCCTTAAGTATGAATAAATGCGTATTTCAGTTTTACTTTTAAACTGTTTTTATTTTTGAATACTCGCATATCAAAATTTACCTTAAATATCGATACAAAATCATTTGAACCCATTCTGCAATTCCAGGTTTCTTCGAAGCGAGCGTTTTTTGAAAATGAATACACAACAAAAAACTGCTCATTACCAAAAATACTTGAATTATAACAGTTCCATTTATAAATAGTTGAGTTTCCATTTTATAGAATAGTTGTTCTATGAACTGAGTATTCTGTAGAGGTACCCCTTTGATTGAAAGCAGAACATGGCCAAAGACTACCAAAAGAGTAGCAAAGAATCTATAGGTCTCCAAAAACCTTAAGTCTCGTGCCAGTTCACTTTTCGATGGTACCACGAGGCGATAATAATTGCGAAACATTGAAAACGAGGTCAACATGGTATCCTCTAATGTTGTCAGTTGTCACATATTCGAAAATTTAGAAAACGAAAAGCCTTTCATTTTTATAAGACGTTAATAATTTACAAATCAAAAAACTTACGAAGAGTGTGCAAATGTTGTTGGTAAAATGTATTGCCTTGAAAATTAACCTGTTTACTTTTCAATTGACGATCATAGTTGGATGAGACGATAACCAAAAACAAGAGTGTTCCAATAAGACTCAAAAAGACGATTTCTAAATAATCTGCAATAAATACGGACATTCATATCAACAAAAAAAATCAAAAAGCTTTAAAGAATTTTTCTCACTGTAATTTGGATGTGTTTCATTGGTAACGCAATATTGGACAAAAGATCGCGTTTGTAAATTATACCGTTTTTCAAAATCATAATTTAAACAAATATTAATGGTTTCTTCATTTTGAAATCTTACTTCAGCATCGATTTTATTTATGTCGGAAAAGTATTCAACTAGCTGTGGAGATATGAAAATATACCGTAAAATAGTGTGAGCTTATTTTAAAATCTGCTATTTATTGTTTATATATGTACTTCTGTATTCTTTATTGTTCCGGCGTAAAGTTCATGCCTTAAAGATGAATTTAACTTACTGACGGTTTGTTGACAATCAGTCAAACAGACTCCAAAGTAAAGATAGTTGTGTTGAAAATGAAGTTTTGTTGCTGATGAAAATGTCTACATACAAAAAATTCAAAATGGTTAATATGATATAAATATAGTTAGAAATACATTTTATTTATTTATTTTTATTTGGCAACTAATTAATAAAATTATTAAAATAAATAAAAGAAAAAATAATAAATATCATCCATTAACTTTAAAGCTAGTGTTTAACGATACATAGCGAATTTAAATTTGTTTGAATAAAAAGCTGATGGGGATGGGGTAAAGCCAACTTTTTCAAAAAATAGTTTAATTTTTGAGATGTTCCGATGGATGTAGGTAAGTTATTTAATGAATTGACAGTGGGTATATTGACAAGATGCATATTATTTATACGTAGATTATAAAACTATTATCACTTTGCTTGAAAAATTCTTTCAGTACTTTGAAATTGTAAAAGTGCCTCATAGGTAGATAGAATTCTCAAATCCTTGAATAAGAGCCAACTTTCAGTTAATCCATGTTTGTGGCAAATGATTCTAATTAGATGTTTTTGAACAATCAACTAGGGTCTTTAAGTACTAGCATATGAACCACCCCAGCTATCTAGCTGTATTATATTTTAGAGTGTGCAAGCCCGTAATATATTGAAGTTAACTCCTGGTTTTGATGGAATACCGTATGAATTTTATAAAAATGCATGTCATCTCTTATTGTAGAAATACAAAAGTTATTCACTGAGATTCTTGAAACTGCAACGCTACCATCATCATTCAGAAAATCCATTATATACCCACTGTTCAAGAAAGGAGATACAAATGTTGTGTCAAACTATAGAGGACTTTCATTTACTACAGTTCTATTGAACAGACTGTTAGCTTGGTTAGAAAAAAACAACATCGTCAATAAATTTCAAGCTGCATAAAGAACTTACTATTCTACTGTGGACCAAGTTTATAATCTTTCATGCATAATTCAACTTCAACTCTGCAAAAAGAAGAAACTCTACGCTTTTTTCATCGATCTTAAGGTTGCTTTTGATAGCATTGACAGGAATGCTCTTATTTATAAGCTATCGACTCTGGGAATATCTTCGAAGCTATTGGCTACTATAAAGTCTCTTTATAAGGATATTACTGCAGCTTTTTGGGATAGTTCGTGTTTGTCAGACTTCTTCCCCACTAAGAAAGGTGTTCGTCAAGGATGTGTGCTAAGTTCTCTTCTTTTCGTTCTGTTTTTAAATGATCTTCATGCGGAACTTCAAATTAACGCCCTCTTATATGCGGACGATATTGTACTGTTGTCAGATAATCCTTCCAATTTGCAACAGCTAATTGAGAGTTTTAAGACTTACTGCATTCAATGGAATATTGAAATAAATCTTGATAAGTCGGAAATAGTAATATTTCGCAATGGTGGAAGAAGGGCAGCGTGCGAAAAATGGTTTTACAATAATTCTGAAATAAAGGTGTCTAATCACTACAAATATCTTGGCGTAGTGTTTAATTACAAAATGTCTTGTAATGAGCATCTAACAAACAGATTGGGAGCATCTAAAAATTTCATCAATGCAACGTGGTCCAACACTCAACAAAGTTTAAAATATACAATGCCGCCTCAAAAGCTATTATGTTGTACTGTGCTCAAGTTTGGGGATAACGCGAATACAACTAAGTTGAAAAATTGCAGCGTTTCTTCATGAAAAGATGCTTTTTACTGCCCGATAATACGCCTAACTATGCTCTGCACATTGAAACAGGTTTACCGAAGGGCTTTCTGGTTTTCTGACGCCCCTTCAGCTACATTTTTCTTTCATAAGACAAAATCTAAATATTCCTAATAATAGATTACCCAACATTTTATCGAAAGCCATTATAAACAAGAAAATCTTCTGGGCTAAGGAATGGTGGGATCTTTTTCATTGATGTTCGTTGGATTTTTCTTTTGACATGAATCTACTTGAATGGCTCAGCTTACATAACATTCTATTACTGAAAATGAAAGAAAAACACTAGACTGAATTTACAGTTAGTGCGACACAGTCTCAATTTCACGATGAATATTCCAACTTGATGTACTCTGGCATACCGAACTACTTTGATGACTCCAATTCACGTGATATGATTGCCATAATTTTTAAAGCTCGCTGCTGGCTCCTTAATATCAATGGAAGAGCCTTCCAAGGAGATACAGATGGAATATGAACATTATGTAATATGGATGAATCGAAAAATACCATGCACTTCATTGGAACCTGCCCAGTATTCAAAACGTACAGAAGAAAATTTCTTGGCCGCGGCATGCTTTCTCATTCTCAACTTCTCAACATTCTTAATGGCTACTGAATTTTCATAACTTATGTATGTAACTTAATCTACTTACTAAGCTTATATATTTTTAAATTTCCTTTTTAACCTGACAGGCAACTTAAAGTTATTGTGAAAACTAATTTAAACCAGCAATACTCATTTTTTTGTAAAATCTTTTTGAAAATAAAATTATATATCTATCTATTGAAGTTAACATTTTTTTTGAGCAGAATGGTTTTAACAGATACATTTTTCTAGTAATGAGCATCAAATAATTTTTTATTTGCAAATATAATCTTTCCAGTTAAGGTTAAAATCAATTGTAACTCCCAGATATTTAAAATTGTACACTTAATCAATTTCGGAACAAGAATCGGAACAAGAACCAACAGCTTGAAAATTAATTCTACCACAACCATGTAAAGGAAAGGTTAATTGTCAACAATTTAACCCATGAAATATAAAATTGTAATTGCAAACCTGATGACTAACAGTTTTGAAGGACATTATTTAAGTTTTTTATACTAAAGATTAACTTATGAACAAGGAACCAAGTTCTTAGAATTTCGAGACCTTCTTCAATTTGAATGTTACAATTATGTCCTGAATTTGACTGATAGGTAAACGATATATCATCCGCAAAAGCCGTAGGAAGGCCATTCAATTACAACCTAAAGAGGGAGTTAATATAAACTAGAAAAAACAAAGGACTGAGTACGGAGCCCTGAGATACTCCAGATTTTAGATATCGAGCTTCTCTAATTACATCATTTACTACTTTTGAACTCTTTCTTTTAAATATGACTTCAGCCATTGAAAAATAACTCTCTAAATCTTGCATTATATAATTTACTTAGCAGTAAATCCTGATTCACCATGTCAAAGGTTTTAAACATATCAATAAAAAAAAACATAGTCAGTTTATTAGGATTCAAGCTGCCATAGAGTTGCCTGAAAAATTGAAGAATTGCATCTTCGGTTGACTTTTCAGACCGAAATCCAAATTGATTTTCGCTAAAAAAAAACAATTTTTATCTAAGAAAGAACTAATCATTTTTACTTGCAACATATAGGAACTATATGGCAAGTTTTGCATTCGTGCAAAATTTCGAACTCGAGATTTTAATCAAACATGATATTACGATGGTAGAGAAGTCGAAAAAAGTGGGTCCCGCGATTCCGTCCGGTCAATTTTGTCTGTCTGTCCACGCTCCTACAGCCTAAACCATTAGGTCGATTGAGTTCAAACTTGGAAGTTAAGGTTTTGAGCAGATTTGCGTTAGGCGTTTTTTTCATTTTTTTTTTAAGATCAAAACTAACAGTGGCCCCCATACAATTTTTTTGGTCAAAAAACGAAAATTCGAATTTTCTCAAAAACAAACCGATAGATTTTTTTTAAATTTTCTCTAAAATTTTATTTTTTAACTTGGCTTCTTTTAATAAGAAAAACATATTTTTGTATTGCTCAGGAAAGGTACCGCTCATAGAACCGTTTTTTTGTTTTTTAATTTTCTCAGCAAATTTTGAACCGATTTCAATAATAATTTTTTTCTGAACGAGCTCTTATATTGCCTTAACAATATTTGATTATCAAAAGTGCAGTTTTTTATTGTTTGGATTTTTAAAAAAATATTGAAATTTTTTTTTCAAAATTCTATATCTCAAAAACGGGTGAACAGTTTTTTACGAAATTGAAATATAGAGCGTATATTTACAATCACTAAAAAACTGCATACCAAAAATATTTTTAGAACAAAATTGAAAAATTTTATATATAAAAAATTAATTAAAAAAAAACCGCTCTAACGATTTTCAAAAAAAAAATTGGAAAAATTAAGGGTTTTTTGATTTATAAAATGGCATTTAAATTTTTGAAGACAAACTTATTTTTCAGGTAAAATTTTGAATCTTAAATTAGTTTTTTTAAAATTATTTTAACTGTATTAAATGTAACCCCCTCCCAAAAAATTGAAAAATGGAGGTTTTTTCGACAAATCAAATGGCATATACATCTTTGAAGACAAACTTATTTTACATGTATATTTTTAAATATTATATATGTAGATACTTTTTTAAACAGACTCTTTGCATACAGGAGCAAGTTCGTGCGACCTAGTCGTGCACTTTATTTCAATAGTTTTTCGAATTTTTTAGAAGGTGGGAAGAGGAGATATAAAAATATAATGTTTTATAATAATGCACATTTTTTTCTGTGTGAGACCATTTCTATTTCGTCATTCCTTCTCTTTTGTATTAAGTCCTTAAACCCACCCATGAAATCGGAAATCGGGAGATATTTTAAAAATAAATAAGTGCAATGCAGTATAGAAGAGTGGAATAATATAAATATGCAACTTAATTTCCCTCTGGATACTACAAATGTTGTAAAAACACACCATCGTATTTATACGCAGTCAAGGCTATACATTGTATTAAATATAAAATGGAATATTAAGATTTATTTAGCGTTTTATTTTAATGGCTCAAGCCATTTTTTTGGCACAGCATCTATTTCGTGCCATGTCCAATATCCAGCTTAAGTATTAATGCCAGACTGATAAATTGTCAAAATTTTAAGATATGTTACTCAATATTGAAACTATAAAAAAAAACAAATATATAAAACAGCAAGACACACGCATGAAGTTGCTTCGAAATAGTTGTACATACATACTTTGTTCAATCTTTTTTGATAAGACCCCCGTCTCAATTGTTTAATTTAGTTTCAAAAGCGATGAAAAGTAAAGGCAAAAACTAAGGATAAGATAGAAGCCATGAACATGCATACTAGCCGAAACTACTAATAGGCTGAGCTTAACAGAAAGTAAAAAAGAGGCTGGGATGCGACCCACACTGATAACTTCCCATCCCTTCTGTCGATTTGTCTTGCTTAAAAGTTTGTCTTTATGTATCAATTTTTACCAAATTTGCGTACTATTTTTTGTAGATTTTATTTTTTTTATGAAAAAACGGACTGTTGGATTTTTATAAAAAAAATTACAGAACATCGAAAACAATATTTTCTGTGAAATAAAATAAGTTTGAAGCCAACAATTTTAATTTTTGAAAAGCTTTTTGAGTCGAAAATAAATTTTTACCAAGTTTTAGTATTGTTTTTTTTTAGGTTTTTATTTTTTGGAAAAAAAACTGTCAATTTGATTTTTCTCAAAATTTTATCGAATGTTGAAAACAATATTTTTTATAAGTAAAAATTAGTTAAAAGCCATTATCTCAAATTTTTGAAAAGATATTTTAGTCAAAAATCAATTTTTACCAACTTTTGTTAATTGTTTTTAGGTTTTTAATTTTTTGTACAAAAACTGTCAATTCGATTTTTTTCAAAATTTTACTGAATGTTGAAAATAATATTTTTTTAAAGGTTAAAGTAGCCAATATCTCAAAGTTTTGAAAAGATATTTGAGTCGAAAATCAATTTTTACCACCTTTTATACATTTCTTTTTAGGTTTTTATTTCTTGTAAAAAAAAACTGTCAATTTGATTTTTCTCAAAATTTTTCCTAATGTTGAAAATAATATTTCTTATAAGTAAGTAAAAATTAGTTAGAAGCCATTATCTCAAATTTTTGAAAAGATATTTGAGTCGAAATTCAATTTTTCCCAACTTTGAGTAATGTTTTTTTTAGGTTTTTATTTTTTATAAAAAAAAATGTCAATTAGATTTTTTCAAAATTTTATCAGATGTCAAAAACATTATTCTTCGTTGCACAAAATTGTTTTGGAGATGAAATCATATATTGGTCGTAAAATTTTCGAGGTGACAAATTTTTTTTCAGTTTTTTTGATTTATAAAAAAAACCGTTAACTGGATTTTTTTCCAAAAATATACTTGTTTTGTATCACGTTACAATATATAATATAAAATTTAATTCAAGTCTCTAACGTCATTTGTTCATGAGATATTTAGGGTTAACCAAAATGTTCACCTTTTTTTTAAACTGCTATGGTAAAAAAAAAGTGAGCCGTCATGGGACGCCTGGCAGATGTGAAACATTGTTTGTATACAAGTAATATGCATAAAAGATAATATATTTACAGGAATTAAATATAGCCTAATGAAAAAATGAAGTACCTACCTATTACGAATTTCTCACAGTTGGTAGGTGATTTTTTTTTAAAATGATAAAACAAAAGGAGGATTGGAACATAAATAAAAGATCCAAATTTCAATTATCAAATTATTCAAATTATCTGAACCAACATAAAGAATGCATTTTTGTTTTTATTTTAAACTACATTATGTACATAGGTATTTACAAATACTGTACCTAGGTACCTATCTACTAATCTCAAACAAAGTGCTAAGCAGCGTTGGAACCTCAGTAACAAAATTTCGGAGCAGATTTGCAGCAAAAGTGAAGTAAATCAAAAATTTCCGAAGTAGATTTGAAAATGAAAGAAAAACTCAAGTTTTCAAAAACTGTATTTTTAACAAAAATTTATTTAACGGAAATAAATAGGTATTTTTAACACTAAATTAAATAAGAAATTAGAGTTGAAAACAAAAAAACTATATTTTTAACAAAAATATTAATTTTTTTAAACAAAAAATGAATCACAAACGGGTTTAGACTTCAGAAACTAAAAACTATTCATAATACATATATAAATATTTTTGGTTTTTATTGATTTTATTTTAGAATGTATTTGACTTGGACAAATTTCAATTCTCTTATAAATTTAATAAATTCAAGCGGTGATTCAAAAATTTGTTTTCCATCTGCTATTAATGATCGTGAAAACATTAAATTTTCAACTGTATTGACATGCAAACGATTTCTTATTTTAGTTTTCAATAAATTCATTTCGGAAAACTTTCTTTCAGCTGCGGCGCTGCTGTGTGGTAAAACGGCTAGAGATAACATATAGTCAGATAAGTTTTGGAACATAAATTCTTCCATTTTATTAGTGGTTGTTTTTAATGAGTACCAATAAAGATAACTAAATCTTGCTGATCTATGTTGCTTATATTAAGTAAGAAAAATTACGATTCCGTTCAGAGACAGAGATTCAGAGCAGAGTTGTTTGGAGAATACACGGTGCTGTCATTTAATTTCATTTGGTTTGGCTTCACAATTTTTTAGTGTGGAAAAAAGGAGCAGATCTGAAAAAAGCGGAGTGGCGAAGTAGATTTGTTTTCTCCCTCAAAACTGGAGTAGATTTGCTTCGATCGAAGTGAGGTTTGAACCCTGGTGCTAAGTGTATGGATAATTGATATTATCACTGTCCGGATACTAGTAGGAATTCCCTATGAAATTTTATGAAATAAATACCTAGCTGCCTACCTGCCAATACCTTTTATACCTATATAAAATTTAAATTTAAAATCAAACCCACCTGAAAAAAAAATCACCTACCAATTGATATCTATCTACAAAAACAAATCTTTAAAGCTCAAACAAATCTAATGTTCAAATACTGAAGAAAAACTTAATGCCAAATAAAAGCAAAATACCCATACCCACTCGCCAAAATATACATAACTATAACCAAACGTATAACTACCCCTATATTCTTCTTCTTCACAAAGATCTGCACGACAAAAATTGCATCGTAGCTTTGTGTACATAATACAAACCATGGTTGATATACAAAGATCGTACACAAGGAGAAGCAGCCTTATAAATGTAAATAAAAACAAAAATCGGTACAAAATACTGAACAGCTGATGTAAGCATACAAAAATTTCATTCATCCCCTTATTAGACACATAAGCCATTGCCGTTTTTCATATAAAAATGCATTGATATAAGGAAATTACAAAAACAAATTCATCGACCTTCATATGGAAGCTTAGTATATATGAAAACATATACAAATACAATGAAAATAAATGTGTTCACTTTTTGGCTGCAAAATTAACTGTCTCCCTTATTCTGCTGGCTGCTTATGGGAATGGAAATAATATTTTTCTCTCGCACCCCCGAAATTTATCCACTTTTCGATACTATCACCAACGAGACCGCGCGGCGTGCGGTCGCCCTAAAAATTTCTGCTCATGAGAGTACTATGGTTTTCATATACAAAGTCCGGTACCAGCGCATGTTTTTCCTTGCAACAATGAAGTGCGAAAGAGAAAGGAAGAAATAAAAAATGAAATAGAAATAAATCTGTCTCGGCATGCACGTACAATACAAGCAATTCCTTGCATGTTTTTGACGTTTGTCTTTCCTTTTCTTAGTATTTTTTCGCATTTGCTTCACTTCGTGTTCGTGTTTAGTAGAGCTAATACCTCAATATGGGACACGGAAGTGAATTGAGGTATACCCACGGTTGCCACTGCTGGAAAAAAGTTTGTGTCCAAATTTGAAAATAAACATGATCACTCTTGTAAGTTCTTACAATAATTTTATTAAAAGTAGTAAGGTTCGATTTTGAGAATTTTTACGGCTTGTGTAATGCGTAGATAATTCTCTCTGTTCCTTAAGTCCAATTCAGATCAAGAGTTTATATTTTTAATAAAGTTATTATTTACACAAAGTTGCTGAAATGAGTTTAACCGTTGTTTCTGTTTAGCCAAGTGAGTATGTTAAAAGAACGTTTTCGTTACTGAAATTGTCGAACATCTTTTGCCGTTTTCGAAAAATATGACCAAATCGAATAAAAAATGACCATTTGCCCAAGTGAACAAATAATGACCAAATTTCGTCGCAGATGAGCAATGTGGCAACCGTGTATACAATATGTGCAAAGCCGAAGAACAAAGCAAGTATACCTTTCGCATCGACGAACAGAAAATAATGATAAATTCGGAACGAAATGAGAAAGGAACTGTACTGCCCAAGCAGAAAATTCAATTTTTGTCATGAGCATCCCGTCCCTTTCCTCAGCTCCTCGCTTTCCAACAAACTCTCGTCACAACGTTGTGGGCACAACGCGTGTAGACAGGCACATACAAAAATTTCATTCATCCCCTTATTAGACACAATATTGAGCCATTGCCGTTTTCCATATAAAAGTGCATTGGTATAAAGAAAATACAAAAACAAATTCATCGACCTTCATATGGAAGCTTAGCATATGAAAACATATACAAGGATAGACTCAAATAGAATGAAGGAAAATGTGTTCTGCTCATGAGAGTACTATGGTTTTCATATACAAAGCTATAGTTTTCATATACAAAGACCGTACACTCTACTATATATAAAATATATATATATATTTTTATACCTTAGTATACCGACCCTCGCCCTCGCCGTCGCCCTCGACCCTAGCAAGCGTCGCCACTATGAAATTTCGTTTTACAAGTGATCCTATAGATGTTTCACATCAAAAAACACCTGCGCAATTTTCTTGAGAGCCCTTTCTGCATCTTTCTGCCTTATTATCTGCATAACAAAATTTATTTGAAGTCGATATCTCTTCTGGTTCTTGAGCTATGGACGACGAAAAAAACGTCGCGAACGTACGGACGTACGTACACACGCACGCACAATGCACATACATCTTTCTAAGAATCTTTTATTTCGACTCTAGGGACCTTGAAACGTCGAGAAATGTCAAAATTTTCAAATTGACAAATCGGACCCATTACAATAACTTCCTATGGGAAGTTAATAATATTTAGTTGTTATTATTGTAATTTTTCTCAAACACCTTTCTGCTTTCTAACACCGTGTACGCAACCTCAAAAACGATCCGCCATCTTACGTTTTTTTTTTCAATTAGTGCTTAATTAGATGTCTGATGTGACAGATAATTAGTTTTATCCTTCCGCTAAACGAATATGGTTGTGTATACGATTGAACAACGCTGGGAAATATTGCCTGCGATCGACTTAGAGAAGATGCCGATTTTGCCAAAAAAATCATCTTTTCAGATGAAGCTCATTTTGATCTTGGCGGGTATGTAAACAAGCAAAATTGTCGCATTTGAGGCACAGAAAACCCGCACGCATACATTGAAAAGCCGATACACCCAAAACGAGTCACTGTTTGGGGCGGATTTTGGTCCAGAGGAGGTATAATTGGGCCATTTTTCTTCGGAGTGGCCGTTACAGTCAATGGCGATCGTTATCGGGACATGTTGAACGAATTTTTGTTCATAAAAATTGAAGAGAAAGATATTGGCAACATTTGGTTTCAACAGGACGGGCGCTACGTGCCACACAGCTGAAGCTACACTCGATGTTTTTATAGCATTTTCAAAACAAAAAAAGTTATTTGGCTGACGCTATATGTATATTAGAATTTAACTCTGGAAGGCTCTTGAGATCAAACGAAAAAAGGAAAACATGTAGCGACAGCGATGTAATAAAAAAGTATTTTCAAATAAAATAAGACATTTATTAAAATTAACATATAAAATATTTGCGTGTTATGAAGTTCAACAAGCTTCACCACTTTTAATAATAATATACAATGCCTACATCGAATCATTGATATATCAACTTGCTACCCCCACTTTTAGATTCAATTTTATTTGCATGTACACAGATGATTTCTACCCACTAGCATCCGCAGATCCAAATCAAGTGAAACAAATTTTGAAAACAACTGAATACTCATCATTTGGCCCTAGAAAGAGGAGCATGGATCCCATAAAATAAAATTAAAGGCATCCATGTATACAGAAAAAAGCCAATGGTCATATTTGATGTTAAGTAATACATTTATCCACTTTTCTGGTAATCTTAAACCATCTTGAATTGAGTAGCAATAAACTCGAAATGATCTGTTCAAAAAAGAAAAAAACGCAAATTGAGAATTTTATTCAATTAGCTAAAACTTCACGATTTTTAAGTAGACTAAAAAACGGGTGAATTAAGAACCTCACCTATATAATAGCTCTGCATAGAAAGGTTGTTTTTTCGAGCAATTTGGAAAAAAAAATGATCTATATCCTTTATGAGCAAAGCTTTGGGATATCCTTTGCATTCTCTTCACAATGAATTTATCAAATCCTTTAAAATGAATAAACCTCGAAATGTCACTATCTCAGCAATAGAGGACATTAACTTATCTCTACCAGTCCAGGAGTTCATTTGAAAAGCTATCAAACAACTAATGATTTATTTCACTTATAACCCTTTTCTACCTGCCAAAATGAGTACACTGCTAATTTACACTACCTTAGCCAATCGCAAAAAAAAAGATACTCCAGTTCAACTATATAAGGCGCTTCATAACGAGATTATAGCTAACACAAAACCAGAACAAATATTCTACACGGATAAATCCTTCAAAGATTCTAACTCTTCCTAAGCTATAGTTGAACTTGCACCTAATGAAGAAATAAACAATTTTCACCAAGATTTCTTATCCGATCTTACCAATAAAAAAAGTAAATCTTCACAGGCAATCTAATATTTTAAATGGCCTTGAACTAGACAAATGTCACTAGAAAATAAATATTAGAAGCATGCTGAATTCCTACAAAAAATATTTCCTTGACTTGGGTACCTGGACAATGGACATGTTGGTATTAAGGGCAACCAAGATGCTGATACTGCAGCTACAGACAATTTTATTTTTCCCACTAGTAGTCGATCATTTCTAGCTCCTTTCATCCAACTTAAAGAATTCCGAACGGCTAATTTTAGAAAGCACTTGTCATGGCAAGAATTATTCTTGGAGGATTAGTCAATTCCTCGCAAGAGGCAATACCCGTGAAAAAAACTTTAGATGACACAGCAGATTGAACCCAAGTCCTCTTGCATGACAGTCCAACGCACTTTTTTTTTTTTTTTTTTTTTTTTTTTCAATTCATTTTTATTAATTCAATCTTAAATCTATCTTAAAGCTAGACAAAAATTCATAAAACTAGCCTAATTAACCATAACTTACAACTAACTTACTGGTCCCATACGGACACTCTAAGTTAAACAATAATACTTAATGCTAATGCCTTTCGGCCCTAAGATCTATTTTAACTTCAATTCAATTTTATTTATTTTTGTATTCATTAGAAAATTTAAAAAAACTAATGTCAATATCCTTTTTTATTTTTACTTAAAAACTACTTAAAATAAGGTCCTTAATATAAAACTTAAAGCTAACTAAAACTACCTATTCTACCTATAACCTACTTAAAACTAGAACAACCACAAGCAAATCTAACTATCTAACGTTTTGTGTTTTTCATATTTTGTGTTTTTTTGTATTTCTTTTTTTTTTATTATTCCATGTTTTTTTTTTTTTTTTTTTTTTGTATTTTTTGTATTTTTTTTTTGTATGTTCTTTTTTTTTTTTTGTGCCACCATGCCTATTCTACTTAAAACTAAACCCTAAAACTATAAAACAAGCATGTAAGCCGGCCAAGGCTTGTCTATCGAAATATAAATACTGATCTAACCAGATACCGAGGTACTTCACTACACTTTTGCTCGCTAATGGCTGCCCGTGAAGATCAACGATAACCATCTTGCGCCAATTCTTGCACGTATCCCTCGTGGCCCTAGCCAACGGAGTCCGGAACAGAATTGTCTCCGACTTCTGGACATTTATTTTCAGTTTCCAGTCGTCGCAATATCGCTGAATCTTGTGGAAATCACGCTGCAAGAGAATTCTAATAACCTCAACCTTTCGGGCCGTTCTGTACGCAATAAGATCGTCGGCGTACGCAATTGCCTTTGTAAGACTACCTATCAGATCGCTGGTGTAAATGCTGAAGAAAATCGGCGAATTCACCGCTCCCTGTTGAAGACCATTTTTAATTAAGAATGTTGTGGTAGAAGTTACATTGCCACTTTTGACAACAAACTTTCTACCGTTAAGCATATCATAAAGTATATACAACAATGGCTTGCTTATGCCAAGCCTGCTCAGTTTTAGGTAAAGACCCTCTAACCATACGGTGTCAAAGGCCTTTTCCAAATCAACCAGAACAGCACCTGTGCATTGTTGTTTTGATTTATTCCATTGGATATCAGAAACGAGCTTAGACGCAGCATGAATTGTGTCATGACCCGCCTTGAACCCGAACTGTTTATCCGGAATTATTTTGTTGTCCGCAGCCCACTTAGTCAGAGCCCTATTGATGATCTTTTCGAAAACTTTGCTGATGCTCGGAAGAAGACTTATCGACCGAAGATTTGACGGGTTGGAGTTGTCCTTTCCCTTTTTCGGGAGAGGATGAACCACAGCGGTCTTCCAATGCCCTGGATAATATGCATTATTCAGTGCATTATTGAAGAGTGTGGTGTAAATGTCAATTGCCTCCATCGGTAAATGTCTTAGTACAACGTTGGATATACCATCGACACCTGCTGACTTTTTATTTTTTATTGAGTTGAAGATGAGCTGAAGCTCAACCTTCGTTACTAACAAGGGACTTGGTCCCGTTTGCTCGGCGATTATGGCATTTGCCAAGGAATCGTCATTGAACCGCATGAAACCGCGGTTCTCAGATCGCCATTGTGTTATATCATTTCGAAGGTAAAAGTGATTAAGTAGGGCTCTGTTTTCCAGGTCGTGGTTGGGGCGAATGCAAGCATTCACCTTGTACACTTGCTGGAAAGCAGCTCCCACCGCCTCCACTTTTTCCTTCGGATCTTCAATTATAAAAAAGTCATCGTCAAAGATGGCTTCTTCTGGATCTATTTGCGCTGTCATGAGTACGTCTCTGTTCTCTTCAGTTCTTTGGAGTTTCAGACACGGAAGGTCATTGTCGTTCTTTTTCCTAAATATCTTGTTGATTTTAGGGAACATACCAGGGTCACTGGAATTAACTGACCGGATCTTGCGGTCCCAGTACTTGTTAATTGGTAACCTGTAGTTCTCCTTAATCAACAGATTGACATTTTTTATTGACGACTTCAGTGTCCTAACCTCCAAGTCGTGTGGGTCTGTGAGTCGTCTGTACAAGTTTTTGAGTCTTGTCAGTAAGCCACTCTTGTGCCTACGTAGTGCGTCAATAGTCGCGTTTCTGTAAGCGTCCATTTGGTCCCGTTCTTTGTACTTTGGTATTGTCCGTTCCATTGTTCGTTTTATTGTTTCGTCCATTTGTTGTAAATGTTGGTCAATTTCTGTATTTGTCAGGTTTCTGTTATTTGGTGGGGCTATGTCACTCGAACGAAGTTCTCTCGCTAAGGCGTTGGTGAAACGAGGCCAGCGTAGGGGCTACCGTGATCAACAAGGCGGTTCCCCCGAAGTGAGGTCTGGCCATTGCACTACGGTTGGATTGACCTTCGCGATTGTTCCTAACAGTCCAACGCACTAACCATCATTCCACTGGTACTACATTTCTTGCTTCCTTACCAAAGTAATAATAAGTTAACTATAAATACAATAAAAACCTAAGCAGGGAAAACTGTTCACAACTTTTTCGCATTAGGTTGGGAAAAGTACTGTTCAACAGTAAATATTCCTATACCAGAAAAGCTTTAAATAAATGCAATATCTGTAACCCGAAATTTTAGTCTGTCACGTTCTAATAAACCGCAAAACTTACCAATGAGGACAACGACTGACGCTAGAAGCAGTGAACTAGAACGGACTGAATTACTTGATCCTAATAAGACTAAATCCATATTGATAAAGCATACAAAAAAGTCACTTCACATCATTATAAATTTAACGATACATGATGACTTATTTTCATCAAACAGTAATACCAAATACATCTCTATTAAAATGTATGACTTTAAGACACAGTGAACGAAAGAGCTGATATTCGAACGTTAAAACTATTAATCAGTTATTATTTATTAATGCTTTGCTTCTTCCCTATTTTTCAATTATTAGAAAAATTAAAACAAAAGGAACACTAATTAAACACCCTTAAATTCTCCTAGAACTATAAAAATGGGAGCATTGTATTAAGAGATGTTTAGTTTTTAACACTTATTCAAAAGTTTTTTGAATCTTACCAATTCTTTCAAACTATTATTTATTATATTAACATTAAATACTGATTTTAAGGAAATTTATCGCATTTAAAAACAATCTAAATAAGAAATAATATAAACACTCTCCTTGAAAAAACTTACTTCAATCTGCTGCCAAAGTGCTGATGTTGCATTAGGAACAATTTCTCCAATAGCTAAACAATAAGTTGCAATATTTTCAGTTTCCAAACAAGCATCATAATCGTCAATGATGTAAAGAGGTGGCATTTTTCTATAAGCTGTCACTATTTAAGGCAAGAAGGTAATAAATGTAATTGTCACTTATTTACACATATTGTAGTACACAAAATTTAAAATACACTTACTATTGAACTGGCATTCAATAACCATAGGAAATATTAAAATCAAAAACAAATCTTGTAATTTCATTATGAAAAATTCACTTAAACCGATGCAAACAAATATAAAACAAACAAAAACCGTTTTTGCAAATTAAACACTTTAATCGTAAACAAATTCCTTTTACTCAGCACATTTGGAAAATAGCTTCAAAAATATTTACAAATTCAATAATGCAACATTATAAGTTATACAATATACGTCTTTATCGCGCTTGAGACAATTTTACAACTGGCAGAAAAATATGCCCGAAAAATAAATTTGGATACAAAAAGATACAATTAATGTGGTGATGTTTGTTCATATACTGCTCGGCCTTGAAAATGATACCCTCATACATATATTATGTCAATGCACATATATGTACATTAAACCATAATTTTAATGTTTATTTATGTACACAGTTCAGGAATGAGTCAAATATTTTTTGACCTAAACAAAGATTAAAGAAAATATTTACACAAATTCCATATCTTTAATTAACTTTTATTTATTTAATTTGAGAAAAACATCTTCGATACAGAAACATTTACCATAGTTGGCACTTTTTAGGTTTTTATTTCTGAGAAAAGGTTGGAGGCTAATGTTTTTATTGGTATTTAAAAGTCAACTTCACTGTGATGTAATTCACTGTTTATTTGTTAGAACGAAAGTAGAAGTCTTTATTCTCTGAAACTGACATAATGAACATATTTTTCTGAATGGTCTGATGATTTTGGTGTCTTGCAACATAAATAAAAGGTCCGTACACTGGAATTTAGAGAGCGAAAATGTCGGTAGTAACTTGCGAGATAAACAGAAATTTTGGAGCAAGAACAAATTGAGAAGATAAATATTTAAAATTATTTAGAATTCTAACATTTGTGTATGAATATCTTGCATTTCTAATGTTCTTATTCAGTTTTTTGATCTCTGGGAGTATAGTTGTAAATGGGATCGAAGTTCTACTTCCTCCTTTAATAACGTGTTTTTCTTCATTGTACGCAATACCCTTTGTTATCAATCGCTGTGTTTTTGTGGTTTAACACCGTTCGTCCATTTCTGAAATTGAATCCTCAAGCAATTAAAGTAATATTAGGAAGAAAGGGAGCCTACAAGAACTGGTCTCTAATCAAAGTGACTTCTGCTTATTAACTGATCATAATCCAGGATTTGTCTTTATTGAAAACAAATGGAGCTGTAAGAAGTATTGGTCTCATCTGGACAAGGCCACAACTCATCCAATAGAGAAGTTTGCATGCTCTTCTGTGGAGATAACTTAAAAAGTTAAGATCGTTTGAGGATAACTTCAGTAACACTTAAAAGAGTTCACGTGATGTAAAATTCAACATTTACCCGATATAAAGTAATATCCATATCAATTGTCCATAAACAAATACATATGGAGTTAGTACTTCTGGCGTTATAGTTTAAGGACTGTCATTCCAGAGGTCTTGGGTTTAATCCCTTCCTGTGCCACATATAGTATTTATTTTTTGACGGGTACTGCTTTTTGAGAGAAATTGAAAAATCTTCAATTCATGTCATGAAAACTGCTTTCTCGAATTAGCACATCAGATTCAAAATAAAAGCTGTTGGTTCCCTCCATCCCTGACATGACTCACTCACAGAAATGGTTGATAGTTGTAAGCTACTAGGTTCTGTTCTACTCCATATCTAAGGACTTATGTACCTCTTGTTCCTATTCCTATATATGTGAAATACGAATACACTAAGTGATAGAGTTTTTTTAGCATATTTCGATTGCAATTATTTGGGGGCAAAATGTAGCGTGTAATTTCAAAAACTGTGATTAGAGAAGAAAATGTCTCAGAACGTCCTGGTCGTCCTTCGAAGTCAGCTATTCAACGTTTGGAGGAAACATTTGCCGAAAACACTACCGATCTTTGTGAAAGTCTACAGCAGAATCCGAAGCAGTCAATAAGGCGTGGCTCACAAGAATTTGGCCTGTCGCAGACGTCGTGATTTGGGCATGTATCTACCCATCAAAAATCCAACTGTCCCAAGAGCTGAAACCAAACTACCATACGCAGCGTCGTCGTGTTGTCGCTATTTGGATTTTGGAGCGGTTGGGAGTTGATCCTAATTTTGGGCGAAAAGTCATCTTGAGCAATGAGGCCAATTTTTAGATGAATGGGTACGGAAATGAGCAAAATTACCAGATTTGGGATGACACCAATGCATGTGAGATTCACGAGGTGCCAATGCAACTCAACAACAACTTAAGACACAATTAATATTCTGCGCGAGCGGGTGACGTGAATTGAACACCTTAATCTTTAGACTTTTTCAGGTACCTATATTCGAAAGAGCCAAAAACCAACGCAGCCCTCAAAGACAACATAATCGATGTCATCTGTCAAATTTAGATTGATCTATCACCAAAGTCATCGAAAACAGGACCTTTCGAATGCGTGCCATAAAATCATTGATAGGGCTCTCAAATAAAACCTTATTGATATCTTGTTTTAATATATTTGAAAATCGACCCTCCTTTTATGGTAAACTCTTTATTTTACAATTAACAAAATGTCCTTTAGTTTTGCGAATTTAAACTCCTTTTTAACTGTCTTTTAAAAATATCAATGCTGAAACATTTTTCAATCAATGCCAATAATGGCGTAGTTTTTTCTTGTCAAATGTCAATTTTTGACAACTTCTAAGGCGATCCAAACAGTAGTCTATTAACAACACTATTTTTAACAATTGTTTTCCAAAAAAGTCTGTCAAATGTTTGGGATTTCCTCTCAATTCCCATCAGTTTTTTGTTGACCTCAATTTCGGACACACTAACATGTATAGAGATTCTTTTCCAGTCGCACATCAAGAATGTGAAATAGCTGACATACCTCTATTTATTTTAAACAAATATGGACTTGTGAAATAACATTTAGTTTGTTTTGTGTTTAACCACAAAACAACCATTTTCAAGTGTGTATTTATCATATTAAATTTGTTTTAAGTTACACTTTTAAAGTAAGTTCAACTTTTGAAATAAATACTTAAAGGAAAAATTTAATTATGAAACAAAGAAACACACTCTTTCAGATTTTAAATAGAAGTAATATCCATTTTATTTGTGACCTGTATGTCACCTTCAGTTTCTTAACATTCTTTAAAACACATATAATTCAATTACATAAAATATTTGACGAAGACAGTAGCGTTCTGAGGTATTTGTGGCGGCAGCATCCAACAAAATTTATTAATTTGTTTAAAGAACATTTAAGTGGAAATTCTGAAAGATCTTAGAAATATAAACTGGCTTAAAATTCTTTTTGAGCAAAAATAATAAGAGTTAATTTGACAAATTAAAAAATGTTTATTAAAAAAGTTTTAATCCCAAAAATAATGGACTATATTACTTTTGGATTATATTTTTTAAATACAATCCTTTTTTATAATTGACATAAATTTCATGTTTTTATTTCTTATGCTGGTGTTGTTTCTTCTAAATTTGTTGATTCATCGACTGGCTTTTTGCTATAAGCTTTTGAATTGTTTTCCTCTACAAATAGAAAAAGATTGATTTTTGCCTATATATAAACATAAACATTTTTAAAGTATAAAATTCATACCATTTCTTTTAACTGCTGTATTTACTAAAGTAGTTAAAGGCAATTCAAAAAGTAAATACATGAAAAACGCTGCCATAAATGAGATTGCTATACTTGCCAAAACGTACATTGCCTTTAATGATTAAGAGAAAAAAAAAGAAAAACTCAATTTTTAAAAAAATATTTATATTCTAAGCAAACTTAATCAAGTTCCTTACCACAGTTAAATTATTGACGTAAAGAGGTTGACGTACACTGCCTACGAGACATCTTATAACATTACTGTGAATTAGGTAAACCTGGAATGAAATTCTTCCCAGAGGCACAAATATCTTCATCGATGAAAATTTATAAAGTATTGCTAAGAAAAAATTAAGTTTTATATAAACAATACTAAAAAAACATGTAAACTTACATCCAGCTTTAAAAGCCATCAAAAGCACTAGAGAACAGCATATAATAGCCCAAATATTTCGAAACAGAGCCGCATATAGACTTATCCATATCGATGGTTTTGTAAATTCGATTTGATAGAAAATTTCTCCAGAAAGCAGCAAAATAAACGGCAGGGGTATTAATGCAAAAAGTATTAAATTTATCTTAGCCTTTTTATCCTTTAGATTGAGACCTTCGTTCTTATATTTCAAATAAACAAATCCACTTATTGCTCCGAAAACGAATCCTCCAAAATTAGTATAGAAAGGTGCATAGCCTTTATACATGGTATCACCGTTGGTCCAAAACAAATATCTATAAGAGCTATAAAATGATACAGAATTTCTAAGTATGAAAAAGCCTTAGATACATAATGATGTGTAATATGTTTCTTATTTACTCTGGAGTTTCTTGGTGTACAGCATCGAGTTCCAAATAATAGGTTATGAGGCCTGTTGAAAGAAAAGATATGCTGATGCCAATCCATAAAAAATAATTTCTCGTCTTCGGAAATCTGTCAATTAATCGAATTTAATATTTTGTTTATATTTTCCAGGATCTTTTGTCTAAGTCTCTTTATTTTAAATAGATACGACCCCCTTTTATTTTAAATTTTTTATGTTTTGTAGAATAATCTTTAACGCTGGCAAAACCACTGAGTAAGCTTTTCCATCTATCCTTCCTACATATTATCTCTTTTAAAGTTGATTGAAAACAGCACTTG
Organism: Eupeodes luniger; assembly: GCA_951509635.1. Taxonomy (NCBI): domain Eukaryota; kingdom Metazoa; phylum Arthropoda; class Insecta; order Diptera; family Syrphidae; genus Eupeodes; species Eupeodes luniger. Next base: position 80,282,817 of record OX608075.1, on the reverse strand, counting down.
CCCAGCCTGTCCCTTAAAAAGGGACCCTCTACCTATCGTCCAATTGCACTTACGTCCCTTCTTTCCAAGGTCATGGAAACGCTGCTCATTTTCAGCTTAAGAAATGTCTTGAAGGACGAAAGCTTCTTGATGACCGGCAGTGTGGATGTCGTAGCAATAGGTCCACTGATGATCTCATGGTTCATCTCACCGAACAGTGGAGCAAATCTTTTAATTGTTTTGAAGAAAGCAGGATTATTGCACTTGATATTTCAAGGGATTGGAAAATTGTTGGGGGCAGCAAACGAGAGAGGGAGGAGAGGGGCGTCCACTAAGGCACCTCTCCTTATCCAGACGGCAGCGGAGGAATTCCCGAGATGGAATCAACGGTGGCGTCTACAGTTCCAGTAAGGCTGAACTACTTAGTGAACATCTTATAGGTCTTCTACGACCTATTCGGAGCCCAGGCCTATAAGGAGCGGTTTATCCGGCACCCCGTCCTTGGAGTTATACTAAGAATCTGGCCCTCCAGGTTGGGGGTTGTGCCGTCGGGGTGACTTCCTGACCACTTAAAAATCTCATAGTTGCGAAGCAAGAACAAGCCTCGGATACGGACGGATTTACTTTTGACAACCTAAGCAAACGAATTAAGGACAACGAACTTTGGATATGCACGTGGAATGTTAGGTCCCTTAACTACCACGTGCAGCCGAAGAATTAGCGGAGGCCCTAGACTGCTATAAAGCAGACATCACCGCCATCCAGGAAATACGATGGGATGGGCCGGGCAAAAAGAGGATGAAAAACTGCGATATTTACTATGGTTACTGCTACCGAGAAATCCAACAGCACTTATTAGGATGCGGCTTTGTCATTGGAGCCAGACTTAGGCAACAAGTCTTGAGCTATAGGTGCATCAACGAGCGCCTCATGACCATCCGCATCAAGGCTAAATTCGCCAACATTAGCTTGATATGCGCACACGCCCCCACAGATGAGAAGGATGACAACACCAAAGATATGTTCTTCGAGCTCTTAGACAAAACATATGAGCAGTGTCCTAGCTACGATATTAAAATTGTCCTGGGCGATTTTAATGCCAAGCTAGGAAGGGAAGACATCTTTGGTGGAATAATCGGGAAAAACAGCCTGCACGACAACACTTCCGACAACGGATTCATGCTCATAGATTTTGCTGCGGGGAGAAACGTCATGGTAGCCAGTACGCGTTTTCCACACCTCAACATCCACAAAGGAACTTAGAGATCTCCAGATCAATCTACCGTCAACCAGATTGACCATATTGCGATCGATGCCAGACACGCTTCCAGAACTCTCCGAGGAGCTAACATCGACTCGGACCACTACCTTGTTGTAGCCAAGGTAGCACTTCGGGTTTCCAGGCCCAAGGCAAAACAGGGAGATGCTGGGAGAAGGTTCAACGTCGAACGGCTACAATCGCAAGAGATCGCCAAATCCTTTTCCGACCTAGTTACAAGTAACCCCTCTAGAAGTTCTATGCCGCCAATACAATGTATAGAAAACCAGTGGCAACATTGCCAAGATGCACTCAGAGAAGCCGCCTCTGACGTGCTGGGTTTGAAGCAACCACCAACAAGGAACCCCTGGTTTGATAAGGAATGTCGGCAGGCAAATGCAGGAAACATTATAGTGGAACCGCAGTCAATGCTGAGGATATGGAAGGACCACTTCTGCAGACTGTAGGTATAACGGCGACGGCGAATAGAATTCCACTGTCAGGTAGGATGATCCATTCAACATAGACGACGAAAGCCAACAATCCCGTCCTCCCGACTTAGACGAAGTAAAAATTGCTATATCTAAGCTGAAGCCTAACAAAGCCGCTGGAGCGGATGGTTTGAATGCCAAGCTCTTTAAAGCAGCTGGAGATAAGTTGGTTAGGAGCATGCACCAACTTATCTTTAAGATATGGTCGGCAGAGAGCATGCCCGATGAATGGAACCTCAGTATTGTTTGCCCGATCCTGAAAAGAGGGGACCCTCTAAACTGCACCAATTACAGAGGAATCAGTCTACTTAATATCGCTTACAAAATCTTCTCTGCCGTAATATGTAAACGTCTAAATGCCATCGTCAACAACCATCAGTGTGGTTTTAGACCAGGAAAGTCCACAGTCGATCAAATATTCACGTTACGGCAGATCCTGGAAAAAACCCAAGAACACCAAATCGACACCCATCACCTTTTCATCGATTTCAAGGCCGCATATGACAGTATCTACATTGACGAGCTGTATAGAGCCATGTCTAGTTTTGGCATTCCTGTCAAACTCGTCCGTTTGTGCAGGATGACCATGGAGAATTCACGCTGCTCCATAAAGGTTGGAAACAACTTAACAGAACCTTTCGATGTCAAAAAAGGTTTTAGACAAGGTGATGCGCTGTCATGTGATTTTTTTAACATCGTACTTGAAAGAATAGTGCGAAGCACACACGTCAAAACTAGAGGCACTATCTTCAAAAGTCTGTTCAATTACTAGCATATGCTGATGACATTGACATAATCGGAAGAACTCAGCGTGATGTCAATGGGGCTTTTGTGAGTATTGAGGCAGAGGCGGCAAAAATGGGTTTAACGGTTAATGAGGGCAAGACAAAGTACATGCTGTCATCAAGAAAGGACCTACAACACCGACGACGTCTTGGTCAAAACGTCACCATCGACAGACGTAACTTTGAGGTAGTCAAGGACTTCGTCTACCTAGGCTCCGCTGTAAACGCAAAAAACAACACCAGCGCTGAGATCAAACGAAGAATCACTCTTGCTAACCGCTGTTTCTTTGGGTTAAGAAAGCAATTGAGGGAAAAATCCTCTCTCTTGAAGGACCAAAGTGTCGCTATATAAGACCCTTATCATCCCCGTCCTGCTATATGGTGCAGAAGCATGGACTACGACAAAAGCGGATGAAAGCACCTTGGGTCGTTTCGAGAGAAAGGTTCTTCGTGTGATCTACGGTCCCGTATGCATCGAAGAGGAGTGGAGGAGAAGATGGAACGACGAGCTGTACGGGCTATACAGCGACGTAGACTTAGCCAAAAGGGTAAAAGTCCAACGACTAAGATGGCTGGGTCACGTAGAGCGCATGGAAACCAATGCTCCGGCCCGGAAAGACTTCGAATCCACACCCACAGGACAGCGCAGTAGAGGAAGACCGCAAATCAGGTGGCGCGCACAAGTGGAAGGTGAACTCACCCAACTCGGAGCGCGAAACTGGGACATCTAGCTACGAACCGAGCTGGATGGAGAAGTTTGTTGGGTGAGGCCCTAGTTCACACAGGACTGTAGCGCCACCTTAAGTAAGTAAGTAAGTATTTCAAGGGATTTGATAGAGTTTGGCACCAAGTTCTCTTATCGAAAATCAGTGATGATTTGGTATCGATGAATTTCTTTTTCGTTGTGTTAGTAATTACCTTTTGGACCGTGTAGAATTTAATGCATCAAAAATTTAATGATCTCTACTGTCGCAAAAGCGTAACCCTCTCCCAATGCCACTATCCATGGGTGGTACTTGCATCGAGGAGACTGAACAGCTTCCAGTGTTAGGTATGTGCATTACAAACGACTTGTTGTGGAGTGATCACATATTTGACATCGCCAAAAATGCTGCTAAGTGTTTAGGTTTTCTCCGCCGATGCAAGAAGTTTTTTACCCCTTCTGATCTGACTATAATGCACAAAGCTTTTATTCGTCCAAAATTAGAGCATAGTTCCCATATTTGGACTGGTGCCCCCATTAACGTACTTGAGTCTTTTGGATAGAATTGAAAAAAAGACAATGCTGTTGAGCCTAACTTCGGACGTACTGTTAAGTATAGGGATTTTTTCTTTAGCCGCACTATACGAATGTGGAACGCTTTACCAGGCTCAATATTTCACACTCTTTATAATGTGCACTTGTTCAAAATATATAAAATAATATGCATCGGAATCTCCTTTCTAATCCTGTCCTCTCTTCCTGATTGCTTGTACATGTGTTTAATCCTTATAAGGGTATTCATAACCCCTTTTCTGCACGCTCAATTAAAAAAAAAAAAATTCGTCTTCAATTCCATCTTATTTTATTTGACGCACTCTAAGAATGTAGGGCTTTCCAAAAATGTTTTTTTTTTCAAAATTGTTTATCTACTAAATAAATAAACTTTTAAGATCTAAATAAATTAAATAAATCTAATTTTTGAGGTGAATTTGCTTTGGCTCTAGAATTGAGATTGAAACATGAATTTCAAGAATATAAATGTCCCAAAAATGCCAAAATAATAACCAAACATTTTTCTCTCTACAATTTTTAAGTTTTGTTGACTCCTTTTTGATCAAAATATTTTCAAAAGGTTTATTTATTACGTATTTTTTAAAAATTTGTCTTGTATCATCAGCTCCAATCTACGAACAAGAAGACTAAAAATGATGCTAATAATAGGCTTTCGGATATTGCGTCAGAAAATTCTTCATATTAGACTCTGTTTTATTTTCCTAGGAAAAAAGATCAAATTTTTTTTGCAAAATTTCTCATTTTCTGACTTTTTGCACTAAAAGTTTTGAAGCGTTTTTCCCATTTAAAGAAAAAATCGTAGCAACAAAAACAGAATATATTAGTTTTGGGAAAAAAGATACGTTTCAACATAATTTCTAAAATTTCTGCATGAAATGCACCCAAAGCTGTTAGCTCTTAAAAAGGGCAGATAATAGAAAACCCCTGGAAACTTGAAATACTTTCATATGTAGGGAACTTGGGTGTAATAGTTAATGATCACGAAATTATTTACTTGAATCAAGAAATGACTTAGTCTAACACATAATACTGAAGCGAATAGCTTAATATTTCACATTGCTTAGATCTTTGCCAACCCAAATGGCCTCCTCCACTATCAAGTCACAATGACAGCATATTTCGGAAAAGTAGTCCTACTCATTTCAGTTTTATCTTAATGTAACGAACGAGATTTTTTAATTCTCCATGTGTGAATTTCAAAAATGGTTTTTCGAAACTATACTTCAATAATAATTTATTATAAAGACCAAATTTTCTTACCTCGCAATTATGATGAGGACAGCGGACAAAATTATGTACAATTGAAAATCTGCAGCTAGGTACCAGGTTTGATGAAGGCACTATATTATTTTTATGATGTCGTTAAAATATTCGTAGATTTATTATTATTCTACATACACTTTTTCTCAATGTAAAATTATTGATAAACAATAAATTTGTCCACCATGTTTCTCTACAAAGTATATATTCTGGTTCAGTGACATGCCTCCAGAATGGTCCATCCTGAAGTCGTGGCAATATTGAAGCATTTAAAAGTATCACAAAACCTAATGACGGTGCAAGTCTAAGAGAAATCAATTATATGCATGTTAACAAAGTTAAAAACCACGTATAAAGCTTAAAAATACATTTACCTCAAGTATCGATACATAATTAATTTTCCAAAAACTGAAATGCCAGGTTTTTTCAAAGCCATAGTTTTTTGAAAATTCACACACAACAAAAAACTGCTCATAACTAAAAATATTTGTATAATTACACTGCCATTTATGAAGATATTTGATCCAAGTTTATAAAATGTTTTTTCTGCAAACTCTGAATTGAGTGTTGGTACTGCCTTTAATAGTAAAAGAACGTGTGCAAACACCACCAAAATTATGGCGAAAAACCTATAGGTCTCCAGAAATCTAAAGTCTCGGGCCATTTCTCCACGTGATGGTACTATTAATCGAAAGTAATTTCGAAATAATGAAAACGATGTCAAAATTGTTTCATCTGAAATAGAGAATATTCTAAAACACCAAAAACTCACAAACTATAAAACTAAAACACACTTTTTGTCTGTAGACGACGTTTATAAAAATCATATCCCTGCATGTTCAATGGTTGTCTGTGTTTCAAAATTCGATCATAGTTTGATGAGAGTAAAACTAACAATAAAAGTAATCCAACCAGACCCAAGAATGTTAATTCCACACTGTCAAAATTTTCCGGTTCCGAGTTTTCTACACAATATTGAACAAAAGATCGAACTTGCAAGCCATACTCTTTGCCGAATTTATAATTAAGACACGTGTTAATAGTTTTATCATAAATAATTCTATTGTCGGATTCTCTTTTATTTATATCGTTGAAATATTCAATAAGCTTAAATAAAATTAAAATAAAAGTAAAGAATTAAGATGTAAAATGTTTAAAATTATTTTTTATACCTCTGTGTCTTTTATTTTACCCGAGTAGAGCATATCTTTACGAAATGGGCTAAATGGGTGTAAAAGCTTTTTACATGGATTCAAGCAAACTCCAAAGTAAAGATAATCATGCCGGAAGTGCCGCTTCGTCACTGCTGAAAAGTTCTGTAAAATAAATTCAATGAGTTGGTTTCTGGAATGTTTACTATCGTGCGTCGAAATTTTGAAAGCTAGAATTCAGCCATCCCAAATGATGAGAGCTAAAGTCCACAAGAAAATTTCATTTCGCTGTTAATTAATTCTAAGGAAGACTTTCTACGTCATTCAATTTCGTAATTTTTAATAACATAATAGCTCTGTATGTCTACTTTTGCTACAGTTCAGTAAGACTCCACCTCACACCCGCTAGGCCTAGATAAATTATTGGGCAGGTTCAGGCGACATAAGGCAAGTTTCTAGTATCTGATTGGCCAGCTGCCAAAAAATTGCCTTCCAATTAATTCAACTTTATTGGAAAGTTTACTGGAAAGTTAGTCAAGAAAAATCTCCCTAACTATCAAGTCAAGTCCACTTGTGTCTACTTGACAGGTGATCATATTTGTTCATTCAAATGAAAGCTGAACTTCATTACTCTATGATTTATTTATTTTCTGCACAATACAATTTAATGTCTTGTAAAAAAGGGTTCCTTATCAATTAGGAAAAGCAATAAGTAATATTTCTTTAAAATACAAAATACAAGTCGGGATGGAATTGTAGCTTGCCTGGAAGTATTTTGTAGACAATAATGTTTTGGGTAGTTTTTGCACGATCAACTGAAGGTATAGGTTATTGAAGTAAAGTTTCGAGTTGGAAGTTTATGACACTTAAAAAACTAGCTAGTTGCCTTGGTCAAAATTTACGTTCAAAGAATGCAGTTGACTGCAAATCAAGTCCCTAATGTTGTCTGAACCTGCCCATTCTTTCACAAATTTGTTTCTAGCATTTGATTGGCCAGCTGTCAAAAAGTTGCGTTTCATTTAAGGCAACTTTATTGGAAAGTTGACTGCACAATTAGACAAGAAAAATCTCCCTTACTTTTCAAGTCAAGTTCATTTCTGTCAGTGAAATCAGCTGTTGAACACCTGCCAGTCCCACTTTTACAAATTATTTGTGAGTAATGAAATAATTATATTTTAAGACGGTATTTTCGGTAAATTACGGTGGAATTTTGTATGACATTGACGAAATAGAACAAACATTTGAGTGTATTTTAAATGGTAACATATTTGTATAAATAGAAAAATCATTTATTTCATTACTAAACTTCTTCTTTTATAGACTCGGAACTTTTATTTATTTATTTATTTATTTATTTATTTACATCATTTAGAGATTTTAAATCTACAGTTAGACTACCGAATTCGAATACATGCTAATACATCGAGATGGACTTATAGCCTATTACATACAACAAAATATTTTTAATAAAATAAAAATAAACATTAACAATTTGACAACAGTAAAATTATATTGTAAAATTAAAAATCAATTAAAATGAAAATACAATAACAATCTATTTTTTAAAGAAGATCTACTCAGATGAAAGTCAAATTCAATATGAGACGCAATAAGATTAGTTTCACTGACACAGCGGGTTATAGGTTCGTTTTTTGCATAGTTAACTCTATGATCATCTTCACGAAATAAAGAACGTACTCTCAGTTGTCGCGATGGAGCATATAAATTAATTAAAGATAAAAGAAATGGGCACTTGATATGGTACGATAAAATATCACTTATAAACATAACTGAATACATTTTTCGTCTATTTACAAGTGATTGCATACCTAAAAGTTGACATCTGGTAGTATATGATGGAGTTTCGATGTTCAAACCTAATTTCCGAATTGCGAACCTAGTAAATTTTTTTTGAATCATTTCAATTCTGTTTGAATGAATGTTATAGAATGGATTCCAAATAACACAGCAGTATTCTAATATTGATCTGACATAAGATGAATAGAGCGATTTAAGAGCAAAAGGGTCTTTGAAATCTTTACTATTGCGTTTAATAAAGCCTAGCATGGAATTTGCTTTAGAAACACTGAACTCTATATGCTTGACAAAGTTTAATTTAGAGTCGAAAATTACGCCCAGATCTTTCTTTTCACAAACTCGAACAAGAACATGGCTATTAATGTTATATTCGAAGATAATTTGGGAAAAATTACGACAAAAAGAAAAACGTTCGCACTTAGAGGCAACTTGCAAAAAATTACATTGAGAAGAAATGTGTTGGTAAAGAAAACTGTTCTGGTATAAGTAGGATAAGATTAACAAAAAAACATTTCTTATTAAATTATTTTATAGGGTTAAAGAATTGTCTGCCTTGACAAGACAATTTTGCAGTGTCCAAAAGTATGAGTAACTACGAAGCATTTGCGATCGTATTTTTTCAATGAAAATACTTTTTTTTTTCTTTTTAGATTCGGAATCATCTTGGGACTATAAAACTATAATGCAACGCTTATGTTTTAAGAGGAATGTCTAAAAAGGAAGATAGACCTAAGAAATATAAAAATAAGGTGACAGACTATATTCCTTGAAATACAGAGTGCCATGATGACAAAAGCGTAGCATAATTTTTCAGACAGGTCCTTGGACAAAAAACTGCAAAACATGAAGACCCATTACAGTAAAATGTTGGACAACAACAACTAAAAGTCAACCGGCAGAGGACGCATAACTTGGCGTATTTTGAATTAATGTGCCCAATTTATGAAGAGGCCCGGGTCCGAGATTGTCCGACTTTTGAGTCATCAACACCTTCAAATTTTTGGGAACGCAGTTCGGAACCATATTTTGGTTTAGATTATACGATCATTGTTGACGATACCCCTACAAATGGTGATGTTGCGAGACTTCTCGAAAGAAAAAAAATTGCTTTAGGGAAAGCCCACATCGACGCAATGCTAATAAATAATAAATCGTTTCATTAAATGAAAATGAGATGCAGTTGCTGAAAAAAATTGTAAAAAAGAATTTGATTGTGAGACGAAAGAAGCTTCTTACTATAAAACAAATTTTGTAGGTTTTTATTTCTCGAAAGGGTGAACTGTTTTTAACTGCAGCAATTTCGATACTCGTACGAAGTTCATCAATCGTCGCTGGCTTGTTGGCATTGACCATAGACTTGACGTAGCCCCACAGAAAAAAGAGTAACGGGGTCAAATCACACGACCGAGGCGGCCAAGCGACTGGACCATTTCGTGAGATAACACGTTCTCCAAACTTGGTTTCCAATAAATCGATTGTGACATTCGCTGTGTGGCTTGTGGCACCGTCCTGTTGGAACCACATGTCCTCCAAGTCCATATCATCCAATTGGGGCCAAAAATATTCGGTTATCATTGAACGGTAGCGATGCCCATTCACAGTAACGTGCCGGTCTTGATCATCACGGAAGAAGCACGGCCCATTAACGCCGCCGCCGGCCCATAAACCACACCAAACCGTAATTTGTTCGGGGTACAATGATGGCTCATGGAGTACGTGTGGATTGTTGCCTGACCAATGCCGCATACCGGAAATGAACCTCATCGCTGAAGATGATTTTTCGATGAAAATCTGAATCATTTTCAAGTTGTTGCTCAGTCCAATTCACGAAAATACGACGCTTCTAGTGGTCAAGCGGCTTCAAGCGTCAATTTAATCTTGCAAGGATGTAGGCCAAGATCTTTTCGTTAAAATTCTTCACAACGACGTCATAGAAATGCCCAACGCTTGAGAACGACCGACGTGTGAAAAAAACATTTGGGCTTTCTGCAACTGAAGCCTCAGCGGCAGCAATATTCTCGACACTACGGGAACTTCTTTGTCTAACTGTGCTGTGCCTGTGGATTCAAATGTTTCCACTAGACGCTCAATTGTTGATCAGCTACGACGATTATGACGACCACAAATTGGACGTAGCGACCTAAACGTGGAGGCCAATGACTCCGAATTTCGATAGTAAATTTTAATAATTTTGACTCGTTGTTGACTCGTATATCTTTCCATCATGAAATGTCAAACCTTACTGAAGAGAAATGTCAAAAGAGCGGCAAGAAATATGGCGTCATTGGCTGTTATTGTCACTCTACTTTTGTAGCGTCCCTGTTGGAAAACCCTGTATATTGGAGTTATTGTTGAAATTCATTAATAAGAAAAGATAATTGAGTTTCACCAAAATTAATTTTTGTTTCTATAAATTTATTCAAAAAAAGACAAGATTATTTCTCTTTTGAATCAAAAGTTGACTTCACTGTTGTACATTTTCAACAGTTGGAAGGTTTTTAGAATTTGGTAAATTTCTGGAATTATCTTTTTCTTCCTCAGTATTTTCGCCTTTATTAAACAAGTGAATATGATTATGTAGAACAAAACTGACAACCACTATTTTAACAGCCATTTCAGGGTGCATCACATCTACACTTAGTCCAAAAAGTCTCCGTACAGCAGCCTAATTTTAGTGTTTTTATGGAAAAAAAGTACTAGGAATAAATGTAAAAACCAAAGTGGTAACATTGAAAAAAAGTTAGTTTCCACCTTCACCTTTTTACCAAATTTAAAAAAATTATGATTGTGGATTTCTAAACACCTGTTTTTAATATATTGTTATAGTAAATATTTTATCTCGAATCAACAAAAAGAAAGCTGCTGTACGGACACTTTTTGGACTATGTGTATGTATGTATGTAAGTTTGTTGCCATCTTATTCACAAACTTAGCCACCATCACAACTTCTTTTGCCAGATCTCTTCTTCCGTCTTGACACTTTGTTAAAACACTACGAGCGGTGTGAATAAAAACGAGTAGGACAAGTAAATACTTGAAAATATCAAAATAAAAAGTAAACGCCAAAATTAAAGTGAATAAAACAAGTATTTACTCTTACTCGCTAGTAAATACTTGAGAGGCTAGTAAAACTCGGAAAAATGCGAATTTTGGTGTGAATAAACGCAAGTAAATACTTTTGTAGCAAGTAAATATTCGTCGATTCGCAAGTCAACCCGACCCCAGACTTGCAGTCGTACTTGTACACGAAAGATGGTTAGTTTAGGCGAAAACAGAACAAGGTTAGGCGAAAACAAAACAAGTCACAACAGGAAATGATGCGTAGTCTGTGTGGCGCTACAAGTATTTACTTGCCTTTTTTGTGAATTCAGTTGTCTCGCGGGTAAATACTTGCTAGTATACCCTTGGGTTGACGAGTACACGAACACAAGTAAACTCGACGCTTTATTCACATCGGTTTACTTGGAGTTTAAATACTCGTTACACTTTACTTGTAAGTAAATATTTGTCGTACTCGTTTTTATTCACACCGCCCTACATATTTACATCCAGTATTAAGGATCTTACTTGTCAATATTAATATTTTATTGTTTTATATTAATTTTCAATTGTATGTAAATTGTTTAATAAGTTGGATCAAAGATTTCAAAGCCGACATAATTGTTGATTTTGGTGTCTAAATTAATATTATTCTTATTGTTATGTTTTCGTAAATAATGTTTTGATTTGTTAATTTAATTATAAATTAGTTCTTTACTGCATCAACTTGTGTCTTTATCGAATTATTGGAATAATAATTCTAAACCTACATGTATATCTATATCTATACTATTATATAAAAGCGAAACCATTTTAAAGTTTGTAACGCACGATCTCAGAAAGTAGTCAACCGATTTATTTGAAATATATTTTATTATTTTCTATATTGTTATGAGAGTGTTTATGGCTTTAAGTTTTTTTCATTAATTATTTGTCAAACTTAAATATTTTTAATTTTACATTTTTTGTCCATTTTTTTTCATTAGTTCACTTATACAACCACTCATATCTTAAAACCTATACACTAATTGACAAAGATTAGCATTGCTTCATAAAGTCAATATTGTTGCGCAAATTTTAAGCCTAAAATCACTTCTAAGTTAAACATACAACCTGAGAAATAAATAAAAACAAATTATAAAATTATAAACTTTTTGAATTCATTTTATCCAGGAAATTGAATTCCATCACAATCGCGAGGTCGCTGCTTTGTTTCATTTCATTATCATTCCAATTAATTTTTTTAATTTTCTTTTCTTCCCATGCTCTTTCTCTCTTAATATGTGTTCCATTTAATAGTTACGTTTTTTCTCTTACCTACCTACCTTCATATTCAATTTTTCTGTATTGTATAGTTCATCAACTAACCTACACACACACATTATTTTTTTGTTTCTCTAATTCTATCGTCACATTGCTGAGCAGTGTGGGGTGGGCTCTTTTTTTTAAGTTACTATGGAGTATGGACATTTAATTAACTACAGTGCCGTGCACATGAAATACCGATTTATCTAAAGAAAAATTAGATCTTTTTTATTTTTCTGGTTCGAGGAAGTGAATAGATTATAATTCTTCCAATTTAAAAATAAAAAAGTTCTATTATAATAGCTTGAATTACCAATTTTGTATCACTTCCTCGAATAATACAACTGAAATTAAGTTAAAATTTTCTTTACAAATAACTCGAAGAAGGTATTTACAATGACGTCGATAAAAAGAGCACACAAATGTGGGTAGGTTAAGTCAGTTGCACTGCACTGAACATGAGCAGATGAATAAAAAATGTGTCTATGGATATTTACACACGCATACCTATAGATGTATGAGAACATTAAAAACACAAATTTGTTTTTTATTACCGCAAACTATATTTTTCGGTTGCAAAAAAACGTTTATAGGTATGAATAAAAGAAAGAAAAGAAGAAAATAGACAAAAATTTCGTTCTGTTTTCAACTAAAAAATTGAAATGGTTTTGTTTATTTTCACGTGCGGCTTGGCCTTTACTACGTAATATTTTACTTAAGTTTTTTTTCTAAAGTGTTAATTTCGGTAAGGAAGTGTTTTTTGATTTTTTTTATTAAATACGAGTACATAACGAGCTTAAATTCGTTGTTTTTCTTTTATCGCAAAGAAATATAAAATGGGTAAAAGAAAGGCTAACATCGGACGAAAATCCATAAGCACAAAAAGAATGTGTTGGCTACAATTTGCGAAGCAACGCGAGCACGGGTCGGCTAGTATTTCATACTTCTGAATGTACCTTGCAAAATAATGGAATAATCTTTATTACAATTATAATAATCGATTGGATTATGAACAGGTTGCTTGATTTTTATATAACACCCATCGATGGTGTCAATTGTTCCAGAAAGTTCTTGAGGGCCATTTAACATATTCTGTTACCAAGTCGCACCATAAAAGTCGTATCATTTCACAAAATGCCGAATGCGCTATGCTTTTTGATAAATTAAAATGACCACATCTACTTAACATCCACAAAGTAAACAAAAGTTTGTTGGGAATATTTTGAGCTTGTGATGATCTTTCTTATTCATATTCGTACCCCTTCAATAAAAAGTTTGAATGTTTTCCTCATCCAAAATGACTTCAGATACAAAAGTAATAACAAAGTGCAATTTAAGTAAGTTCATTGTTGATATATTTAAAAGAATTTTTATAGCTGGTACAATTCATATTTCTTGAAAAATTTAAAGGAAAGAAAAAACTACAGTAATACTGGGTCAATTTCGTATTCGTGCCGTATTTTAATCAGTCAAAAAATTTGGTTTTAATATCTTGTGGCATAACCTTTGGAAGTAATTACAGCTTTCAATCGTCTTGGCATTGGCCTTACCAATTTTTCAGTTGTTTCCGATGTTATTTGTGTCCATATATAGAGAATTTTCTCCTTAAGGTCGTTTTTGTTCTTAATTGTGCATTTGCGGATTCTGCGGTCCAGTTCGTCCCATAAATTCTCTATAGGATTAATGTCTGGTGATTGTGGGGGGGTTTCCAAAACTTTACTGCAATTGAAGAGAAGCCACATTCGGGTTGCATTCGCCTTATGCTTTGGGTCGTTATCCTGATAAAAAGTAAAGTTGTTTTCTAGACCCATTTGTGCAGCACTATCTTTTAAATTAGTCTTCAGGATATCGATGTACATCTTGTAATCCATAATCCCTTCAATTATGTGCAGTTTCCCAACTCCAGCTGCTGAAAAACAACCCCACACCATCACCGACCCACCACCATGTTTAACGGTTCCGCGAGTGTTTTGCAGAAGGTATTCAGTATTTGGCTTGCGCCATACCATTGGTCTGCCATCCGAGCCATCAATATTGAACTCATAGAGGAAATATATTATCTAGAGTCCCGACTGGTACCCGTCTTGCCTAAAACACCCTCAAATTTTATTTGAGGTAACTCTCTTAAAAGCCCGTAACAACTACATAGAATCTGGATTTAAGAAATGCACAGGACAACTAACACATACGTATGCTAATGGGCAAAATTCTCTCGATTTAGTTTGTAGGCAAAAAGAGAGCAAACCCATTAAGTCGGGACTCTAGATAATATATTTCCTCTATGATTGAACTTTGACTCATCTGTGAAAATCACCGTTTTCCAGAAGTCAAAGTCCTTTGATTGGTATTCTTTGGCGAATTCAAGCCGTTTCAGTCTGTTGACATGACTTATAAATGGTTTTTTGCGCGATACTCTTCCGTTGCGTTGAAAGCATGTTCCCGTATACAATTCCTCAACGTTTTAGTGTAAAATTGTTTTTCCAGGGATTGGCGAAGATTCTGTGCCAATTTTGGTGCACTTATCTTTGGATTTTTATTTATCTCACGCACAATATTATCCTCTTGTCCTGCGTGTTGAAAATACTTCTTGTCGTATTGCGAGGCAAGTTTTCAATCCTTTTTTCCTTGACAAACCAGTTTACAATACTTTGAATCGTTGATTTAGCTCGATTAACTAAAAATGAAATCTGTTTATAAGATTTATCATATTTCACTTTATTACACATTATATCATATATGTATACGGTCAAATATATGTAGGTCTTTCTGAAATATTTGTACAGACAAAAAAAAGAATTTAATTTACGCATGATTTACTATCGGCATAGCAAAGTAGTAGTTTTTGCTGATAGATTTGCCAAACGTCTGTACTAAGCCCTACGCGATACATTTTTACATACAAAATATGCTTTTGTACATACTAACCGTGGCGTGATTCGTTGGTTCGTAGGACTATTATGCTAGAGGTCTTGGGTTCCCTGCCTGTGCCACATAAAGTTTTTTTTTTCACTGGTCCTGCCTTTTGCGAAAAATTGACAAATTCTCAAAGAGTATTTCATGTAATGGAAAGTGCTTTCTCAAATTAACAGCTCCTATTCGATCCCTGATATGACTCGCTCGCAGAACTGGTAAAGAATTGTAAGTTATTAGACCCTAGTTTTCTACGGATTGTTGCTCCAATTTTTGAATATGCTTTTACTTGAGAACTTAATCATCGATGTTTCTAAAAATCATCGTTTACATAATTACATACCTAATATTGGGTATTAACCTACCTGAACCATTTTTTTGTTTTCATTTTATATTGAATATTTTTTT
This sequence comes from Eupeodes luniger, assembly GCA_951509635.1. Lineage (NCBI taxonomy): Eukaryota > Metazoa > Arthropoda > Insecta > Diptera > Syrphidae > Eupeodes > Eupeodes luniger. Next base: position 80,267,137 of record OX608075.1, on the reverse strand, counting down.
ATGAGAAACTTTTCAGAAAAACACAATATTCTCGTAGGTTAAAACTAAACATCAATACCTCAACAAAAAAAAACCAACAGAAAGAAAATTAGAGCTATCTGTAGTTTTAAAAATTTCAAGGTTCAAGTTTCACCATTTTAGTGAGCTGAAAAATAAATAAAGGCACTTACCGAAATCTGTTCCCAAAGATGTGATGTATCATTTGGTATTATTTGTCCAATAACCAAGCAATAGGAGGACCGATTTTCACTTTCCAAACATTTATCATAATCATCTAATATGTACAGTGGTGGCATTTGCCTATAGGCAGTCACTAATTACGTTTGAAATATATTTGTATTTTATTTTTCTTATTCAAACACATTTTTGTTATTATTTAAGAAACTTACTATTGAAGTAACACATTGCTCCTAAAGGAAGCAAACAAATTAAATAAGTGATTAATAAATTCATTTTATTAGCAACTAAAAAAAACACATTATTTGTAATACATCGTTTCTAATCCAAGTATATATAATATAAATATATCCAAAGCGCAGCAATCCAGTTATCTGATATATTTCGATTAAGTCGCATCAACAACTGAGTTAGAGGATTTCTATTCAAAATTCGATTAACTAAAAAATCTTTCTGAGATCGTTACAATTGATCTTCACAAATGTCCGCCCAGGGCGCAGTTTATAATTAGGTATTAATTCATATTTAACATTAAGATATTACTTGCTTACACGCAGATCAGATATGACGAGTCACGTATTTTGTATTCGATTTGGTTGACCGATTTGAGAGATTATATGTATATATGTTTATATGATTCAAAAAACGCACTTAAATGTAATAACAAAAAATATATTCCTCACGCATGGCTTTGCAAACCAAGTTGCATGTAGAAGTTCATATTTATTATACGAAAAATTTAAGGGCATGTTTGCATGAAACGTTTACTTCAAATGACGAATCCAACTGCTCAAATGCAATGAAAATATATGTACTATTTTAACACAGTTGTGTTTCAAAGTCTTATAATAAGTCTTCGTATGTTGAGCTGATCCGATTTTGAATCCGAGCATAAAAATTTATAATACTGCCAACCACTGAGATGAGGCCACAAATTTTGCAATCGATTTTCGCTTTATATACCTGTTGCAAATTTATAAAATTAAAGGTAAATTGAAAATAACCATTGGAATTACCTATCCAAGATCAAAAAATGAACTTATTAAAGGGTATACAAAAATGCTTCACTGTAATGAGACCGCATGCAAAATTTAGGATATAACCTCTATAAGACGGTTTGGAGTAGAATCATAGTTGTTTTATAATTATTATTATAGGTAATTTGGGCCAAGGCATCATATAGCTTCGATAAAGGTATCATTGTCTTCCACTTTCATAAACTTTACGGGATAGCCTTGACCAAACTTTTTTAATTATGTTAAAGTCCAGTGGAATGATAGTACGGCAAATGTTCCATGCCTTCTGATTAAATCCAATTTCTTATATTCCCTTCCCAGAAGTGTCGATGGAAGCATTACCTTGCTGAAAAATTCAAGGCTGCGTTTGAGCTAATACGACAGTCTGCAAATGCTAATAACACACGTTTTATTTCACCTTGGTTGAAATCGAAATGGTACGATGAAGACTACAGAAAACGTAGAAATAAATCTTTTAAATTTTAAAAACTTTTTAGGGAATCAAATAATGACGCCTTTAAACACCTTTGCCTGCAACAAAATAATGGAACTTTATCTGAGGAAAGTGGATAAGAATCTCATTGAATGGGAGGATTTTATATCCTTAGGGCCTTGGGAGAGCGTACTAAATCGGTGTCATTAAGTATGTATGTGTGTTGGTCAGCTCGCTTTATGCTTTAAACCTTTTAACAGCAGATCCAAACCAACTTTCAATAAGTTTTGCACTTCCAAATGTCATTATACCAGAATAAGACTCCAACTTTACAATGTCTGAGCTACTTACATCGTTAAAAAAATGAAGAATAATAAAGCTGTAGGGTCAGAAGGTATTCCCATAGAATTTTTCAAGAATTCAACTCCGAAGTTTTTGGAATATATATTTGGCTTATTGAATAAAATGTTTAATGAGGAGACCTTACCTATGTAGCTGTTTCGCCTGGCAAGGATAACTGTCATTTTTAAAAAAAGGTAATCCAAATCAGCCAAAAACTATAGAGGTATTTTTTTAGTTTAAAGTTCTCTGAGGAAACTTTTCACTCATATTCTATAACACTGGTTGTCGAATTGGGCGTAGTGTAGTGCAATAATATTATCAGTTGTTTTCAAGTAGGTTTCCAGCCAAACCTTTCGACGGTGGATCAAATATTTGCCTTAACTACAGTGGCAACAAAGTTTATTAGGGTCTATGAGCAGTTGCTATTGAACATGTCTGCAGTGGTATGTGAAGGAAAAAATAAATCAAAAATTAATTTTGCTCAGAAATTGGTGTCCCACAGGGATGTGTTTTAAATCCTTTAATGTTCGACTTGTTTATAAACGATATCGAAAATCATTTCAGGGGGAGTTGGTTTTGGCGATATAAATGTAAAAATGTTATTATATGCTGATGAACTTGTCATTTTTGCTAACAACTCGGTGGCACTTCAGCTTAGAATAAATAAGCTGAAGGTGTTTTACAATTTATTGGATCTTAAAATTAATTCTGCAAAATCTAAAATAATGATATTTAGGCACAAAACTCGGTCTGACATGACACGAGGACCATGGACATAACATGGCACCAGCATCGAAGTTGTCAATGAATCTTAATACCTAGATTTCGTTATTTCGAGTAATTTGAGTATCATTCCTCATATAAAAGAAAAACTGGCTGTAGCCAAGTCACCAGTTAATTCAATGTGGTCACAATTTGTTTCGAAGTCTTTTGTGGACGAAACTTCCAAATTCATAGTGTTCAACGCCACAATTAGCACCTGTTTCAGCTATGTTAACGAAGTCTACGGTTATTAATGGATGAAGAATATTTAAATTACCCTCTAATACTTCAAACTATGCTATCTACGTTGAGTCCGGTTTACCTCTAATTTGTATACAAAACCTGCAGGCTAATGCTGACTTTTTAACCAAAGTTAGACTGAATCGTTTCGGGCGGAAGCCTTTTCCCAAAGATCTCATGGTCCTTGATATGTGGCGATCAATGTGTGATCATTGCGGTTAAATCTGTTATCAATTCCATAACACGATACGGTCTATCTCAATCCGTTTGGAGTTTCGGGCAAACACGGACTTTGCGTTCAGTATTATGGAATCACACAAACTAACCCACCTAAAAGCGAATAGTATTTGGAGATAAATCGTACCTGGACGTAATTTTTGCAGCGGCCTGATGCATCTGATATCTCGCTTTTTTATGTACCTTTCCAAGTTGTTCTCTTGGCGTTTTAGCATAATCGTTTACAGCTACAACTTCATCGTTCGGTTTGATTCTAAATAGCAGGTCAGATGGCAGCCTCATTTCCCTTCCGAAAAGCATGAAGAATGGGGATTGTTTGATGGTTTCTTGTTGAGCGGGGCGATAAGACATTGTTAGGGTTTGCTGAGTGCTTTACTAAAGAAACCAATACCAACTTCCCTGTCATCCTGAAGTAGATGTGAATCGCACCGATTCCGCGATCACTAGCGTCCGTATCAAGGATAGATACACTGTCGATACAAATATGGACTGATGAAGGATCATTCGACTGACCAGATGAACGGTGCATTTTCATTGTTAGTTTGTGAAGAGATCACGCAATATCGGCGAAATATGGAATGAACTGGCGGTAATATGTGCATAAGCCCACGAAACTTCTCACTTCCGAAACATTGGTTGGTTTTGGCCAATTTATAATGGTTTCTTTTTTAAATGGATCAGGAAGCACCCCCTTTCGGTTAATGACATGACCCAAAAAGAGAACCTCTCTTTTTTAAAAGGATTGATTTTCAATCCAGCAGAACGCAAACGACTGAAAACAACTTTTAAATTAGAAGACATTATTTAAAAGCTTTTACCATGAGAACAAACACGTGTCGTCTAGGTACACCAGGGAATGTTCCACCAGAAGGCCTTGTAATACATGACCACCCACTTCCCACATTTGACACCACCATACCGCTGCGAGACAGAGATGACCAATTTCGTTGTGGCTAACTGCTCGGAGAGTGTACAGAGAGTAGGTTTTGTAACAATATGTTGCATCAGCTGTTCTGTCAGATATCACCATGTACCAGAAATCCTTGGATACCTTTGGATTTGGATGACTTCCCAGCTGTTTTGGATCAGTCATTCTTTTACACATTAAGCAGGTACAAAAAGGTATCCGGATATCTTACCTATCTGAGATTGAACGCAGCCAATATTTTGCATTTCATCAATTGTCAAATCATCAAGTGCCATGACTCCCAAATGTAAACAGGTTTGGAAAAGAAGGTCTTGAATAGTAAATTATTAGTAAAATTTACTCGAAAATAATATACATACAAAATAAAAACAAACATAAAACTTTTAATTCATTACTTTTTATTTACAAATTCATCTATCTTCAAACAGTTTATTTACAAAAGTATATCAGGATTATTTAAATATAAAGCACTTTAACATAATACTACATTATAATATTTAAAAACAAAAAGAACTTCATCGATAGAAGGGAAATGCGTTAAGTACATTTAATCAGAAGAAAGAAAGAAATAAAAACAAAAACTCTATTTGTTCTGGAATAAACTAACTCTTTTCTATATAATTTCTTTAATGGTTTACATGTTGTTTTGTTTTTAAGTTCATTTTCAAAATATTAAAAAAAATTTTCACAATATATATATTAATGTATACATATATACTATTTTTTTTTCAATAATAATAATAGTAGTAATATTTATATTTGTTTAAGTTCTATAAACAATTTTTAAACCTATCTATCTAACACGTTCATTTTGTTTTGTTTTTATTTAATAATATCAAATGGGAATTTTATATTTCTGTTTTTTAATTTTCGGCATTTTGTTTTGTTTGTTTTTTTTCTTTTTAGTTTATACAATCATTTCTTTTTGTTTATACATAATGCATTAAATAACCATTTGTTTTACAATATTACTTTAAGGTCACATGGTATCACTCAAAAATTCATATATATGTGTAAAGACGTATGTTTATAAAATATTTAAATGCACACAGCTGCTAGTGCAATCATTTAAACTAAACTAAAAAATAGAAAATAACCGAAAACATTCTTATACAGGTTTACACTAATTACTATGTATAATTATTATATAATAATACATCTCTTTAAGGTTATTATAAAATCGTGATCGAGTTAAAAACATCTAATATTGAAACATTTAATATTAGAAATATGTGCGTTTTTGAAAGTTTGAATAGATTTTTTTAATTTTTTTTTTACTTGCTGCTTTCTCTTTCAACATTTATTTATTTGTATGTTTCTACTTTGAAATAAGTTGAAACAATAATATGAAAGGATAACAATTTTGTTTGTATTTTAAATATTTTTGTTTGTTTTGCTTAAATAATGTACAAAGATGAGAAATAAAGTTTGTTTTAGAAAATTACTACAAAATATTTGATTTATTTATTTAAAATATTTTTGTCAGATTTTATTTGTTTGGCTTCTTTTTGTCTTTAACATTATGCATTGTCTATTATTTGAATAAATTTTGGATTTGAAATGCTGAATTATTCAATTCCCATTTAAGGTTTTAGACATTTAGTGAAACAAATAATGTTTTTATTTTTAGAACATCATTAGTTAACAACAAAATTTAATATTTGATATAAAGAATCAATTAAATTTCAAAATATGTTATTAAAACAAAATTGATAGCAATTAAAGGGAACATTGTAGGTTCTGTTGCAATAAACTAAATAAATTGCTACTGAGAAGAATAATATTAAATTAAAAATACTATTGTCAATGTCCAAATTTTTAAGCTGCCCATTTCTTGAACTATAAAGATTTGTAACCGCATGAATTAGACTTTATTTTTAATGGATGTGGACTTAAAAATTATGTATTGTTTTTTTTTTTAATTTCATGGTTTAACTATTGTTAAATGGAAAATGTAGGGTCAAGTATTTTAACTGCAAAAACTTCAACCTCAAGGGTTTTGTTAATTGCATGAACTTATTTTTAAAAAAATTAAAGAATTGGAATGTTAAATTTTAAATTTCACTGTGTAGTGTATTTGTTCGTATGCATTATTATTTTTTACTTTGTATTTTAACAAATGGTTGTTATCTGAAAAATACGAATTTAAAAACACCAAATAGATAATTCAGAGTATGGAAGACGCTGCTTAGAGTTACCAGTTATACAAATCTTGCCTGCTTAATGGAGTTTATTTAAGATCGTCTGTGTAATGATGTGGATATTATTTTCCAACATTGATGGAGGTAAAAATAGAGAGTAATTAGTTTTGATGGTGAACAAAAGTTCAGTAATAATGACTTGAATTAAGAAAGAAGATATTGAATCAATTTTTGAATAAAGACCATTTGTTCGTTTTTGGTAATCAGCTTTTACCGATTGATATAAGAACTGAATTATTATTGAATTTGTTTCATAGACTATTCTGATTATTGTTCCTGAATTTTTTTAGTCTTGCTTAAGTAAACACATTTTATTCCATAGGGCAATTATTTCGAATGCTATTAACCTTCTGGTATAGTCAAGAAAGTACTAAAAGAGACAAAATAAAAGAATAGTACAAACAAAGACAAATTTGTTAAACTTTAACTTCTTACAGCATTATTTATGAACTGCTTTTAAACTGGGCATGAATTATGAATAAACTGATTTTTTGATTTATAAAAAACGGTTCAAAGGTTTTTAATTATAAAGCCAACTCAAATTATAAATTTGACTTTAACTATAATTTGTGAAAGATTATAAAATGCATACATGAGTTTTGTGTGTAATTTAAATACAAGTGGATTGAAAAACAAGATTTTTAATAAAGTAGTTAAGGCTATAATTTTCAACAAAATTTAGGAGTAAAACAAAAAGCCAAAATTTTAATTACAGGTTTTTGTAAAATTAAGAAAATTGAAAACCATGACTAGGTATTTCGATTACCATTTTCAATAAAACGCAAAGAATTTATTTCTTTTTAAAGTTCATCTATACGCAAGAAGTTGTCAGTAATAGTAATGAATCAGTTTTTAAAATTGTTTAATGTTTTTTTCAAATGTCTTTACTCATTATTGACCATCTTGAAGAAAAAATGTAGTTGTAAATGTTATATTAAAATCTCGGAATGAAATATTTTGATTTCTCAAAAAAGTACTTTGTTAATCAGTGCGATGAAATAATTTATGAATAAATCCTTATTTTGTTTTCTAAAAATTATTTTTAAATTAAGGTGTAAGATAAGACTCTAAAATTATGATTTTTAAATGGTTTATCTATGGAATTTGACAATTTTTGGTTTTATAAATCAACTCCTTTAAAAAAAAACTTAGAAAACATAAACAGATATGAATATTTAAAACAGACTCCACAATCAAATAATTTTGCAAAACCAAAATAAAAAATATAACTATTAGGTATTTGATTTAATACATTTTGTTCTTAATTGCCATTCTTTAATTTTTAAAAACTAAATAATAAATCTCTTATGATATTTTTTTTTTTAAATTTAAACTAAAGCCTAGTTTATACTTCCAAGCAAAAGAAGATGTACATAAAAATCATTTTTTTTTTTAAATTTAATGCAATTATTTTGGCGACAAAAAAGATTGTATTTTCTTTCTTTGAAATTGATACATTTCAGGTAAGCAAATTATAATTAATTTATTATATTTTTATTATTATTAATTTCACTTAGATTTGATCTATAAACTAGGTTTTAATTTAAAAATAAAATTAAAAGAAACTATTCCTTTCAATCTGTGTTTTTGTTTGTTGTATGATTGATCTTCTAAAAAAAATGTATTAAGATTTTTTGTTATTTTTGTAACTTGATTTCATTAAACGTATTTGTTTTTAATAAGGTCACAGACATTCACCAGGATTTTGCGCACAATATTTTGGGAAAATTGGCTCGGCTTTAATACCCAATTCAACTAAACGATTACGAAAAACGGACATCCTTCCAAATACTTCTCTTGGAACAGCATCCATGTCATGTTCATCGTCAGGATCTGTCCAAAGTCTAAAAGTAGACAAAAAAAATATTTTATTTTAAGTCTTTTCCAAATATCAAATTCAATTTCAAAAGTTTATTGTCATACAAATTTGACTGTCACGTAATTTGGTTTTAATTTTGTTACTATTGTAGAAATCGTGACTGTGTGTCACGAAATGTTGTCAATTGAAGCAAATTCTTATAAGTCTATTTTATTCAGTTCATTTAAAATTTTCAAATAAATAGATCTTCAAAATTGTTTCAAGGCATAAGTTATTTTAATCAACAACTATGAATTTCCTTACTTTACAGCTCGGAGTCGCCTTTAGTCTACTCGGTAAATTTTGCGGTTTTATATTTAAAACATAAACGTAACTAAAAATATATTGTATAAAACAGTTCTTATTGGAAATTGTGGCCAAACATATGCTGCACCAAAACCATGCAAGGGCGGTTGCAGTGAAACAACAGGCTTTAATTCAGGGCATACTGCAAATATTCCCGCAGTTTTAGGACATTCAGATGCTACCGAAATGGATGGAGTTCATAGTGGTAAGTTGGCTTAAACTTTTTTTTAAAGTTTTATTTCTTATTGTTTTTATCTTTTTTTCAGGATATAAAAGTGCCAACCTTTTGGGACTTAATAATATACTGGAAATACTTTTAAGCTATATTATCAACGCCAGCAGCGGCTAAACTTAAGTCAGTTTGTTCAGTTCAAACTGACTACATTATCACACATATAAATTTGCAGTAAAATAAAATGTTTTTTTTTGTCTTTTTCAAAAATGAAATCTTAGATTTGAAGGGGCTTTTAAGCTTATCATATTAAAAAAAAAGGAATAAAATATTATTAGAATGAAAAAAGGACAACAAAAAGCTTTCTGGGTTTTGTTTTTAAATAAAAATAAAATAATATTAAAATACCTTAAAAATAATAACAGGTTATCCATTTTACGGTTTCAAAAGTATGGGGCTGGAATTCGACATCTGTAAAACTAAGTTGTTAAACCCATTTTTTTTACAGTTGAAAGTCTGACATTTATGAAAATGGATCGCTTATTTATCGCACAACGCATACAAATTGTTAAAACCTACGACAAAAACGGTGATTCTGCCACAGCCACATATCGTGTTTTGAGAGGAGATTATGGTTTACATAATCGTCCAACTACGTAAGCAATTGGCAAAATTGTGAAGACATTTGAAGAGACTGGATTGGTTACAGATATTGTCTGGTGCATCATCGTTGCGTTCGTACCATTGAAAATATCGCTGCTGTAAGTGAAAGTGTTGCCGAAACCCGGAATATGTAGATTCTCGTCGTTCTCAGGAATTAAGACTGTCCTACGGCACATTATGGCGTAATTTACATTTGAATCTACACCTAAATCCATATAAAATCCAGCTCACACAACAACTGAAGCCAGCTGATCATTCACAACGTCGAAGATACGTCGAACGGGTGCTTGAACTGAACAACACAGGGGATGGACCTCGATTTTTCGAGCATTTTCTTTAGCGACGAAGCACATTTCTCACTCGGTAGGTATGTTAATAAACAAAATCGTCGTATTTGGGGTTCTAAAAATCCTCAAGTAATTGAAGAGAAGCCATTACAACCACAAAAAGTAACTGTCCAGAGGTGTACTTCTTCGAAAACGACGATGGAACGACTGTCACCGTCAATTCGGAGCGTTTTTTGTCTGCTATTGAAGAATACTACTTGGAGAATATGTGGTTTCAACAAGACGGTACCACATGCCACACAACTAGCGAATATGTCTTTATTCTAAGAGACATTTCTTGGCCGCGTAATTTCTTGTCGTGGCGATATCAACAGGTATACCGCTGGACTTTTTTTGTATGGCTACGCGAAAGACCGTGCTTATGCAGATAAACCTTTAACTCTTGAGAACTTAAAAAACAACATTCGTCAAGTTATGGCTGAGATACCCCCCAATATGTGTCAAAAACTGGTCGAAAATTACCTCAAAAGAATCGATGCCTGCGAAAATTCGCGTGGTGGTCATTCAATGATGTTTTTAACGCATAATGCCAACGTTCAAACTTTATAATAAAAAAGAAATATCATGAACAAAAATATTTTATATGAGTTTTATTTATGTTTACTTTTGAAACCGAATGGAAATGGATAACATTGTTTATACAAAATTAATTAAAAAAAAAAAAAAAAAAACAATTTTCAAATAAAAATTTTGAAAAATTAAGGTTTTGGTTTTTTGAGAAATCAAATTATAGCTATCAATAAAGTTTTTGTTTAACATCTTTGAATATGTTGAGCTTTATTTTGAGCAACCGATACAGTTAGTCGTGGAAATAATTATGAATCTTAGAACACTATATTCTAATGTAAAGCTAATTAGCTAGATATCCGAAATCGAGATATAAATTTAAAATAGAGTGAAATTGTTTTCAGGGTTCTATACTTCGATGGATTTTATAACTTCCAATACTTTTCCAAATCACTTTAAGTGAAAAACACAGGAAAGATATTTGTCACTCTAAAAAATAGTTTAAAATACTTTGTCCGTTTCCTTAATAATAAAGTAGAAGTTGTAAACTTTGCCGAACAAAGTCTATTTCAAAAAAGATGTGAGCTTACTGTTCCAATAATTTAAATAACTTTTTTGTGGTAGAATTCAAATGCAATCGACTTAATCTAGTCAAATTGAAATCACTTATAAATCGAAAATGTCGAACACGCAAATTCAATTAATTTTAATTTTGAAAAAAAAGGAAATAATTTTAATTTTGAATGGATTTCACTTTCATTGCGAGTGAAAGTGAAATGTAGAATTTAGCTAGAATGCATTTGAAGCTTAAATTAGTTCGTGAATACATTTAAAAAATTTTTGTGATTAGATTTTATTTTTACTGAACAGCTTACTGCAAAATTCCGACAAAATTTTATTTCGTTTAACTGATGAAGTTTTAATTTTGTACTGTTCCGATATGTGCATAAAGGGTGATTTTTTAGCTATTATCTTTTGGGCAACACTGGTTTAAACAGCTGACGCACGTTTCGTGTTTTGTTTCACTGTCAAACATCTTCAGTTTGATCTATAATTTAACCATGAATCGTCTTACAAACGAACAACGCTTGCAAATTATTGAATTTTATTATCAAAATGCGTGCTCTGTTAAGAAAGTTCATCGCGCGCTTCTTCCCGCGAGCGACGAAGCTCATTTTTGGCTCAATGGGTACGTAAATAAGCAGAATTGTCGATTTTGGAGTGAATATCAGCCAGAAGCATTGCAAGAGCTACCAATGCATCCACAAAAAGTCACAGTTTGGTGCGGTTTATGGGCTGGTGCCCAAAATGCAAGAGCTTGATTTGCATGATATGTGGTTTCAACAAGACTTATTGAGAGGCGAGTTCGGTGAACATTTTATTTCACGTTCGGGACCGGTCAATTGGCCGCCTAGATCGTGCGATTTAACGCCTTTAGACTATTTTTTGTGGGGCTATGTTAAAGCTCATGTCTATACAGACAAGCCCGCTTTAATTGAAGCATTGGAGGACAACATTGAAGCATTTATTCGTGAGATACCGGCCGAAATGTTGGAAAGAGTATGCCAAAATTGGACTAAGCGGATGGACCATTTATGGCGCAGTCAAGGTCAACATTTGCATGTAATAATCTTCAAACATTAAATTATATGGACCGTACTATCGATTCAAATAAAGATTTCATGCATTTTTCTGATTTTTTTTTTTTTTTTTTTAAACTTTCCTATAGCTTTTAAAAAATCACCCTTTATAACCGGCCCCCAGAGAGATCAGCTGCAGGTAAAAACACGGTCATTACATTCTACACAGGCACTCACAGAATGCAACTGGGTTTCTTCAACATTTTGGACTAAGGCTAGTTCTGCGATGATGCGGCGTAAAGTTAACTGATTAGTGAAGTTTGAAACTAATTGACAGTTTGAGACATTTGCTGTTAACTGCATTTTTAAACGTACTTTTCGACCAAATCAACTTTTTAGCTTTTCAATTTTCATTCATTTTAAAAATTTTTTATTTACCTATTTATGCATCTTCAATTATTCAAAATAGAAATAGTAAAAATGCTTGAAGTTAAGAGATATTTTCCTGACTAACTTTCCAGTCAACTTCAATACAGTTGCCAGAGATGGAAGTCAATTTTCTTGCAGTTGACCAATCAGATACGAGATTAGTCCCAGAAGTACCCGACCTGACGTATAGATGGCGGTTGTTGTTTGAAAGATTGACTATGGAAGAGAGTAACGACTTTATAAAGCTTAAGTTTGAAGTTTGGCAGCCATCAATAGTGAAGGCTCTCAATGAATTTGTAAATAAATGAATACAATACTTTCATTTGAAAGGCCTCAGTCCAACCAATATCTTTGATATTTTAGATTCTACTCTGCTCCTTCGTTTACAACAGTAAAATATTGGATGGCAGAGTTTAAACGAGGTCGTACGAGCTGCCAAGGCGAACATCGCAGTGGTCGACCAAATGAGGTGACCACTCCAGAAATGGTGAAATAAATCCACAAATTGGTATTGGGTGACCGTCGCGGTCGACTGAAAGTGCACGAGCTAGCAAACATGGTTAGCATTTCACCTGAGACGAAGGAACATTCAAACCAATCGACTGAAAGGGGAGAATCGTCTCATTGAATAAAGAAACCAAGATTGATTGACGATATCAAGAAACAACGACCGCATTTGGTGAAAAAGTAAGTTTCGTCAAGACAATGCACCAGTTAAAACATTTGTTATCGCGATTGCCAAATCAATGAGTTAAAGTTCGAATTGCTTTTCGCAAGATTTCTCCCCTCGGAATAATTTTTGTTTCCAAATTTGAAAAAATGGGTCGGTGGTAAAAGATTTGCCAACAATGAAGAGGTAGAGTCTGCGGTTGATAGCTAGTTTGAGGAGCTCGACGGTTCTCACTATAAACAGGGTATCGAAGCTATTGAACATCGCTGGGAAAAGTTTATCGATCTAAAAGGAGGATTTTTTTGTGTTTTCTTTGTTAGGTCGGATACTTCTGGGACTACCATCGAACTAGAAACTAGTAGAAAAGTAGAAGAATAAAATTGTACCCTTTTTCTCTTTTTAAATTATAATCACACGGTTGTGTTCCATTTTTGTAATTATTTAAACTATACAAACGTTTTAAAAAGGGAGCACATGTAAGCTCCTTTTTATACGCTTTCTTAGAAGTTCATTATTTGATCTTAGGAAATTCCAATGCTCGTTTCTAATTTGCCCTTTAATTTTATGAATTTGTATGGGGGAATACGTATCTATTCACGTCTAATAAAAGTTTCCGGTCCAAAACTTCCAGCAGGTATAAAAAGCAAAAATCTTTTCCAAAATGTGTGGCCTCATCCTAATGGTTGGCAGTGTATGCGACACAAAATTAATTGTTGGAAACAGCATCTGAAATTTTCAAACATCGTCTTACAATAAGGTTTTTAGCACACAAATTGCAAGTTAACAATATTGGAAGACATTTGGGCCATTTTTATACTGACCGATCTGACAAAAATTTAAGTTTTCTCAGCCGCCAAAATCGTTGCATCATTGGCTGCGTTCAATCTCAGATATGTGGATTTTTATGTAGATACCTATTGAACGAGTTGGATAACTAATTGAGACAGCTTTAAAAAAAAAAAATAACTTTCACAAAAGGAGAAAAACATTTAGAGAAAATTAATTTTAAATACAATTTTTAATGTACATATAATTTTAATAACTCACCGAATTTTTAACAAAAAAAAAAATTTAAATCAATTTACTGGTTCCTGATGCAAATTCAACCATATTATTAGAATTTTAGGGGATTCCGTGAATTCCTGACCAGAAGAACACCTGCTAAAGGAACTTTCTAAATTAATAAATCGAACAAATACTTGAAAATTATCTTTATTAGCGCTCAAAGGAACAAAGCTGCCTCGTGGTCTAAATTCTTTGCAAAGAATCTTTTAAATCATCTGACGTTTCGTGACATACTGCTGCGAGACGATATGATCAATTTCGGAATGGCTAACTGCTCGGAGAGTGTCCAGAGAGTACGTTCTGTAGCACTATCCCCTTCTTACGACTGAATCGTTTCGGGCGGAAGCCTTTTCCCAAAGATCTCATGGGACGGTATTTTGTCCTTGATATGTGGCGATCAATGTGGGCGATCTTTGGCTTACGTCTGGGCAGCTTTTAGATCTTTGCAGTTAAATCTGTAATCAATTCCGTAACACGATACGGTCCCTCTCAATCCGATTGAAGTTCCGGGGGAACACGGACTTTGCGTTTAGTATTATGGAATCAGACAAATTATCCCACTTGAAAGCGAATAGTATTTGGCGATAAATCGTACCTGCACGTCCTGATGCATCTGATATCTCGCTTTTTCATGTACCTTTCCAAGTTGTTCTCTTGGCGTTTTAGCATAATCGCTTACAGCTACAACTTTATCGTTCGGTTTGATTCTAAATAGCAGGTCAGATGGCAGCCTCATTTCCCTTCCGAAAAGCATGAAGAATGGGGATTGTTTGAAGGTTTCTTGTTGAGCGGGGCGATAAGACATTGTTAGGGTTTGCTGAGTGCTTTACTAAAGAAACCAATACCAACTTCCCTGTCATCCTGAAGTAGATGTGAATCGCACCGATTCCGCGATCACTAGCGTCCGTATCAAGGATAGATACACTGTCGATACAAATATGGACTGATGAAGGATCATTCGACTGACCAGATGAACGGTGCATTTTCATTGTTAGTTTGTGAAGAGATCACGCAATATCGGCGAAATATGGAATGAACTGGCGGTAATATGTGCATAAGCCCACGAAACTTCTCACTTCCGAAACATTGGTTGGTTTTGGCCAATTTATAATGGTTTCTTTTTTAAATGGATCAGGAAGCACCCCCTTTCGGTTAATGACATGACCCAAAAAGAGAACCTCTCTTTTTTAAAAGGATTGATTTTCAATCCAGCAGAACGCAAACGACTGAAAACAACTTTTAAATTAGAAGACATTATTTAAAAGCTTTTACCATGAGAACAAACACGTGTCGTCTAGGTACACCAGGGAATGTTCCACCAGAAGGCCTTGTAATACATGACCACCCACTTCCCACATTTGACACCACCATACCGCTGCGAGACAGAGATGACCAATTTCGTTGTGGCTAACTGCTCGGAGAGTGTACAGAGAGTAGGTTTTGTAACAATATGTTGCATCAGCTGTTCTGTCAGATATCACCATGTACCAGAAATCCTTGGATACCTTTGGATTTGGATGACTTCCCAGCTGTTTTGGATCAGTCATTCTTTTACACATTAAGCAGGTACAAAAAGGTATCCGGATATCTTACCTATCTGAGATTGAACGCAGCCAATATTTTGCATTTCATCAATTGTCAAATCATCAAGTGCCATGACTCCCAAATGTAAACAGGTTTGGAAAAGAAGGTCTTGAATAGTAAATTATTAGTAAAATTTACTCGAAAATAATATACATACAAAATAAAAACAAACATAAAACTTTTAATTCATTACTTTTTATTTACAAATTCATCTATCTTCAAACAGTTTATTTACAAAAGTATATCAGGATTATTTAAATATAAAGCACTTTAACATAATACTACATTATAATATTTAAAAACAAAAAGAACTTCATCGATAGAAGGGAAATGCGTTAAGTACATTTAATCAGAAGAAAGAAAGAAATAAAAACAAAAACTCTATTTGTTCTGGAATAAACTAACTCTTTTCTATATAATTTCTTTAATGGTTTACATGTTGTTTTGTTTTTAAGTTCATTTTCAAAATATTAAAAAAAATTTTCACAATATATATATTAATGTATACATACATATATACTATTTTTTTTTCAATAATAATAATAGTAGTAATATTTATATTTGTTTAAGTTCTATAAACAATTTTTAAACCTATCTATCTAACACGTTCATTTTGTTTTGTTTTTATTTAATAATATCAAATGGGAATTTTATATTTCTGTTTTTTAATTTTCGGCATTTTGTTTTGTTTGTTTTTTTTCTTTTTAGTTTATACAATCATTTCTTTTTGTTTATACATAATGCATTAAATAACCATTTGTTTTACAATATTACTTTAAGGTCACATGGTATCACTCAAAAATTCATATATATGTGTAAAGACGTATGTTTATAAAATATTTAAATGCACACAGCTGCTAGTGCAATCATTTAAACTAAACTAAAAAATAGAAAATAACCGAAAACATTCTTATACAGGTTTACACTAATTACTATGTATAATTATTATATAATAATACATCTCTTTAAGGTTATTATAAAATCGTGATCGAGTTAAAAACATCTAATATTGAAACATTTAATATTAGAAATATGTGCGTTTTTGAAAGTTTGAATAGATTTTTTTAATTTTTTTTTTACTTGCTGCTTTCTCTTTCAACATTTATTTATTTGTATGTTTCTACTTTGAAATAAGTTGAAACAATAATATGAAAGGATAACAATTTTGTTTGTATTTTAAATATTTTTGTTTGTTTTGCTTAAATAATGTACAAAGATGAGAAATAAAGTTTGTTTTAGAAAATTACTACAAAATATTTGATTTATTTATTTAAAATATTTTTGTCAGATTTTATTTGTTTGGCTTCTTTTTGTCTTTAACATTATGCATTGTCTATTATTTGAATAAATTTTGGATTTGAAATGCTGAATTATTCAATTCCCATTTAAGGTTTTAGACATTTAGTGAAACAAATAATGTTTTTATTTTTAGAACATCATTAGTTAACAACAAAATTTAATATTTGATATAAAGAATCAATTAAATTTCAAAATATGTTATTAAAACAAAATTGATAGCAATTAAAGGGAACATTGTAGGTTCTGTTGCAATAAACTAAATAAATTGCTACTGAGAAGAATAATATTAAATTAAAAATACTATTGTCAATGTCCAAATTTTTAAGCTGCCCATTTCTTGAACTATAAAGATTTGTAACCGCATGAATTAGACTTTATTTTTAATGGATGTGGACTTAAAAATTATGTATTGTTTTTTTTTTTAATTTCATGGTTTAACTATTGTTAAATGGAAAATGTAGGGTCAAGTATTTTAACTGCAAAAACTTCAACCTCAAGGGTTTTGTTAATTGCATGAACTTATTTTTAAAAAAATTAAAGAATTGGAATGTTAAATTTTAAATTTCACTGTGTAGTGTATTTGTTCGTATGCATTATTATTTTTTACTTTGTATTTTAACAAATGGTTGTTATCTGAAAAATACGAATTTAAAAACACCAAATAGATAATTCAGAGTATGGAAGACGCTGCTTAGAGTTACCAGTTATACAAATCTTGCCTGCTTAATGGAGTTTATTTAAGATCGTCTGTGTAATGATGTGGATATTATTTTCCAACATTGATGGAGGTAAAAATAGAGAGTAATTAGTTTTGATGGTGAACAAAAGTTCAGTAATAATGACTTGAATTAAGAAAGAAGATATTGAATCAATTTTTGAATAAAGACCATTTGTTCGTTTTTGGTAATCAGCTTTTACCGATTGATATAAGAACTGAATTATTATTGAATTTGTTTCATAGACTATTCTGATTATTGTTCCTGAATTTTTTTAGTCTTGCTTAAGTAAACACATTTTATTCCATAGGGCAATTATTTCGAATGCTATTAACCTTCTGGTATAGTCAAGAAAGTACTAAAAGAGACAAAATAAAAGAATAGTACAAACAAAGACAAATTTGTTAAACTTTAACTTCTTACAGCATTATTTATGAACTGCTTTTAAACTGGGCATGAATTATGAATAAACTGATTTTTTGATTTATAAAAAACGGTTCAAAGGTTTTTAATTATAAAGCCAACTCAAATTATAAATTTGACTTTAACTATAATTTGTGAAAGATTATAAAATGCATACATGAGTTTTGTGTGTAATTTAAATACAAGTGGATTGAAAAACAAGATTTTTAATAAAGTAGTTAAGGCTATAATTTTCAACAAAATTTAGGAGTAAAACAAAAAGCCAAAATTTTAATAACAGGTTTTTGTAAAATTAAGAAAATTGAAAACCATGACTAGGTATTTCGATTACCATTTTCAATAAAACGCAAAGAATTTATTTCTTTTTAAAGTTCATCTATACGCAAGAAGTTGTCAGTAATAGTAATGAATCAGTTTTTAAAATTGTTTAATGTTTTTTTCAAATGTCTTTACTCATTATTGACCATCTTGAAGAAAAAATGTAGTTGTAAATGTTATATTAAAATCTCGGAATGAAATATTTTGATTTCTCAAAAAAGTACTTTGTTAATCAGTGCGATGAAATAATTTATGAATAAATCCTTATTTTGTTTTCTAAAAATTATTTTTAAATTAAGGTGTAAGATAAGACTCTAAAATTATGATTTTTAAATGGTTTATCTATGGAATTTGACAATTTTTGGTTTTATAAATCAACTCCTTTAAAAAAAAACTTAGAAAACATAAACAGATATGAATATTTAAAACAGACTCCACAATCAAATAATTTTGCAAAACCAAAATAAAAAATATAACTATTAGGTATTTGATTTAATACATTTTGTTCTTAATTGCCATTCTTTAATTTTTAAAAACTAAATAATAAATCTCTTATGATATTTTTTTTTTTAAATTTAAACTAAAGCCTAGTTTATACTTCCAAGCAAAAGAAGATGTACATAAAAATCATTTTTTTTTTTAAATTTAATGCAATTATTTTGGCGACAAAAAAGATTGTATTTTCTTTCTTTGAAATTGATACATTTCAGGTAAGCAAATTATAATTAATTTATTATATTTTTATTATTATTAATTTCACTTAGATTTGATCTATAAACTAGGTTTTAATTTAAAAATAAAATTAAAATAAACTATTCCTTTCAATCTGTGTTTTTGTTTGTTCTATGATTGATCTTCTAAAAAAAATGTATTAAGATTTTTTGTTATTTTTGTAACTTGATTTCATTAAACGTATTTGTTTTTAATAAGGTCACAGACATTCACCAGGATTTTGCGCACAATATTTTGGGAAAATTGGCTCGGCTTTAATACCCAATTCAACTAAACGATTACGAAAAACGGACATCCTTCCAAATACTTCTCTTGGAACAGCATCCATGTCATGTTCATCGTCAGGATCTGTCCAAAGTCTAAAAGTAGACAAAAAAAATATTTTATTTTAAGTCTTTTCCAAATATCAAATTCAATTTCAAAAGTTTATTGTCATACAAATTTGACTGTCACGTAATTTGGTTTTAATTTTGTTACTATTGTAGAAATCGTGACTGTGTGTCACGAAATGTTGTCAATTGAAGCAAATTCTTATAAGTCTATTTTATTCAGTTCATTTAAAATTTTCAAATAAATAGATCTTCAAAATTGTTTCAAGGCATAAGTTATTTTAATCAACAACTATGAATTTCCTTACTTTACAGCTCGGAGTCGCCTTTAGTCTACTCGGTAAATTTTGCGGTTTTATATTTAAAACATAAACGTAACTAAAAATATATTGTATAAAACAGTTCTTATTGGAAATTGTGGCCAAACATATGCTGCACCAAAACCATGCAAGGGCGGTTGCAGTGAAACAACAGGCTTTAATTCAGGGCATACTGCAAATATTCCCGCAGTTTTAGGACATTCAGATGCTACCGAAATGGATGGAGTTCATAGTGGTAAGTTGGCTTAAACTTTTTTTTAAAGTTTTATTTCTTATTGTTTTTATCTTTTTTTCAGGATATAAAAGTGCCAACCTTTTGGGACTTAATAATATACTGGAAATACTTTTAAGCTATATTATCAACGCCAGCAGCGGCTAAACTTAAGTCAGTTTGTTCAGTTCAAACTGACTACATTATCACACATATAAATTTGCAGTAAAATAAAATGTTTTTTTTTGTCTTTTTCAAAAATGAAATCTTAGATTTGAAGGGGCTTTTAAGCTTATCATATTAAAAAAAAAGGAATAAAATATTATTAGAATGAAAAAAGGACAACAAAAAGCTTTCTGGGTTTTGTTTTTAAATAAAAATAAAATAATATTAAAATACCTTAAAAATAATAACAGGTTATCCATTTTACGGTTTCAAAAGTATGGGGCTGGAATTCGACATCTGTAAAACTAAGTTGTTAAACCCATTTTTTTTACAGTTGAAAGTCTGACATTTATGAAAATGGATCGCTTATTTATCGCACAACGCATACAAATTGTTAAAACCTACGACAAAAACGGTGATTCTGCCACAGCCACATATCGTGTTTTGAGAGGAGATTATGGTTTACATAATCGTCCAACTACGTAAGCAATTGGCAAAATTGTGAAGACATTTGAAGAGACTGGATTGGTTACAGATATTGTCCTTTTCATCATCGTTGCGTTCGTACCATTGAAAATATCGCTGCTGTAAGTGAAAGTGTTGCCGAAACCCGGAATATGTAGATTCTCGTCGTTCTCAGGAATTAAGACTGTCCTACGGCACATTATGGCGTAATTTACATTTGAATCTACACCTAAATCCATATAAAATCCAGCTCACACAACAACTGAAGCCAGCTGATCATTCACAACGTCGAAGATACGTCGAACGGGTGCTTGAACTGAACAACACAGGGGATGGACCTCGATTTTTCGAGCATTTTCTTTAGCGACGAAGCACATTTCTCACTCGGTAGGTATGTTAATAAACAAAATCGTCGTATTTGGGGTACTAAAAATCCTCAAGTAATTGAAGAGAAGCCATTACAACCACAAAAAGTAACTGTCCAGAGGTGTACTTCTTCGAAAACGACGATGGAACGACTGTCACCGTCAATTCGGAGCGTTATGATAACCGACTTTTTTTTGTCTGCTATTGAAGAATACGACTTGGAGAATATGTGGTTTCAACAAGACGGTACCACATGCCAAACAACTAGCGAATATGTCTTTATTCTAAGAGACATTTCTTGACCGCGTAATTTCTTGTCGTGGCGATATCAACAGGTATACCGCTGGATTTTTTTTGTATGGCTACGCGAAAGACCGTGCTTATGCAGATAAACCTTTAACTCTTGAGAACTTAAAAAACAACATTCGTCAAGTTATGGCTGAGATACCCCCCAATATGTGTCAAAAACTGGTCGAAAATTACCTCAAAAGAATCGATGCCTGCGAAAATTCGCGTGGTGGTCATTCAATGATGTTTTTAACGCATAATGCCAACGTTCAAACTTTATAATAAAAAAGAAATATCATGAACAAAAATATTTTATATGAGTTTTATTTATGTTTACTTTTGAAACCGAATGGAAATGGATAACATTGTTTATACAAAATTAATTAAAAAAAAAAAAAAAAAAAACAATTTTCAAATAAAAATTTTGAAAAATTAAGGTTTTGGTTTTTTGAGAAATCAAATTATAGCTATCAATAAAGTTTTTGTTTAACATCTTTGAATATGTTGAGCTTTATTTTGAGCAACCGATACAGTTAGTCGTGGAAATAATTATGAATCTTAGAACACTATATTCTAATGTAAAGCTAATTAGCTAGATATCCGAAATCGAGATATAAATTGAAAATAAAGTGAAATTGTTTTCAGGGTTCTATACTTCGATGGATTTTATAACTTCCAATACTTTTCCAAATCACTTTAAGTGAAAAACACAGGAAAGATATTTGTCACTCTAAAAAATAGTTTAAAATACTTTGTCCGTTTCCTTAATAATAAAGTAGAAGTTGTAAACTTTGCCGAACAAAGTCTATTTCAAAAAAGATGTGAGCTTACTGTTCCAATAATTTAAATAACTTTTTTGTGGTAGAATTCAAATGCAATCGACTTAATCTAGTCAAATTGAAATCACTTATAAATCGAAAATGTCGAACACGCAAATTCAATTAATTTTAATTTTGAAAAAAAAGGAAATAATTTTAATTTTGAATGGATTTCACTTTCATTGCGAGTGAAAGTGAAATGTAGAATTTAGCTAGAATGCATTTGAAGCTTAAATTAGTTCGTGAATACATTTAAAAAATTTTTGTGATTAGATTTTATTTTTACTGAACAGCTTACTGCAAAATTCCGACAAAATTTTATTTCGTTTAACTGATGAAGTTTTAATTTTGTACTGTTCCGATATGTGCATAAAGGGTGATTTTTTAGCTATTATCTTTTGGGCAACACTGGTTTAAACAGCTGACGCACGTTTCGTGTTTTGTTTCACTGTCAAACATCTTCAGTTTGATCTATAATTTAACCATGAATCGTCTTACAAACGAACAACGCTTGCAAATTATTGAATTTTATTATCAAAATGCGTGCTCTGTTAAGAAAGTTCATCGCGCGCTTCTTCCCGCGAGCGACGAAGCTCATTTTTGGCTCAATGGGTACGTAAATAAGCAGAATTGTCGATTTTGGAGTGAATATCAGCCAGAAGCATTGCAAGAGCTACCAATGCATCCACAAAAAGTCACAGTTTGGTGCGGTTTATGGGCTGGTGCCCAAAATGCAAGAGCTTGATTTGCATGATATGTGGTTTCAACAAGACTTATTGAGAGGCGAGTTCGGTGAACATTTTATTTCACGTTCGGGACCGGTCAATTGGCCGCCTAGATCGTGCGATTTAACGCCTTTAGACTATTTTTTGTGGGGCTATGTTAAAGCTCATGTCTATACAGACAAGCCCGCTTTAATTGACGCATTGGAAGACAACATTGAAGCATTTATTCGTGAGATACCGGCCGAAATGTTGGAAAGAGTATGCCAAAATTGGACTAAGCGGATGGACCATTTTGAGGCGCAGTCAAGGTCAACATTTGCATGTAATAATCTTCAAACATTAAATTATATGGACCGTACTATCGATTCAAATAAAGATTTCATGCATTGTTTTTTGTTTTTTTTTTAACTTTCCTATAGCTTTTAAAAAATCACCCTTTATAACCGGCCCCCAGAGAGATCAGCTGCAGGTAAAAACACGGGCATTACATTCTACACAGGCACTCACAGAATGCAACTGGGTTTCTTCAACATTTTAGACTAGTTCTGCGATGATGCGGCGAATTGAGGGTAAAGTTAACTGATTAGTGAAGTTTGAAATTAATTGACAGTTTGAGACATTTGCTGTTAACTGCATTTTTAAACGTACATTTCGACCAAATCAGGTAGGTAGGTAGGTAGAAATGGCGATCCCAGGGCAGACCTAGCCTGAGATCCAATTAGCGCTGTAGTGCGCCGTTTTGGTACCAAAACTCGTTTGACCTGTGAAATAAAGGAGAAGATTTATAGCGATTAAGTTAGAGCCATTTTGTCGCATTGAGGAAAGAGATTAGGTCTCTAATCTTTGTCTCAGATAGCTCATTCAGTTCGTGAAAGAATGCTTTCCCAAAGCATTTCATTCTAGTGCTTGCCAAGGCAGGACATTTGCAGAGGAAATGGATTATCGTTTCACTTTCTCTTTGGTCGCAGCAACTACGGCAAAAAGTGTTGTAAGAGATACCCAACTTCTCTGCATGAACTCCAATGGGCCAGTGTCCGGTACAAACCGCAACAATCCTGGCTATGTCTTGCCTTGGCCTGCATAGAAGATCGTTTGTACGGGTTTTATTATAGGTGGGCCATATCTTCCTAGATATAATGCAGTTGGGTAAATTGCTCCACCTTCGGTTTGATTCAGTTTGGTAGATGGAAAAGATTTTACCCTTCATAGCACCAAGAGGAATGTTAACCATTTCCGCAAGTGAGCTATGAAGGGCCGATCCTTGCCTGGCTAGCTCGTCAGCCCGTTCATTTCCCACGATACCACTATGGCCCGGAACCCAGATCAGGGTGACACCGAGGTTAATGTTCAGGCTCTCAAGCTCATCGCGACATTGCTGGACCAATTTAGATGAGGATGTAGCCGAGTTAATGGCTTTGATAGCTGCCTGACTGTCTGTGAAGATAGCCGCATTTCGGTTTTGGTTTGGGCTTTGTTTAAGTATTTTACATGCCTCCCTAATTGCCAGCAGTTCAGCCTGAAAAACGCTGGCAAAGTCAGGAAGCCTAAAGGATTTAGCTACGTTTAGGGACTCAGAAAAGATCCCAGAACCAACTCCGCACTCCATCTTTGAGCCGTCAGTAAAGATGGTTGTATCGAAACCTATCGACACGATGTCATCCTCCCAATCTTCTCTGGATGGGAAAAAGACCTTAAGACCCCTACTAAGGCTCAAAGTAGGAGTGCAGTAGTCAGTGTCTACCGAGATAATATCTGAGGGAATCAATTTCGCTGTGTTGCTGTGACCATAAGGTTTTGACAACCAGCTATTTGATTCCTTCAGCCTAATAGCGCTGCAGGAAACTATGTATTTAATAAAAAGGTCGATTGGTAGAAGATCCATAATAACGTTTAAGGCGTCCGTTGGGCAAGTACGCATGGCCCCTGTGGTGCCCACGCAAGCTGTTCTCTGAACCTTCTTTAGCTTATCGATATTATAGGCTTTGCTAAGAGCAGGCCACCACACAATCGAACCATAAGTTAAGATTGGACGTACTACGGCTGTGTACGTCCATAAAATCATCTTCGACTGAAGTCCCCACTTTTTGCCGAAAGTTTTGCTGCAGGCGTAGAAGGCAACACAGGCCTTCTTAACCCGCACTTCAATATTTCGTTTCCAGTTTAATTTAGGGTCGAGTATAACTCCCAAATATTTTGCACTGGAAGACAATGAAAGGATTTGACCGTTGAGTCGAGGTAGCGTGAAGGGCGGTACCTTAGTTTTGGTGGTAAAGAGCATCAGTTCAGTTTTACTTTGGTTAACTCCTAGACCACAACTAGTGGCCCAGCTGCTAACTTTCTTCAAAGCTGACTCCGTGATTTCACTAATCACAGAGGTGTACTTTCCTGACACCAATAGCACCAAATCATCCGCATAGGCTACCGCCTTCACTCCACATCTCTCTAATTTAACGAGAATTGTATCCATGACCAGAAGCCACAGAAGAGGCGAAAGGACACCACCCTGGGGTGTTCCCCTACTTACGTGTTTTGTTGCGGTTGTATTGCCTAGAGTGGCTTGAATCTTCCTACCACTGAGCATGGAGATAATCCATTCTCGAATGAAGTATTCTACACCGAACTTCACGAGCGATTCTTCTATGGATTCGGTAAGGACGTTGTTAAAAGCACCTTCTATGTCTAAGAAGGTGGCAAGAGTAAATTCTTTATAATGGATTGTTTTTTCTACAGTACGCACTACCTCATGGAGGGCAGTCTCCGTAGATTTGCCCTTAAGATAAGCATGCTGAGAGCTTTCGAGAGGTCTTCCATCTAGGATTTCTCTAATATGGTAATCAAGAATGCGCTCCAAGGTTTTAAGCACAAAAGATGTTAAGCTTATTGGTCTGAAATCCTTCGCGGATTCGTGACCACGCCTACCCACTTTCGGGATAAAAACTACCTTGACCTGTCTCCACGACATGGGCACATGTTTGAGAAGGAGGCATCCTTTGAAAATTTGTTCCAGCCATGGAGCTGCCACATCATGCAACTTTTGAAGCATAACTGGCAGTATGCCATCCATGCCTGGGGATTTATATGGAGAGAAAGTATTGATGGCCCACACAATATTTTCTCTGGTTATAACGGAATTGATTTGCTCCACATGAGCTACGTTTAGCTCTGTGGTTTCACGCGGTTCGGGGTTAACGCTCTCGCAACCCGGAAAGTGCGTCTTCATCAGTAGCTCAAGAGATTCGGCTGGAGAGGCTGTCCAGGTTCCATCAGGCTTTCTTAGAAATGAAGGATTACAATGTTCCTTCGATAACACTTTGCTGAGCCTTGCGGAGTCCTTTATGTCTTCGATTGATTGACAGTAATCTCTCCAGCCTTGTCTTTTGGCTGATGACAGGGCTTTCTTGTAAATTTTAAGAGAGTCCTTATACGGTTGGTAAAACTTATGTTTGTGGCAGATGTTGAAGATTGTCCTCGTCATTTTCCTAAGACTGGACAGTTCTTCATTCCACCAAGAAGGAAGGGTTTTACGGCTGTATTTAACTGGGCAAGAGACTCTAAAAGCTCTACTTATAGAAGTTTCAAAGGTTTTCACCTTTGATTCAAGGTCTGCTATCGATTCTGCGAGATCCGGTAAGTTGCTCAGTTTGGATTTAGCAATTTGACTGAATTTCTTCCAGTCAGTTCTTTTGGGATTTCTATAAGGTGGAGGGTTTTTCGACTCGAAATTAATTTGAAAAAGAATCCATTTGTGATCCGAAAACGAATTCAAAGGGGAAACTCTCCAATTCTCCACTAATAAATTACGGTTGTTTACTAAAGTAACATCAAGCACATCCTCCCATCCATCATAATTTTCCGAGCTCGGAAAGACGAAAGTGGGAGTATTGCCTCTGTTACAAATGGTCATATTATGTGCAATAATAAAATCAAAAAGTGACTCACCTCGTTCGTTGATTTCAGAGCTTCCCCAAAGGGTATGCCGAGCATTCGCGTCGCCTCCGATCAGAAGGTTTGCCTTATCAAACATAGCTTTGTTTATAATTCTGCGCACCTCCTCCGGAGGTGATGGTGAATTGTGGGCTGAGTAGAAAGAGGCCAGCAGCAAACCCCGTGTATTTTTATCTTCGAATCTGACAACTGTCAGATCAGGAGTGCTAAAATTTGGACATAAAAAACCTTTTAAATGTTTCTTAGCTAAAATACAAGTTCTGGGATTACCTTGGTCTTGGTCTGCGGTTTTATAAAAGAGGTCGTATTGGTTGTCTTGGAGGCCCCGCACCTTGAGGCCGTTTATCCACGGTTCTTGGATAACGCCAATGTCGACGTTTTCCTCCCTAAGGAAAACTCTCAGATTATCTGAAGCACACTTAGAATGCTTCAGATTAATCTGGACGACCTTCAGCGCGTTTTTTAGTTTTTATTTTTGGCTGCAGAGCTAGGGCCCGGCAACTCGCTGGGGACCTCGACTCCGCTAACAACATCGTCAACCTCGACGTTGTCATCAGCTTTGTCGGTGTCTGCTCCCTGACTCTGCAGAATTTTAATTTTGGCATTCCTTATGCCAAAACTAAGCTTATAATCGGCCTTTTCGAGAGCCCCTAGGCTTTCCTCGCTAATCCTCAGAAGGTAAGAGGCGCTGGTCTTCTGTGGTTCTTCTGCCTTAATCACAGCCCAGTCGTGCATGGGGACCAGCGGATTTTGCCTCTGAAGACCGCGGATCAAATCCTGTCCGCTTGGCTTTATGCTCATGAGCGGCAACCAAATGCGAGCCTTCGGTTGTCTAGGGATGTCCTTAGCCGGGATAAGCTTGAGCTTCAAGCCCTCCCAGGCATTGCTAACCTTAGCAATGCTTTCACTAAGGAAATCTCTAGAAAACCTGTCTGCACACTTAATTACCCTATACCCCCTGAGCATCTCGCCAGAGTCGAAACTAGGGTAGGGGCCCTCACTGTTATTTATTGTGTATGAAAACACCATCTCAGAGAGCTTGCCCTCGATAGAGTTCCACACGTTCAGCAGACCTTTGCTGTTTGTGGAGAGCTCATCCACAACTGCTACTTGGAGGTCATCCCTGACAACCTCACTAAGAGTACGCAGTTGCGCTGCTCCAGAAGATGGTGCTTTCCCTGGCTTTGTCCGGCCGTCAAGCTTGCTCTTTTTCTGAGACGGACAGATCTCTTCCTGAGATCTGTTACGCTTAACGGCCTTTTCTCGGCTGGCCAGAAGGTTGTTGTATTCATCAACAACCTTCTGGTACTTTATTTTATCCTGGGCATCCTTCTCATGAATTACTCCAGCCTCTTCATTCTTGGCAATCTTGGCAAGAATAAAAGAGGCCGTTTTGAAGCGGTTCTTGAGAAGAGCGCCTTCCGATGGCTTTTTTGTTCCTCGAGTTGCACTGCTACTAGAGGGTTTCGGATTGTTATGCGGTTTAGGAAGTATAGGAGTGCTATGAATAGCACCGCCTATACTTCCTGTGGTTTTGGGTTGCTCACAAGCGCTGGAACTACCAGCGCTAAATGAGCTCCCCTTTACGGTCTCCTGGCTGGAGGCCAAGAGTTCATCCTCCAAGTCTGCGGATGGTTCTGTGTTCGTCAAGTCTAGTTCGTCCATTTTGTATGAGTTTTTTGAATGTTGGTCCCACGAGTAGGTCGGAAAAAAAGAGGTCAGCCCCGGCAGAGCCGATATACCGGGGTAAGGCGAAAAATAAGACGGACCCTGCCAAGGCATCCGAATGAGCTCGTTAGCGACTGGTTTTCCCCCCAGCCTTTCATTCTTCGGCACGGATTATGTAAAACGCTCACACCACCACTGAAATTAGGGACCTCGTATCTATGGTCAAATTGCATTGCTAAAGCTTGCTACTATTGAGGAGTAGGAAACTTCAGCAATTCAACCTGACCTTAGCTGACCCCCATCTTGACAACGTACAAGACAACTGTGGTGATCATTACCGCCCGGCACCCACTAGGAGGGTTTGAAACGAGGATTTTTGCCGAGCTCGACCAAATCAACTTTTTAGCTTTTCAATTTTCATTCATTTTTAAAACTTTTTATTTACTAAACTATTTATGCATCTTCAATTTCTCAAAATAGAAATAGTAAAAATCACAAAATAAAGAAGTTAAGCTTTTAGTTACATGAACAAATGTGATGCTTTGAAACAAGCACACTTTGGCTTGAAGTTAAGAGATATTTTCCTGACTAACTTTCCAGTCAACTTCAATACAGTTGCCAGAGATGGAAGTCAATTTTCTTGCAGTTGACCAATCAGATACGAGATTAGTCCCAGAAGTACCCGACCTGACGTATAGATGGCGGTTGTTGTTTGAAAGTGTAGCGGTCTTATTTACTAAGATCTACTTTATTTTAAATAAAAACAATACTCAACTTAGTTGAATACTTTTTAACTTTTATTTAATAATCCAAACGGATGAAATCTTAACCTTAAAACAATACAATAATTATAATACGTTATGGCGAGTCTGAAGAACACGTCTAGACGGCAGCTGCTAAGAAAAAGGAATGTTCTGTCTGCAATTTAGTTCGTTAAAAATCCAAAAGTTCTCTCTACTCTCTATCGCCTTAAGCGCTCGTACATTTGAAATGCGAACTAAATTCTCCTTATTTTGGAATTCCCTTTATTTAGGATTCTCCTTATTTCCCAAAGTACTCCTCCCCAAGTGACAGCGATATGTCGTGTGGTTGGTTTATTTATTTTTAGTTTTTTTTAATTGCAAATCTTATTCGCTTACTTTTAGTATTTGCAGGATATGTTTTCAACTCACCCATTAGCTTTGATGACGGAGGTGATGTTCGTGTTGTACTGGTGGCTGTTGCTGTACTTGGTGCTGATGGAAATGGCTGTGTCGGTGATTTATATTCTCGTCGTGGTGGAATATTCGATGGAGCTGTATTTGATGCTGATGGAGCTTCTGTGTTAACTTGAGCGAAGTTTTCATAGAACGCTGGCTTCAGACGTTCTGTGGATATTGTTGTCGGTGTTCCATCGATGTCAACTTTGAACAAGTAGTCCGAAATACGTTCAAGGACTATGTATGGTCCTTTGTATGGCTGCTCACATGGTTTCTGTACTGCATCGACTCTCACAAAAACATGGGAAGCGCTATAAAGTGTTTTGTGTGCGAATGGTTTTGTGTGACAATGATGAGCTGATGGAGTCGATTTTACTTGTCGCATGTGTTCTCGGAATTTTTCCACGAAGATTTCTGGATCCAGGGAAACTTCCTCGGGTATAAAGAATTCGCCTGGCAATCTCAGCGTTGTTCCGAATACGAGTTCTGCAGCAGATGATTTTATGTCTTCTTTGTAGCTAGTGCGTAGACCTAATAAAACTGTTGGAAGTACACTCACCCAATCTGTTGTTTCTTGACATTTAATGGATGACTTTAATGATCTGTGCCATCGTTCGATCATTCCATTGGAGGCTGGATGGTAGGCAGTGGTCCTGATACGTGTGCTTCCGATAAGTTTCGTGAGTGCTTCGAATAATGCAGATTCGAATTGTGTCCCTCTGTCACTAGTTATTGTTTTGGGAGCACCAAATCTACATACCCAACTATTGTAGAAGGCGGTCACAATGGTCTCTGCTGTTACATCTTTGAGTGGCACTGCTTCAGGCCACCTTGTAAATCGATCTATCATCGTTAGTAGGTATCGATATTCGTTTACAAGGGGCATGATGACAATATCGATATGGACATGTTCGAATCGGTTGCTTGGCATGTCTATATGTAGTGGGGTGTTCTTGACGTGACGACTTATTTTGCTGCGTTGACATTGTATACATGATCTGGCCCACGTAAGTATATCTTTGGACATACTTGGCCATACGAACTTGGTGATGATTTGTTGTTTGGTGGCTCTTCCACTGGGGTGCGATAGTTTATGTACGCTATCGAAAACTTTTCTGCGAAGACTTATTGGCACGTACGGACGTATGTCGGTGCCTCCAACATCGCAGTAAACAGTGGTGTCGGTGTCATCGATTCGTAGTCGTCTCAGCTGCAGTGAGTTCTTACTTGGAGTTTCAAGTAAAGTTTTAAGTTCGTCATCTTCTCTCTGCATCTCGGCCAAATCTTTTGTGCTGATTGTGACGGGCATGTTTATGGTGTCTATGCGAGAATATGCATCGGCTACGATATTCTCTTTACCAGCAACGTACTCAATCCTCGTTAAGAAGCGGCCAATTTCCTCAAGTTGTCGTGCAATGCGGTCGCATGCATAGTCGGACTTCTGGTCGAACGCATATATCAGTGGCTTGTGGTCGGTGAGGATGATGAGTTCTCGGCCTTCAACGAGATGGCGAAAGTGTTTAATTGCTTGGTAAATTGCAAGGAGCTCTCGGTCGTATATTTTGTATTTCGATTCTCTCAGATTGAGTTTTTTTGAGAAAAAACCGAGTGGTTGTAGTTGACCATCGACACTTTGGTCAAGTGCCGCTCCGGTTGCAGTATCTGAGGCGTCACATCTTAGTATTAAAGGCACATCTGAACGAGGATGAGCCAGTTGTACTGCGTCCCTTAACTTGTTTTTACATTCCTCGAATGCTCTGTCAGCCTCGGGAGTCCACTGAACAGGTTTCTTGTCGTTTTTCTTAGCGCCGATCGTTAGGTTTATAAGAGGTGCTTGGGTTTTAGAAGCGCCTGGCATGCAGTTTC
Organism: Eupeodes luniger; assembly: GCA_951509635.1. Taxonomy (NCBI): domain Eukaryota; kingdom Metazoa; phylum Arthropoda; class Insecta; order Diptera; family Syrphidae; genus Eupeodes; species Eupeodes luniger. The sequence goes on along the minus strand of OX608075.1, from coordinate 80,235,767 downwards.
GATAGAAATTCCACGAACCAAGGAACTTTCGTAGTTGATCCATTGTTGTTGGTTTTGGATAACTTGTAAGTGCTTCGACACGGTCGGTTGGAGGTTTTATACCTGATTTATCTACTGTGTATCCTAAGTATCTTACCTCTGGTTGCCCAAAGAAACACTTGGATACGTTGATGATTAATCCAAACTGTTGAAGTTTTTCATAGACGATACTCAGGTGTTGTCGATGACTTTCTTCGTCCGTTGATGCTATCAGGATGTCGTCGATGTAGCAGAAACAAAAATTGAGTCCTCTTAGTGTTGAGTCCATGAATCGTTGCATCGTTTGGGCGGCATTACATAAGCCGAAAGTCATTGCGTTGAACTCAAAGAGTCCGAAAGGTGTTATGACGGCGGTCTTCGGTCGATCTTCTTCAGCGAGTGGTATCTGATGGTATGCTCTTTTAAGGTCGAGGGTTGTAAAAATGGTGCAACCGTTGAGTTGATGGCTGAAATCTCGTAGGTGTGGAATTGGATACCGGTCTGGTACGGTTATGCGATTGAGGCGGCGGTAGTCACCACATGGCCTCCAGTTTCCAGATTTCTCCTGCACCATTTGCAGTGGAGATGCCCACTCACTCTTGGACGGTTGGCAGATTCCTTGTAGCATCATATTTTGGAACTCCTCTTTGGCTGCTTTGAGCTTTTCGCCGGCAAGTCGGCGCACTTGTTCCGCAACTGGATGTCCTTTCGTGATGATGTGATGCTGTACATGGTGTTCTTGAACGCACATCTGCTTGTCGTGTGTGATGTCGACGAAGTCTTTGACTCTTTGAGTATGTCGGCAAAACGGTTGTTTTCGTCTATAGTTCGTAGAGTTGGCTGTGAACTACTGATGAGACGGCCTTTTACACTCAAATCAACTTTGTTGTCACTGATCAACTTTTGACTTAACCGGATGGTTAGATCAAAGTGATGGATGAAGTCTGCTCATATGATAGGTTGTTTAACATCAGCAATTGTGAAGAGCCAACGAAATTCTCGTCGGAGCCCTAGGTCGAGTACTAAAGTTTTAGTACCGTAGGTCGAAATTGTAGTGCCGTTGGCACCGTAAAGTCGAGATAAGGCTGGCGAGTTGTCATTTGCAAACTTCTTGGGCAAAACGGAAATGTCTGCTCCAGTGTCGACCAAGAAAAACACTCCGTTATTCTTGTCAGTGATTTGTAGACGGTGATAGTCGCTGTTGCCGTGAGTGACCGTCTGTACACTCGACGGCGACTTTAGTTTTCCGTCCAGTTACGACAACCAGCTTTACACTTTCGTGCTTCGCTGCCAAACCTTTGATGAAAGTAGCATAGGTCGGTTTCTTCACTCCTTCTGGCTCGTTGCCGGCTCGACGACCTGTTTCGTGACGTACATCTGTTGGTTGGTTGTCTATCGGACTTTAGGGTCTGTATATCCCTACGTAGCTGCTCGATTGACTTTTTTAGATCGTCCAGGGTTGATGTGTCGTCCCTTGAAAAGGCCTGGATTGTCGCAGGTGCAGCAGTGGATGACGTAGAAATAGGACACAAATGCTGTACAGTATTCATGTCGTATATCTTGTCTCCGACTTCGGCCAACTTGTCCAGGTCTTCCTGTCCCATTGCTAGTAGCACCGTGAAAATGTTCTCGGGAAGTCGGTCAAAAAAAAGTGTGCGCATGATTGAAGGATCACAGCGACCGTCGGAGAGATGTCTCATGTGCGCAATTATGGCTGATGGCTTTTTTCCGGTCATATCTTCTCCTCTTAGCATCCTACGCAGTTGTGACTCTGGTGTGGGAGCGAAATGGTTCACTAACCGTTCTTTGAGAGCTACGAATTTGTTAACCCCTGGTGGATTATTAGCCAAATCGCCGACGGCTTTTAAGGCGTCGCCCTCGAGACTGACTAGCAAATTGGCGTAGCGATCGTCATCGTTGTTAACAGCAGCGAGTTGAAATGCCATTTCCACTTGAGTAAGCCAGAGTTGTGGGTACTGTGGATTGAATTTTGGCAATGGTACACGTTGTACCAGATGTTGTGGGCCTGAACGATTTTGTAAATTCGATGGTGTATGGCTAGTGTGACTCGGGCCTGCCAAAACTTTTTGAGGTGTCGTGGTGATAGTTTTGTCGAGGTGCATTTTTTTTAGTAGCTCGATGGCGTCGTTCGCTTCTCGGAGTTCGTCACGTAGCTTGTGTATGAGCTCCAAATTAGTTGGGTCCTCGGAGTCCGACATGCTTGGGAGTCTGACGTTCTGCTGCAAGAGCAAACTCTTGTCTTCTCTGGACGACGACTTTGTGCTCGAGAATTTGAGCCTGCGACCTTTTAATCTGCGAAGATTGTATCGCATAAAAACTGAAATCCAAAAAATATTTTGTACGTGCCTTGAATTGAAAAATTCCGTCTGGATCACGTCGGGGTCACCAGTTGTAGCGGTCTTATTTACTAAGATCTACTTTATTTTAAATAAAAACAATACTCAACTTAGTTGAATACTTTTTAACTTTTATTTAATAATCCAAACGGATGAAATCTTAACCTTAAAACAATACAATAATTATAATACGTTATGGCGAGTCTGAAGAACACGTCTAGACGGCAGCTGCTAAGAAAAAGGAATGTTCTGTCTGCAATTTAGTTCGTTAAAAATCCAAAAGTTCTCTCTACTCTCTATCGCCTTAAGCGCTCGTACATTTGAAATGCGAACTAAATTCTCCTTATTTTGGAATTCTCTTTATTTAGGATTCTCCTTATTTCCCAAAAAAGAATGACTATGGAAGAGAGTAACGACTTTACAAAGCTTAAGTTTGAAGTTTGGCAGCCATCAATAGTGAAGGCTCTCATGAATTTGTAAATAAATGAATACAATACTTTCATTTGAAAGGCCTCAGTCCAACCAATATCTTTGATATTTTAGATTCTACTCTGCTCCTTCGTTTACAACAGTAAAATATTGGATGGCAGAGTTTAAACGAGGTCGTACGAGCTGCCAAGGCGAACATCGCAGTGGTCGACCAAATGAGGTGACCACTCCAGAAATGGTGAAATAAATCCACAAATTGGTATTGGGTGACCGTCGCGGTCGACTGAAAGTGCACGAGCTAGCAAACATGGTTGGCATTTCACCTGAGACGAAGGAACATTCAAACCAATGGACTGAAAGGGGAGAATCGTCTCCAAGGAAGGCGAAGACAGTTGCATCTGCAGGCACGGTCATGGCGTCAGTTTTTTGGGATGTGCGTGGTATAATTTGTATTGATTGAAATCAAAATTGATTGACGAAATCAAGAAACAACGACCGCATTTGGCGAAAAAGTAAGTTTCGTCAAGACAATGCACCAGTTAAAACATTCGTTATCGCGATTGCCAAATCAATGAGTTAAAGTTCGAATTGCTTTTCGCAAGATTTCGCCCCTCGGAATAATTTTTGTTTCCAAATTTGAAAAAATGGGTCGGTGGTAAAAGATTTGCCAACAATGAAGAGGTAGAGTCTGCGGTTGATAGCTAGTTTAAGGAGCTCGACGGTTCTCACTATAAACAGGGTATCGAAGCTATTGAACATCGCTGGGAAAAGTTTATCGATCTAAAAGGAGGATTTTTTTGTGTTTTCTTTGTTAGGTCGGATACTTCTGGGACTACCATCGAACTAGAAACTAGTAGAAAAGTAGAAGAATAAAATTGTACCTTTTTTCTCTTTTTAAATTATAATCACATGGTTGTGTTCCATTTTTGTAATTATTTAAACTATACAAACGTTTTAAAAAGGGAGCACATGTAAGCTCCTTTTTATACGCTTTCTTAGAAGTTCATTATTTGATCTTAGGAAATTCCAATGCTCGTTTCTAATTTGCCCTTTAATTTTATGAATTTGTATGGGGGAATACGTATCTATTCACGTCTAATAAAAGTTTCCGGTCCAAAACTTCCAGCAGGTATAAAAAGCAAAAATCTTTTCCAAAATGTGTGGCCTCATCCTAATGGTTGGCAGTGTATGCGACACAAAATTAATTGTTGGAAACAGCATCTGAAATTTTCAAACATCGTCTTACAATAAGGTTTTTAGCACACAAATTGCAAGTTAACAATATTGGAAGACATTTGGGCCATTTTTATACTGACCGATCTGACAAAAATTTAAGTTTTCTCAGCCGCCAAAATCGTTGCATCATTGGCTGCGTTCAATCTCAGATATGTGGATTTTTATGTAGATACCTATTGAACGAGTTGGATAACTAATTGAGACAGCTTTAAAAAAAAAAAATAACTTTCACAAAAGGAGAAAAACATTTAGAGAAAATTAATTTTAAATACAATTTTTAATGTACATATAATTTTAATAACTCACCGAATTTTTAACAAAAAAAAAAATTTAAATCAATTTACTGGTTCCTGATGCAAATTCAACCATATTATTAGAATTTTAGGGGATTCCGTGAATTCCTGACCAGAAGAACACCTGCTAAAGGAACTTTCTAAATTAATAAATCGAACAAATACTTGAAAATTATCTTTATTAGCGCTCAAAGGAACAAAGCTGCCTCGTGGTCTAAATTCTTTGCAAAGAATCTTTTAAATCATCTGACGTTTCGTGACATACTGCTGCGAGACGATATGATCAATTTCGGAATGGCTAACTGCTCGGAGAGTGTCCAGAGAGTACGTTCTGTAGCACTATCCCCTTCTTACGACTGAATCGTTTCGGGCGGAAGCCTTTTCCCAAAGATCTCATGGGACGGTATTTTGTCCTTGATATGTGGCGATCAATGTGGGCGATCTTTGGCTTACGTCTGGGCAGCTTTTAGATCTTTGCAGTTAAATCTGTAATCAATTCCGTAACACGATACGGTCCCTCTCAATCCGATTGAAGTTCCGGGGGAACACGGACTTTGCGTTTAGTATTATGGAATCAGACAAATTATCCCACTTGAAAGCGAATAGTATTTGGCGATAAATCGTACCTGCACGTCCTGATGCATCTGATATCTCGCTTTTTCATGTACCTTTCCAAGTTGTTCTCTTGGCGTTTTAGCATAATCGCTTACAGCTACAACTTTATCGTTCGGTTTGATTCTAAATAGCAGGTCAGATGGCAGCCTCATTTCCCTTCCGAAAAGCATGAAGAATGGGGATTGTTTGAAGGTTTCTTGTTGAGCGGGGCGATAAGACATTGTTAGGGTTTGCTGAGTGCTTTACTAAAGAAACCAATACCAACTTCCCTGTCATCCTGAAGTAGATGTGAATCGCACCGATTCCGCGATCACTAGCGTCCGTATCAAGGATAGATACACTGTCGATACAAATATGGACTGATGAAGGATCATTCGACTGACCAGATGAACGGTGCATTTTCATTGTTAGTTTGTGAAGAGATCACGCAATATCGGCGAAATATGGAATGAACTGGCGGTAATATGTGCATAAGCCCACGAAACTTCTCACTTCCGAAACATTGGTTGGTTTTGGCCAATTTATAATGGTTTCTTTTTTAAATGGATCAGGAAGCACTCCCTTTCGGTTAATGACATGACCCAAAAAGAGAACCTCTCTTTTTTAAAAGGATTGATTTTCAATCCAGCAGAACGCAAACGACTGAAAACAACTTTTAAATTAGAAGACATTATTTAAAAGCTTTTACCATGAAAACAAACACGTGTCGTCTAGGTACACCAGGGAATGTTCCACCAGAAGGCCTTGTAATACATGACCACCCACTTCCCACATTTGACACCACCATACCGCTGCGAGACAGAGATGACCAATTTCGTTGTGGCTAACTGCTCGGAGAGTGTACAGAGAGTAGGTTTTGTAACAATATGTTGCATCAGCTGTTCTGTCAGATATCACCATGTACCAGAAATCCTTGGATACCTTTGGATTTGGATGACTTCCCAGCTGATTTGGATCAGTCATTCTTTTACAAATTAAGCAGGTACAAAAAGGTATCCGGATATCTTACCTATCTGAGATTGAACGCAGCCAATATTTTGCATTTCATCAATTGTCAAATCATCAAGTGCCATGACTCCCAAATGTAAACAGGTTTGGAAAAGAAGGTCTTGAATAGTAAATTATTAGTAAAATTTACTCGAAAATAATATACATACAAAATAAAAACAAACATAAAACTTTTAATTCATTACTTTTTATTTACAAATTCATCTATCTTCAAACAGTTTATTTACAAAAGTATATCAGGATTATTTAAATATAAAGGACTTTAACATAATACTACATTATAATATTTAAAAACAAAAAGAACTTCATCGATAGAAGGGAAATGCGTTAAGTACATTTAATCAGAAGAAAGAAAGAAATAAAAACAAAAACTCTATTTGTTCTGGAATAAACTAACTCTTTTCTATATAATTTCTTTAATGGTTTACATGTTGTTTTGTTTTTAAGTTCATTTTCAAAATATTAAAAAAAATTTTCACAATATATATATTAATGTATACATATATACTATTTTTTTTTCAATAATAATAATAGTAGTAATATTTATATTTGTTTAAGTTCTATAAACAATTTTTAAACCTATCTATCTAACACGTTCATTTTGTTTTGTTTTTATTTAATAATATCAAATGGGAATTTTATATTTCTGTTTTTTAATTTTCGGCATTTTGTTTTGTTTGTTTTTTTTCTTTTTAGTTTATACAATCATTTCTTTTTGTTTATACATAATGCATTAAATAACCATTTGTTTTACAATATTACTTTAAGGTCACATGGTATCACTCAAAAATTCATATATATGTGTAAAGACGTATGTTTATAAAATATTTAAATGCACACAGCTGCTAGTGCAATCATTTAAACTAAACTAAAAAATAGAAAATAACCGAAAACATTCTTATACAGGTTTACACTAATTACTATGTATAATTATTATATAATAATACATCTCTTTAAGGTTATTATAAAATCGTGATCGAGTTAAAAACATCTAATATTGAAACATTTAATATTAGAAATATGTGCGTTTTTGAAAGTTTGAATAGATTTTTTTAATTTTTTTTTTACTTGCTGCTTTCTCTTTCAACATTTATTTATTTGTATGTTTCTACTTTGAAATAAGTTGAAACAATAATATGAAAGGATAACAATTTTGTTTGTATTTTAAATATTTTTGTTTGTTTTGCTTAAATAATGTACAAAGATGAGAAATAAAGTTTGTTTTAGAAAATTACTACAAAATATTTGATTTATTTATTTAAAATATTTTTGTCAGATTTTATTTGTTTGGCTTCTTTTTGTCTTTAACATTATGCATTGTCTATTATTTGAATAAATTTTGGATTTGAAATGCTGAATTATTCAATTCCCATTTAAGGTTTTAGACATTTAGTGAAACAAATAATGTTTTTATTTTTAGAACATCATTAGTTAACAACAAAATTTAATATTTGATATAAAGAATCAATTAAATTTCAAAATATGTTATTAAAACAAAATTGATAGCAATTAAAGGGAACATTGTAGGTTCTGTTGCAATAAACTAAATAAATTGCTACTGAGAAGAATAATATTAAATTAAAAATACTATTGTCAATGTCCAAATTTTTAAGCTGCCCATTTCTTGAACTACAAAGATTTGTAACCGCATGAATTAGACTTTATTTTTAATGGATGTGGACTTAAAAATTATGTATTGTTTTTTTTTTTAATTTTATGGTTTAACTATTGTTAAATGGAAAATGTAGGGTCAAGTATTTTAACTGCAAAAACTTCAACCTCAAGGGTTTTGTTAATTGCATGAACTTATTTTTAAAAATATGAAAGAATTGGAATGTTAAATTTTAAATTTCACTGTGTAGTGTATTTGTTCGTATGCATTATTATTTTTTACTTTGTATTTTAACAAATGGTTGTTATCTGAAAAATACGAATTTAAAAACACCAAATAGATAATTCAGAGTATGGAAGACGCTGCTTAGAGTTACCAGTTATACAAATCTTGCCTGCTTAATGGAGTTTATTTAAGATCGTCTGTGTAATGATGTGGATATTATTTTCCAACATTGATGGAGGTAAAAATAGAGAGTAATTAGTTTTGATGGTGAACAAAAGTTCAGTAATAATGACTTGAATTAAGAAAGAAGATATTGAATCAATTTTTGAATAAAGACCATTTGTTCGTTTTTGGTAATCAGCTTTTACCGATTGATATAAGAACTGAATTATTATTGAATTTGTTTCATAGACTATTCTGATTATTGTTCCTGAATTTTTTTAGTCTTGCTTAAGTAAACACATTTTATTCCATAGGGCAATTATTTCGAATGCTATTAACCTTCTGGTATAGTCAAGAAAGTACTAAAAGAGACAAAATAAAAGAATAGTACAAACAAAGACAAATTTGTTAAACTTTAACTTCTTACAGCATTATTTATGGACTGCTTTTAAAGTAGGCATGAATTATGAATAAACTGATTTTTTGATTTATAAAAAACGGTTCAAAGGTTTTTAATTATAAAGCCAACTCAAATTATAAATTTGACTTTAACTATAATTTGTGAAAGATTATACAAGTGGATTGAAAAACAAGATTTTTAATAAAGTAGTTAAGGCTATAATTTTCAACAAAATTTAGGAGTAAAACAAAAAGCCAAAATTTTAATAACAGGTTTTTGTAAAATTAAGAAAATTGAAAACCATGACTAGGTATTTCGATTACCATTTTCAATAAAACGCAAAGAATTTATTTCTTTTTAAAGTTCATCTATACGCAAGAAGTTGTCAGTAATAGTAATGAATCAGTTTTTAAAATTGTTTAATGTTTTTTTCAAATGTCTTTACTCATTATTGACCATCTTGAAGAAAAAATGTAGTTGTAAATGTTATATTAAAATCTCGGAATGAAATATTTTGATTTCTCAAAAAAGTACTTTGTTAATCAGTGCGATGAAATAATTTATGAATAAATCCTTATTTTGTTTTCTAAAAATTATTTTTAAATTAAGGTGTAAGATAAGACTCTAAAATTATGATTTTTAAATGGTTTATCTATGGAATTTGACAATTTTTGGTTTTATAAATCAACTCCTTTAAAAAAAAACTTAGAAAACATAAACAGATATGAATATTTAAAACAGACTCCACAATCAAATAATTTTGCAAAACCAAAATAAAAAATATAACTATTATTTGATTTAATACATTTTGTTCTTAATTGCCATTCTTTAATTTTTAAAAACTAAATAATAAATCTCTTATGATATTTTTTTTTTTAAATTTAAACTAAAGCCTAGTTTATACTTCCAAGCAAAAGAAGATGTACATAAAAATCATTTTTTTTTTTAAATTTAATGCAATTATTTTGGCGACAAAAAAGATTGTATTTTCTTTCTTTGAAATTGATACATTTCAGGTAAGCAAATTATAATTAATTTATTATATTTTTATTATTATTAATTTCACTTAGATTTGATCTATAAACTAGGTTTTAATTTAAAAATAAAATTAAAAGAAACTATTCCTTTCAATCTGTGTTTTTGTTTGTTCTATGATTGATCTTCTAAAAAAAATGTATTAAGATTTTTTGTTATTTTTGTAACTTGATTTCATTAAACGTATTTGTTTTTAATAAGGTCACAGACATTCACCAGGATTTTGCGCACAATATTTTGGGAAAATTGGCTCGGCTTTAATACCCAATTCAACTAAACGATTACGAAAAACGGACATCCTTCCAAATACTTCTCTTGGAACAGCATCCATGTCATGTTCATCGTCAGGATCTGTCCAAAGTCTAAAAGTAGACAAAAAAAATATTTTATTTTAAGTCTTTTCCAAATATCAAATTCAATTTCAAAAGTTTATTGTCATACAAATTTGACTGTCACGTAATTTGGTTTTAATTTTGTTACTATTGTAGAAATCGTGACTGTGTGTCACGAAATGTTGTCAATTGAAGCAAATTCTTATAAGTCTATTTTATTCAGTTCATTTAAAATTTTCAAATAAATAGATCTTCAAAATTGTTTCAAGGCATAAGTTATTTTAAACAACAACTATGAATTTCCTTACTTTACAGCTCGGAGTCGCCTTTAGTCTACTCGGTAAATTTTGCGGTTTTATATTTAAAACATAAACGTAACTAAAAATATATTGTATAAAACAGTTCTTATTGGAAATTGTGGCCAAACATATGCTGCACCAAAACCATGCAAGGGCGGTTGCAGTGGGACATCAGGCTATAATTCAGGGTATACTGCAAATACTCCCGCAGTTTTATCGCCCCCATTAGGACATTCAGTTGCCGGAAATCATGGCACACATGGAGTTTATAGTGGTGGACATTCAGGAACACTTCCTACCTCAAGTCTTGACACTGTTGGAGTTCATAGTGGTAAGTTGGCTTAAACTTTTTTTTTTTAAGTTTTATTTCTTATTGTTTTCATCTTTTTTTAGGGTCTAATGGTGCCGACATTATTGGAAATAATGATATACTGCAGAGAATGTTAACTCTTCTCAAAATTAGTGCTTTATAAATTAAACAGAATACATTATCACACATATACATTTGCAGTAAAATAAAATGTTTTTTTTTGTCTTTTTCAAAAATGAAATCTTAGATTTGAAGGGGTTTTTAAGCTTATCATATTAAAAAAAAAAAAGGAATAAAATATTATTAGAATGAAAAAAGGACAACAAAAAGCTTTCTGGGTTTTGTTTTTAAATAAAAATAAAATAATATTAAAATACCTTAAAAATAATAACAGGTTATCCATTTTACGGTTTCAAAAGTATGGGGCTGGAATTCGACATCTGTAAAACTAAGTTGTTAAACCCATTTTTTTTACAGTTGAAAGTCTGACATTTATGAAAATGGATCGCTTATTTATCGCACAACGCATACAAATTGTTAAAACCTACGACAAAAACGGTGATTCTGCCACAGCCACATATCGTGTTTTGAGAGGAGATTATGGTTTACATAATCGTCCAACTACGTAAGCAATTGGCAAATTTGTGAAGACATTTGAAGAGACTGGATTGGTTACAGATATTGTCCTTTTCATCATCGTTGCGTTCGTACCATTGAAAATATCGCTGCTGTAAGTGAAAGTGTTGCCGAAGACCGGAATATGTAGATTCTCGTCGTTCTCAGGAATTAAGACTGTCCTACGGCACATTATGGCGTAATTTGCATTTGAATCTACACCTAAATCCATATATAATCCAGCTCACACAACAACTGAAGCCAGCTGATCATTCACAACGTCGAAGATACGTCGAACGGGTGCTTGAACTGAACAACACAGGGGATGGACGGCGATTTGTCGAGCATTTTCTTTAGCGACGAAGCACATTTCTCACTCGGTAGGTATGTTAATAAACAAAATCGTCGTATTTGGGGTTCTAAAAATCCTCAAGTAATTGAAGAGAAGCCATTACAACCACAAAAAGTAACTGTCCAGAGGTGTACTTCTTCGAAAACGACGATGGAACGACTGTCACCGTCAATTCGGAGCGTTATGATAGCCGACTTTTTTTTGTCTGCTATTGAAGAATACGACTTGGAGAATATGTGGTTTCAACAAGACGGTACCACATGCGATATCAACAGGTATACCGCTGGACTTTTTTTGTATGGCTACGCGAAAGACCGTGCTTATGCAGATAAACCTTTAACTCTTGAGAACTTAAAAAACAACATTCGTCAAGTTATGGCTGAGATACCCCCCAATATGTGTCAAAAACTGGTCGAAAATTACCTCAAAAGAATCGATGCCTGCGAAAATTCGCGTGGTGGTCATTCAATGATGTTTTTAACGCATAATGCCAACGTTCAAACTTTATAATAAAAAAGAAATATCATGAACAAAAATATTTTATATGAGTTTTATTTATGTTTACTTTTGAAACCGAATGGAAATGGATAACATTGTTTATACAAAATTAATTAAAAAAAAAAAAAAAAAAACAATTTTCAAATAAAATTTTTGAAAAATTAAGGTTTTGGTTTTTTGAGAAATCAAATTATAGCTATCAATAAAGTTTTTGTTTTACATCTTTGAATATGTTGAGCTTTATTTTGAGCAACCGATACAGTTAGTCGTGGAAATAATTATGAATCTTAGAACACTATATTCTAATGTAAAGCTAATTAGCTAGATATCCGAAATCGAGATATAAATTGAAAATAAAGTGAAATTGTTTTCAGGGTTCTATACTTCGATGGATTTTATAACTTCCAATACTTTTCCAAATCACTTTAAGTGAAAAACACAGGAAAGATATTTGTCACTCTAAAAAATAGTTTAAAATACTTTGTCCGTTTCCTTAATAATAAAGTAGAAGTTGTAAACTTTGCCGAACAAAGTCTATTTCAAAAAAGATTTGAGCTTACTGTTCCAATAATTTAAATAACTTTTTTGTGGTAGAATTCAAATACAATCGACTTAATCTAGTCAAATTGAAATCACTTATAAATCGAAAATGTCGAACACGGAATTTCAACTAATTTTAATTTTGAAAAAAAAAGGAAATAATTTTAATTTTGAATGGATTTCAATTTCATTTCGAGTGAAAGTGAAATGTAGAATTTAGCTAAAATGCATTTGAAGCTTAAATTAGTTCGTGAATACATTTAAAACATTTTTGTGATTAGATTTTATTTTTACTGAACAGCTTACTGCAAAATTCCGACAAAATTTTATTTCGTTTAACTGATGCAGTTTTAATTTTGTACTGTTCCGATATGTACATAAAGGGTGATTTTTTAGCTATTATCTTTTGGGCAACACTGGTTTAAACAGCTGACGCACGTTTCGTGTTTTGTTTCACTGTCAAACATCTTCAGTTTGATCTATAATTTAACCATGAATCGTCTTACAAACGAACAACGCTCGCAAATTATTGACTTTTATTATCAAAATGCGTGCTCTGTTAAGAAAGTTCATCGCGCGCTTCTTCCCGCGAGCGACGAAGCTCATTTTTGGCGCAATGGGTACGTAAATAAGCAGAATTGTCGATTTTGAAGTGAATATCAGCCAGAAGCATTGCAAGAGCTACCAATGCATCCACAAAAAGTCACAGTTTGGTACGGTTTATGGGCTGTTGGCATCAAAGATGATGCGAATCGTAATATAACTGTGAATGGTGAGGGCTACCGTAAGATGATATCCAACTTTTTTTTTGCCCAAAATGCAAGCACTTGACTTGCATGACATGTGGTTTAAACAAGACTTATTGAGAGGCGAGTTCGGTGAACATTTTATTTCACGTTCGGGACCGGTCAATTGGCCGCCTTTTCGCACGCCAAGTTGGTTGAGGTCTTCACCCACCTGCGTGCGCCATCTGAGTCGCGGTCTTCCTCTACTGCACCGTCCCTCGGGATTGGATTCGAAGACCTTCCGGGCTGGAGCGTTGACCTAGCCAATCGCTCTACATGACCTAGCCATCTAAGCCGTTGGACTTTAATTCTTTTACAGTGACACTAGGTCAGTGTCGCTGTACAGCCCGTACAGTTCGTCGTTATATCTTCTCCTCCATTCTCCATCTATGCGTACGGGACCAAAAATCACCCGAAGAATTTTTCTCTCGAAGCATCCTAAGACACTCTCATCTTTCTTTGACAGGGTCCAGGCCTCAGCTCCATAAATGAGAACCGGGATGGTGAGTGTCTTATAGATGGTGATTTTAGATGCTCGAGAGAGGACTTTACTACTCAATTGCCTTCTAATATCAAAGAAGCAGCGATTTGCAAGAGTTATTCTTCATTTGATTTCAGCGCTGGTGTCGTTGTCTGTGTTTATAGCCGTGCCTAGGTAGACATAGTCCTCAATTACCTCAAAGTTATAGCTGTCCATGGTGACGTTTTGTCCAAGACGTCGTTGTTCAATGTCCTTTTTTGATGACAGCATATACTTGGTCTTGCCCTCATTGACCACTAAACCCATCTTCTTCGCTTCCGTCGCAATGCTCAAAAACGCTCCACTTACATCACGCTTTGATCTTCCAATTATGTCAATATCATTTGCGTATCCGAGTAATTGGATGGACCTTTGGAAGATTGTGCCTCTAGTGCTGACGGTTGAGTTTTGCACAATTCTTTCCAGAACGATGTTGAAGAAGTCGCATGACAGTGCATCGCCTTGTCTAAAACCTTTTTCGACATCAAATGCATCGGTGAGATCTTTTCCGACCTTGATGGAGCAGCGTGCATTCTCCATCGTCATTCTGCACAAACGTATAAGTTTGACAGGGATGCCAAAACTAGACATTGCTCTGTAGAGCTCTTCCCTATGGATGCTGTCATATGCGGCTTTAAAATCGATAAAGAGATGGTGGGTATCGATTTGAAGGTCCTGGGTTTTTTCCAAGATCTGCCGTAGTGTGAATATTTGGTCGATAGTGGACGTTCCTGGTCTGAAGCTACACTGATAAGGACCTATCAGGTTGTTGACGAAAGGCTTCAGACGTTCACATAATACGGCAGAGAGGATCTTATATGCAAATGCAATGTTAAGGAGACTGATGCCTCTGTAGTTTGCGCAATTTAGAGGGTCTCCTTTCTTATGTATCGGGCACACTATGCTGAGATTCCACTCATCGGGCATGCTTTCTTCCAACCATATTTTGCAGATGAGTTGGTGCATGCTCCCTACCAAGTCATCGCCTGCTGCTTTGAATAGTTCGGGAGCGATGCCGTCAGCCCCCGCAGCTTTGTTTGAGTTCAGTTTAGATAAAGCTATCTTCACTTCATCGAGGTCGGGTAGGCGGAATTGTTGATCTGCGTCCCCTAGGTTGAGTGGTTCTATCTCCCTTACCTAGCACTTCAAGGCTTGGATCGGAATATCCGCAGCCGTTCCTTGGCTACAACGAGGTAGTGGTCCGAGTCAATGTTGGCCCCTCGGAATGTTCCGACATCCTGTATACTAGAGAAGTGTCGTGCGTCGATAGCAATGTGGTCAATCTGGTTGACGGTTGATTGGTCAGGAGATTTCCATGTCCCCTTGTGGATATTGAGATGTGTGAACTGCGTACTAGCTACCAGAACGTCTCGCCCCGCAGCGAAATGGATCAGCCTGAATCCGTTGTCGGAGGTAGTGTCGTGCAGGCTGTATCTTCCGATTGTGCCACCAAAGATGTCTTCTCTTCCTAGCTTGGCATTAAAATCTCCTTAGACAATTTTAATGTCATAGCCAGGGCACTGCTCATATTTCTTGTCCAAGAGCTCGAAGAATATGTCTTTGGTGTCTTCATCTTTCTCCTCTGTTGGGGCACGCGCGCATATTAGGCTTATGTTGGCGAATTTAGCCTTGATACGGATTGTCGTGATGCGCTCGCTCACACTGTTGAAACTCAAGACTTTTTGCCTGAGTCTAGTTACAACAACAAATCCACACCCAAATAGACGCTATCTTTGTTCTCGGTAGCAGTCGCCGTAGTATATATAGCAGTCTTTTAGTTTGCGTTTGCCCGGTCCATCCCATCGCACTTTTTGGATGGCGGTAATATCTGCATTGCAGCAGTTTAGGGCTTCCGCTAATTGTTCGGCTGCACGTGGTCTGTTAAGGGACCTAACATTCCACGTACAGATCCGAATTTCGTCAGGAAGTCACCCCGTCGCGACGGCACAACCCCCAACCTGGAGGGCCAGATCCTTAATATAACTCCAAGGACAGGGAGCCGGATAAACCGCTCCTTATAGGCCTGGGCTCCGAATAAGTCGTAGAAGCCCTATAAGGTGTTCACTAAGTAGTTCAACCTTACTGGGACTGTAGACGCCACCGTTGATTCCATCTCGAGAATTCGTCCGCTTCCGTCTGGATAAGGAGAGGTGCCTTAGTTGAAACACCTCTCCCCCCTCTCTCGTTTGCTGCCCCCAACAACTTTCCACTGGGGTTAGAACCCAATCTCCAAATGAGGTACTAGGCACCCGATGTTCACCGCAGGGAGGTGAGAGTAGGAGTTGATAGACAGAGGTGGGTTTTGAGAAAAACCTGTGGACGCTTGTGTCCTCTTGAATGCACATGTCTACCATTTGAAGCTTTTGGCAAATAAATACATAAAAACAATTTTTTCTATTCCTTTTTTTCCAAGCATCCGCAGGTCCTGACATTGTAGGAAACAATAATGTGCAAAATACTTTTGCAGATCTTTTCGCCGCCATCAATGGGATGCTAGAAAAAAAAATATCAAAATAATAGAAAACCGCCGAAGATTGGCCCTGGTGCAGCATAAGTTTGTCCACAATGTTGGATTAAGACTGTTTAGATGTTAATTTGAGTTAACTATGTTAAAACTCAATACAACAAAAAAGGCATTACCCAACAGACTAACAATGGCTCCAAGGTGAATAGTAGAGAAACTCATTTTCCACAAAACTTGCTTTGAATAAATAATTTAATGTCTATTTATTTGAAAAATACAATTTCACTAAACAAAATAATAGATTGGAAAAAAAAAAACAACATATCGTGAAAGACTGACACGTTTATTTTAATACTCTTCAATTATTAGTTTGATTTTTTTTAAACAAAAAACGTGACATACAAAATAAAGAAAAATTGAACATCCGATTTCAAATCCAATTCGATATTGGTCATATGACTTCTAAAAACAAAACTGAAACCTCATGTCATAAGTTGCCCTAATTGTGGTACAACATGTAGCTAATCTTTAAGCATTTTATAGATCTTTATAGGGAACAAAACTATAAATGGTTTAAAATTTACGAATACTGAATGTAAAACATTGATAGTACTGATTGAGTATTATTTCGTGGTAAATTTGGCCCACTTCGCAGAAGAGGGGAATTAAATAATATGTGAACCGAATTCTCTACAAAGAATTCAGATAAGCTTCGTTTTTCAGTTCTTCCTATTTAAATTGTGCGTCAAAGAACAAAAGTTGAGAGATCTTGAGAACAGAGTTTTGACAGTAAATACAAGAAATTTTGTTTACACTTTCAAAAATACATACATTAGATTCTGAAATCTTAAAAATATAAGCTTGACAATTATTTCAGATGTGCTTAAAGCGATTTCCTATAATTTTTCTATTTATTGAATTAATTTGCTTGGTTTCCGTTTATAGAGTAGTTTTATATATGTATTTTTGTATTTTATGGGATAGTTATAATTTTTTTTAATATTTTATAAATAATTCTTATTTTCACATATGAAATATCTTTAAAACCCATCATCGCTAAGATCAAATTCGTACCAAATACGTAGGGGCATATTTTATGAAAAACGAGTTTAAATAGAACCGAGAAAATTTGGAAAGAAATAAAACTATGTATGTATGTATTGTACAGTGGATCAAAAAAGAATCCGGACACATATCTTTTTGCTCCTTAAATCACGAAATAAATTTGATAAAGGTTTGAAAATAGCGTATTTGGGCATAAAACCACAGTTTTTATTATTTACTCTGAATATTTAGCAATGGGAGGAAATATGGCCAAGCAACTTTATTCGATAGTACAATCAGATTAAGATTCAAATTTAGATGTACATTAGACTAATTATATAAAACGCAATGCAACTAGCTTCTTGGATAAAGAAATATTAATGCTGCACAAATTTCAGCTTTTAAGATTAATATTAAGAGGATCTCATCGTATTTTACTATTTCATGACAACAATTACTCTTGGAGGATTTGTCAATTCCTCGCTAAAGGCAGTACCCGTGAAAAAAAAATTTAGGTGGCACAGGTAGGGATCGAACCCAAGGCCTTTGGTATGATAGTCCATGCGGGCTAATCATAACGCCGCGGATACAACCTTTTTTTTACAGTTTATGTGAACCGTTTTAACATAAAAGCTTCAGCGTTCTTTAGAGGCTAATGTATGGTAGGTTAAGGCAGACAATTTAGGAGAAGTTTTTGAAAAATAAGTAAGGTACTGAAATTTTTTAAATGGAGTTCTTAAGTAAAGAAATTTTATTGAACATAAAAACGACTTCCTGAATCAAAAAAAAAAGCCTCAAAAAGCCAAATATACGTTTTTTTTTTAAATTATAAAAGGTTGTCACTCAAAAACCTGACGTGATAAGTTGATTTTAAAGTAATATTCGAACTGAAGTAATCAAAAATCTTAGAAAAAGTATAACCTGATTGAACCTAAATTACTTTGTTGACCAGTGTAATTTAAAAAAATGGTCTAAGAAACATTGAAACTGGTAATACTTTTCAATTAAATAAATTATGAAAACAGAGCGTGGTAAGGCATTTCACATTCGCGTAGTACGGCTAAAGAACGAATCTCTGTATTTGACAGTGCTACCGAAGTTGGACTCGAGGGTATACTGATGAGCATTCCTAGAAGCGCGAGTATTACGGTTGAAAGGGGAGGAATGCAACTGGATATTTCTCTAGAACATAATGTAAAAAAAGGTTTATACAGGAAACCTTACGACGATGTTCAAGCGAAGTAAACGAACTTACATATTATGATATTATCACCAATCTACTTAAATACTCTACGTTCAATACTATCCAAGAGGCTTTGGTAAGTTAGAGGGTGAGAATGATTTGTTTTTTTTAGGATCTTAAGAGGCTGACATTGCTCTAAGAAATAATATACAAACACTTTGTACTTTTAATAGGAATTAAAAATCTTCGTTTTTGAAAAATATGCTTCGGTTTTTTTAAATGGTCTAAACAAGATATGAAACGCATCCGTTACTCTTACAAGGTAGAAAAAGAACAAGTTTTCTTTTCGGTGAGATCAAGTTTAGCAATCCTAGGCAATAAAAATATAATTTACATATCTCAAGTAATAAATTTTGTAAATTAAATACGAGAACAAAACTTTTCTTATCGAACATATCTAATGGGTGATTTTTTTGAGGTTAGGATTTTCATGCATTAGTATTTGACAGATCACGCGGGATTTCAGACATGGTGTCAAAGAGAAAGATGCTCAGTATGCTTTGACATTTCATCATGAATAGACTTACTAACGAGCAACGCTTGCAAATCATTGAATTTTATTACCAAAATCAGTGTTCGGTTCGAAATGTGTTTATCGACAAATTTTGTTCAGCGATGAGGCTCATTTCTGGTTGAATGGCTACGTAAATAAGCAAAATTGCCGCATTTGGAGTGAAGAGCAACCAGAAGCCGTTCAAGAACTGCCCATGCATCCCGAAAAATGCACTGTTTGGTGTGGTTTGTACGCTGGTGGAATCATTGGACCGTATTTTTTCAAAGATGCTGTTGGACGCAACGTTACGGTGAATGGCGATCGCTATCGTTCAATGCTAACAAACTTTTTGTTGCCAAAAATGGAAGAACTGAACTTGGTTGACATGTGGTTTCAACAAGATGGCGCTACATGCCACACAGCTCGCGATTCTATGGCCATTTTGAGGGAAAACTTCGGAGAACAATTCATCTCAAGGAATGGACCGGTAAGTTGGCCACCAAGATCATGCGATTTGACGCCTTTAGACTATTTTTTGTGGGGCTACGTCAAGTCTAAAGTCTACACAAATAAGCCAGCAACTATTCCAGCTTTGGAAGACAACATTTCCGAAGAAATTCGGGCTATTCCGGCCGAAATGCTCGAAAAAGTTACCCAAAATTGGACTTTCCGAATGGACCACCTAAGACGCAGCCGCGGTCAACATTTAAATGAAATTATCTTCAAAAAGTAAATGTCATGGACCAATCTAACGTTTCAAATAAAGAATCGATGAGATTTTGCAAATTTTATGCGTTCTCAAGCTCTTAAAAAATCACCCGATATATCTAGGACAATTAAGAGAAAGTTCTGTATATTTTGTGACAATGATGTAAAAAAGTGATTATAAAGGTACACATAAATATCTACCTCTCTCCCAAAGCGGCTGCTCTCGGCCACAGCCTGTTATCTAATTGCTCTTCATCGACTTGTTCTGTCCACATGCAAACTTCGCCTCCAAGAACCTACAACACACAAAATCACAATTTTCACTAAACATCCCCATCGATATTATCCATCAATTCTTGTACTCACTTGCTTTATTCTGAATCTATCCAAACGCATTCTCTCCCACGGTCGATGTTTATATACATTTTGCCACGTCCTATATGGTGAACATGCAGCATCGCCTAAAAGTAAAAACAACGCAACAATGATTATTCAATTTCACTCAAACCATAAAATCGTTTCTTTTATCCTTCACTATAGCTATTCCATTTACCTGTTGCTCTCCAACTACCAAAGCCACAATCCAAATACCAAGCATCAACATGAGAGAATATCAAACTGAACCCATTATCAATGAGATCGTAGTTTTCCTGCCATGTACTGCCACCCCATACTTGTACAGCAAATTGGGTTTTCGAGAGACATTTGGTGTTTGTCAAGCCACTCGACCATACCGACACCCATTTCGGTAGAGAGTTATTGTTTGCTATTTTCAGGCTGACAAAATAAAGAAACAAACCCAAATATGAAGTAGAATGTGACTCTGACTCATTTATACGATGAAGAGCAACTTACCGTCCCAAAGCTTGAAGCATAAAGTCACACCACATTTCACGTAAATCGGTGTCATTGAAATACTGCCCCCAGCATTCTAAGTTCACTTCATCGCCACCCAGGTGAAAGTAATCCGTTGGACCGGTTAGATTTAGGAGTTCTTCGTAGAGTTTTTGTAGAATGAGATATGTGTTGTTATTTTTTGGATTCAGTTGGCCGCAGGGTGGTTCACCTAACAAAATAGGTTGTAGCAAAATATTGATGGTTATATTTGATGTATGATATTATACCACAGTAGAAACTCCAGGGCTGCTGGTTGATACAGAGACTCAATTCACCCAAGCCTCGTTTTGGTCCCCAATCCCATCCGTTACCTGCATGAGCTGGTGCATCTATTTCAGGGATGACCTAGGGATAGTGATAGATTAAATGACTTGTTCGTGTGCTTTTATAAAATGGGTACACAGACATGAGACACGGAAAAAGTATTTTCGCTTCAATAATTAAAGCGTTAAGAGGATGAATGTTGGAAGTGAAAAGTTTAAAAATTTGCATTATTAATCATTTTTAAAAATATTTGTTCTATGCATTTGAATCCGTTTAATCCGACTTAAAGTTTTGCAATTTTGTTTTTTATTGAATAAACCATAAAATTATTAGTTTTTTTTTTTTTTAAGTGACGAAGCTCATTTTTAGCTTAAATAGTTCGTCAATAAGCAAAATATGCGTTATTGCTTCCTGAATCATCACTTAATCTACAGTGCGGATTTTGGCAGCGTTAGGGCCATATTTTTTTGTCACGTTACTATAGTGACTATGCTTGTAGTCTAGGGCTACGTTAAGTCATTCGTTTATGCCAACACGCCGACGACATTGGACAAACTCAGAGCCAACCAAAATTGGGTCAGTAAACGCGTCCGCGGCGGTGGCCGTATGAACGAAGTCGAGTTGCATTCATAAATGTTTTGATTGTATTTCAATCCGTTTCAATAGCAAATTCAAATTTTATAAAATAGATTTTGGAATTTAAGTTTTTTTTTTCATTTACCTGAATTCCTCTTAGTTTTGCAAATGTTGATATTTCTTTAATATCTTCATCTGTATAAGTTTCACGTTCCGAATAGGCTCCGTGTGCTGCTAATTCTGGATAATATTTCGAAACAAAAGGAAAACTCTGTGAATCGGTAATGTGCCAATGAAATCGGTTTAATTTTGCAAGTGACATTGCAGAAAGAGTGCGTTTTATAGATTCTACTGAAAAATAATGCCTTGAAGTATCCAACATGACTCCACGATATCTAAAATAAATAAGTGAAACATTTCTTTAATATTTAATTCTCTTATTTTTTTTTTCTATTCTATTGGTAAGTGGAAAAATAGCAAAATTAGGCAAATTGAATATCTTTTTGACTATACTCGAAATTTTCAAATTTATTTTTCTTAGTACTGCTCAGTCAAAAAGCTTTATATAAATAGTTTCTTTATCATTTGACAGACACGAAGAGGAATCGGCTAAGGTTATTTCCTACTACGATTGGAATGCCAGTATTAGCCAAACGTGGTAGAACGGGTTGTACTGTACCATTTCTGGCGAGTTCTGAATATAAAACTGTTGTGCCATCTCCTTTAGAGATGATCGACAATTATGGACTGTTATAGTTTGTAAAGAAAGAGTCCAGAGATTTGATAGCGGTCTGACTATCTGAGAAAATACGGACATCACGTTTTCTTTAAGCCAGGACAAGACTTCTCGAAAGTTTCGTCTGGAACACGCTATAATGATTGGGAAGGTGGAATGAGAGACTTAATTTGAGTCGTTCAAAGTACACACCTCCACTTAAACCTTCATTTGTTTTTAATATTCATCTGTGTAAAAGTGAACTGACTAGTCTTCCAAGAATGCCCTCTCCTCCCAGAAAGATCTGGAAGGTATAGAAATCTGAAAGATGGTGTAGTCTGTGTGCTTTGAAATTGATTCTAAATATTTAAGAATTACGGAGTGGCAAATGTTGTTGTTAACCCACTGCGATGAAGCTTTGAGATATTTGTTTGCTAAGTATATCAAGAGGTGTTAGGTAGAGTAGGGTATCCAGTGCTGCAGATGGGGTAGTGCGAAGCGATCCGCTTATACATAGGCAAGCTGAACGTTGGATTTTATTTTATTTGTCCCGGTTTACAGTATTTTCTAAAGCAATACGCCTTACTGCAACACCGTACATTAAAATCACTCTGATTACCCATGTGTATAACAAATTCGGTTTTGTGTGAGTTAACACCCAGTCCACCCCCATCAGCTCAAAGTATTAGTTTGTCTAAGGTATTTTGTAAGAGATCTTTTAGGGTTTCAAGATGCTTTCCTGAAACCGATATAGCAACTGCATCCGCATAAGCAATCACTCTGAAACTCTCCGCATCCAAACCAGTTAGAATTTCATTTACCACCAGTTTCCATAGGAGAGGGGATTGAACACCACCTTGCGGTGTCCCTCTACTCTAAAAACGAGTTGCCCAGTTTTGAGTTAATTGTTCTGCTAGTCAGCATTATATCCCCAAGCGATCTCTCTACGTTCAGAGATGTTAGTGCAGATGTGATTACAGATGTGTCCACGTTGTTAAAAGCGCTTTCGATGTCAAGGAAAAGAACCATAGTGAACTCTCTATGATGGATGGTGCGTACTAATGTTCATGTAACGCTGTTTCCACTCATTTGCCTTAACAATAGGCATGTTGAGACATAGACAGAAATCTTGTATCAATACTTGCCCTTAAATAGATATCAATCAATCTTTCTAAGGTCTTAAGAAGGAATGATGATTGACTTATAGGTCGTAGATCTTTAGGGTTTACTTGCGAGCATTTAACCTGCTTTGGGTATAAAAACAACTGTCACTTCTCTCCATACCGAGGGAATATGGACCAGATACAGACAGATATATAAGATTACCAGACGCTTGCAAAATATTTACCGTTGCTTATTACCTGGACCTTTTAACTTTCTAGAGAAAGAACAAAATGTAAGAATAATAAAAAAGGAATCAATATTCCTGCTTTCGATACCCTTCGGGTAGGGGTTAAGAATTTACCCGAAGTAAGGTATGCTTGTCGTAAAAGGCGACTAAAATCCAATCTCCGTATACTGAGAACTACATAAGTATACAAAATATGCTATGGAAAAAACAAATCGATTAATTACCCCAGGTGGAAAGCCAGTTTCTCTGGCAAATCCATCCTCTTCGGAGGCAGGCTCTACGGATTCTGGGGAGAGCCATTTATTGCATTTGATAAATCCTTTCGCGAAAGCGCATAAGGTCCCTCGATCACCTCCATCTGTACCGAGAGTTACCGGCAGAAAGAGTCCACCGGTTGTGCCAAAAGGCACTAAAAGCGACTCACCGAAAACAAACAGTTTTGAGCAGGACAATTGTGAACTGCAAAAGAAGCTGAACGAAATGATAAGACTCTACGAAGAGCTTAAAAAAGAAGTCGAAAGTCTTCGTGAAGAGAACAAGATGTTAAAAACTTCTGAAAACATGAAAGTAAATACTCTAAGTCCACAACATCGAGATCGGCACGAATATGAAACTGATGAAGATGAACTTGCTCGGGAAACTGAAAAAAGTAGACCTTGTAAAAAACGGAAGGCTGAACATTCGCCTAAGTCTCAAAATCAGCCAAAACCAAATAAAATTACACGGAAAGATCAGTTTTCTGCGAATAAGAAACTTCCTCCACCGATAAACATCGTTGGTCAAGCGGATTATAACAAAATTCTTCCTATTCTGAAAGAAACGGCGCAAAAGAATTTCAAAGCTACATCCACTCACAATAATACGTGGAAAATTAACGTAAATGATTCAGATTCTTATAGAAAACTGTCGAAAAAACTCAGCGATGAAAAAATTGAATGGTATAGTTATTCAATTAAAGAAGAAAGACCTCTACGTGTAGTTGCTAGAGGACTTCATCCCTCTTGTTCAAAAGAAGACATCCTTTCGGACTTAAAAACCAAAGGATTTAAGATTCTTGACGCAACAAATCTTTTGAAGCGAGAAAAAGGAATCGAAACCGCTTATATAAAACGCGCTCTTCCGCTTTTTATTCTAAGTTTCGATAAAAAAGAAAATGTTTATAATATTAAAACTATAATGAATATTGTTGTAAAAATCGGACCACTAAGAAAGAACAAACGCCATATTCCTCAGTGCAAGCGATGTCAAGGTTTTAACCATACAGCAGCTTATTG
Source organism: Eupeodes luniger (assembly GCA_951509635.1). Taxonomy (NCBI): domain Eukaryota; kingdom Metazoa; phylum Arthropoda; class Insecta; order Diptera; family Syrphidae; genus Eupeodes; species Eupeodes luniger. The sequence goes on along the minus strand of OX608075.1, from coordinate 80,211,097 downwards.
TCAGAAGGACCCCGTTTGCGTTAAATGCGCGGGAAAGCACATGACTGATGTATGCCGTCTGAAAAAAGAAACTCCGGCTACATGCGCAAATTGCAAAGGTAATCATCCAGCAAATTACCGTGGCTGTGAGGTCGCAAAGGAAATGTTAAAGAGACGCGAAGAATTTAGTAAGAAAACTAAAAAAAATACCTCAAAGCAAAACAAAGAATTAAAATTAAAAACCAAGACTAATACTCACGCGTCGAGTAAAACGGACGGGAAAAATAATGAAAACGTTTTACCCTCAGAAAACATAAAAACAAAAAAGACGAACACGTACGCTCAAGTCACGGCGCCCGAAAAACCTAAAACTATTAAACCTGACTCCGTTCAAAATGTATTTTCCCTTATACTTGAACGATTAGAAGAACAAGGGAGAATTAACACAATTATTCTTGAGAAATTGGACAAATTTGAGTCGGCGGCTCTTAAAACACCAAATTTACCGTAAACATGGATCAGTTGTCCCAACAACTCAAAATAATAACATGGAACGCGAACGGACTTACCGCAAAAATCGAAGAAATAGAAACGGTTCTACTTAACGAAAGAATAGATATTTGTTTGATCTCTGAAACTCATTTGAAAAAAGACTCAAATTTAAGTATTAAAGGTTATTCGGCTTACCACGCATGCCATCCATCCGAAAGAGCAAGGGGTGGTTCTTCCGTATTTATCAGAGAAAATATCAATCATTCGTTTGAGATAAATATCGAGCTCGATACAATGCAAGTTACTTCCGTTAGCATAAAAGTTAGACACGTATTTTTTAATATTGCGTCTATTTACTGTCCTCCTCGGTCCAAGATAGACAAAAACGATTTTAAAGATCTTTTCAACGCTTTAGGTCCAAAATTTATTATTGGCGGCGACTTCAATTCGAAACATTCATTTTGGGGATCACGTTGCATTTCGACGAAGGGTAGACAACTCTACAAAGCGGGTATTGAATGTAACGTTGAATTTTTCTCATCAGGAAAACCAACGTATTGGCCAACCGATACAGCGAAAACACCCGATCTTGTTGACTTTTTCATCGCAAGAGGAATGAACAGAAAATATATGACAGTAGATGATAACTTCGATTTTTCTACGGATCACTCGGCCGTTATCTTAACAATAAACAGTAACGTAATCGAAAAAGAAAAGCCCCTAATCTTAACAAATAATAACACAAATTGGGATAAATTCAAAGAAGATTGCGAAAATAGAATTATACTGAACGTCTCTTTGCAAACTCCGTTTGAGTTAGAAGATGAAACAGAAAAATTTATAAATATTGTTCAAGAAGCAGCTTGGAATAATACTCCGATCTGTAGTAAAAAGTCAAGGCAATACGAAGAAAAAATTCCAGAAGATATAAAAGAATTGATACGCGAAAAACGAAAAGCTCGAAAAGTATGGCAGCAATCACGTGCTCCTCAGCATAAAAGTGTCGTCAACTTTTTATCAAACAAGATTAAAAATTTGTTACGAGATTTTAAAAACAGCGAGAATTCTGCCTATCTTGAAAGCCTAACAGCAGACAAAAAAACGAATTATTCTCTTTGGAAGACGATAAAAGGTATTAAAAAGCCTCAAATAATGTCGGCACCTATTCGAAAAAATAATTCTGAATGGGCAAAAACTGATAAGGAAAAGGCGGATTTATTTGCTAAGCACCTTGAGGAAACGTTCAAACCTTTCGATGGTCAAGAGTTTCTGACTAATGACGGAGAGCTCCAACCAGCGCCGGAAAATTTTTCTATCAGGAATATTACTTTGACTGAACTTGTCCAGGAAATAAAACGGCAGAAAAATAATAAAGCTCCTGGCTACGACCTGATTAACGGTCGTGTCCTCAAAGAGTTGCCTAAAAAAGCAATGGTTAAGCTCTTACAGCTCACTAACGCTGCTTTAAGACTTGCTTACGTACCCACGCAATGGAAAGTCGCCGAAGTAATAATGATCCCCAAACCGGGTAAGCCACCGAATGAGAAAAAATCGTATAGACCAATTTCTCTCTTACCAATTATATCTAAAATATTTGAAAAATTGCTTCTTAAACGAATGCTACCAATTATTGAAGAAAAACGTTTAATTCCCGACCACCAATTCGGTTTCCGGAATAATCACTCGACAATTGATCAGGTTTACCGAATAACTAACGAAATTGAAAAAGCATTTGAAGAAAAAAAGATTTGCTCAACTGCATTTCTTGACGTTTCTCAAGCTTTTGACAAAGTTTGGCATGACGGGCTAAAATATAAATTAAAAGTCTTTCCAGAGCAAATATATAACATTCTTGAATCGTACCTAGAAAATAGATTCTTTCGAGTTAAGCAAGGAACGGAGTATTCGGAGTTTAAAGAAATAAACGCTGGGGTTCCCCAGGGTAGCGTCCTTGGACCGATTTTGTTTGTTCTTTATACCCGAGATATACCCCAAACAGAAGGCACAACTTTAGGCACTTTTGCCGATGATACAGCTGTACTCGCAATATCGGATTCAATAGAAACGGCAACCTCTAAGCTTCAAAAGGCATTAAATAGCATTTCAGATTGGACAAAGAAATGGCGAATTGCTCTTAATGAAACGAAATCGACGCACACAAATTTTACGTATAAAAAAGTATATAACTTACCTATTTATATAAATTCTGTGCAAATTCCATACGCTAATGAAGCGAAGTATCTAGGCATGACTCTAGACGCGAAACTTAAATGGAAAGTTCATGTAAAAAAGAAACGCGATGAACTCGAAAATAAACTCCGCGAATTGACATGGCTTATTGGAAGATATTCCAATCTAAGCGTTTATAACAAGCTTCTTATTTATAAGCAAGTACTGAAACCAGTTTGGACGTACGGTATACAACTTTGGGGTTGTACCAACGAAAGAAATATACAAATTTTGCAAACATACCAAAACAAAGTACTTAAAATAATAGTAAATGCTCCATGGTATGTAAGAAATAGCGACTTACATAGAGATTTAAATATAAAATATGTAGAAAACGAAATTAAAAAATTTGCTACAGAGCTAAGATCACGACTTAGAAATCATAGTAATAACTTAATCCAACAATCTGTTAGCGAGGCGTTCGTTTTTCGGCGTCTGCACCGAACAAGACCTTCTGATCTAGCGCAAACAAATTAATCTCTCCACTCGAATTTTGTGGAATCTTCAGGTCCTCTCGTTGGGGAGCTTCCTGACAAAACGCGAACAAAATGACGCTAAAACTACTTGTTAAGCTGGACTTAGTTGTAGTAATAATATAGAAGATAAGGGAGGTGAGTTTTAGTCAGTAAAAATCTGACACTACTATAAGCATCGGGCTTATAGTGTCTCTGAAGATTTCTCACCTTCCTGCGAAAAAAAAAAAAAAAAAAAAAAAAAAATGTTAATGGAATAATTTAAAAATTTCGTTATGGTAATCATTGTTTTGACAATTCTCATTTGAAATTCTCCAACCAATTTTGAGTTGGATCACCTTAAACGGAAAGCTTGTGATAATCACATTTGTATATGACAAATGTGAAAATCACCTTAACCGATTCCACTGAATATATATATATTTTCCACTTATGCTATTCTTTCACTTGCCAATCGATTCTATAACTAAAATTTTCTTTTACCGAAACTTTGGTGCATCAATTACTAATGACTTAGAAAGTATTCTCAGCACATTGTCTTCGTCATCGAACCAAATCATTTGTTGCAAAGTTGATAGAGCATGGCGTGCTCCGAAAAAAGAATTAGCATTGATTTTGGCAGTTAGCTTTCGTTGGTCATCTGAAAACAGTTTTAGAAATAAATCATAAATACGTCAAAAACAAAAATTACAAAATTAAATTAACTTACATAAAGTTGTTATATTATAACTTTCATCGGTTTCGAATCCTAAATTTGTGTCTCCAGACTTTTTAATTGCCACTTCAACTTCAAAGCTATCAATATCACAGTTTTCTCGGTGTTGTTTCGGTACAAAACTATTTCTATGCTCATGGGTTGTTTGTTCATTATTACTTAAGCTATTTGTGTTGCTATTTTTATTACTAACTACACTACTAACACTACTTCCACCATCTTTATAGTCTAGTTTTTGAATATGCCTCAAATCCTTGACAAAGAGATCAAATGAACTGCGAAATAATGTATCAACATTACGGAATGGCGTATCTATGATGACGATGATATCTTCGGAAGTAAATTTCAAAGATTTCGAGGTAACTGCTGATTTTATTGTTGGATGTGGCCAGATATTTATATCACCACAAGTCATTGCACAATTTAAAAATGGTACTCTCTTTTCGTTTGGTGTTTCGGTGAGATAATGATATCGGACACACTTGTCTCCTTCACATTTATATGTCCAGGTCTTTTCGGATGGTCTGAAATTATAAATTTAAAAAAAAATACATTACATCATGGATTTAAAAGAAAACCACATAAAGCTTACATAGTGTACATATTCATTTCGGCACGGTTTTTAATGGACTTTTCAAATGTACTTATGAACGACTGATGTTTCAATGCACCTTGGTTCCAGTATAAGACAACTAATATGAAAATTGTTGCAGTGAGCAGCATGAGTAGCGCCCTACGCAGAGATACAGCAAGAGCCATTTTAAGTGCAAACCGTATCCTAAAATTAAAAAAAAAAAAAAATTAAAAAAGATATTAGATGAATAAAATAAAATATTAAATTATTTATATATATTATTTATTATTTATATATAATAGATTTCTGTAGCTGCATACGTGTATATTTTTAAAGTTCCAAAAGTGAAATTTATAGTTATTTAAATTGGAATTCTAATGGGTTAGAAAAATAGGAGTAATGCAATATCTTTTTCAAATCTATGTAGGTATCTACATGACATGAATTTTAAAGCTATGGCTAAGCCGTCAGCCTGGTTGACAAGAATTATAATTCTTATAAACGTTTTTTATAGATAAAAATTATATAGATAAATTTACAAATTAAACATATTCGCTAACTAAAAGCATTCTATATTTGAAGATAACTTCTAAAAATTTACTTATTGTTTTCCAGTCGCACTCGTTTAGTATTTTAAGGGTGTCTTGCATTGAAAGGGTATTTTTACCAAAGAAGAAACGTCGGTGTGGCTTAAATATTGGACATATACATATAAAATGAAAGCAGTCCTCTTTTGACTTAAGGTTGCATATTGAACAGAACTGATCAAAGCTCCCGTTATAAGGGCATCCCTTTAGGCCGAGTAGTTCACATCTTGCTTTAAAAATGAAAGAAATCTCTCGGTATGTTAAGGTATCGTTAAAGTAGTTTCTCTTCTCAAGATTGTAGTTAAGCTGAGAGTATAACAATCTACTGTCGGATTCACGACCATTTAGAACAAATGTTTCTCGAGTCAAGTCCTCATTCTTTCTAATTATACGGTACAGCTGTTCCTTTAAGTTGTTGGGGTTATTAAAGTCAATATGAAGTGTTTCACCACAAGCAGTACCTAAGTTTTCCCACTTAGCAGTCAACCAGTCTTTATTCCTCAACTCGTATAAGAGCATTTTTTTTGTCATCCTTGAGTCGTCATGGGCTAAAGTCTTAATAATAAAATCAGCCTGCGCTTTAAGGGTACTTGTTAGGAGTTTTGGTAATCCTGTTTCCAAGTAGATTGCATAGTTTGGTGTGTTTCGAGGTAAGTTGAAGAGTTTTTTTAAGAAATTTCTCTGGAATTGTTCAATTTGTTCATATTCATCTGACCCCAGATTTGACATGCGTAACAGAGCGTTGACTTTACTACAGCTTCGTAAATCTTATACTTGGCGGAAAGAATTATTCTACTATTAGTAAACACTTTTCTCCATGTAGAATTCAACAAGCTTTGTGAAGTGTTAGCCTTTTCTCTTAGATGGTTGTTGAAGTTCAAATTGTGGGTAAGTTTTACGCCTAGATATTTAATTTCATTGGTTACTTCTAGTAGATTTCTATTGTAGTACCACCTTTTCACGTTTTGACTTCGGGAGGAGCGCGAAAACACCATGACCTTAGATTTTTTAGTATTAATCGTTAGTCCCCATCTGTTGCAGTAAGATGCTAATCGGTTAATCATTAATTGTAGGTTTTCTGATGATTCAGACAGAATAACAAGATCGTCGGCGTATAGTAAAACATTCACAACCGAATTAAATATCCTTATGCCTCCAGGTAGATCTTCAACAATGTCATTGATAAAAAGGGAGAACAGTAACGCGCTGAGAAGACATCCTTGCTTTACTCCAGTGGTTGTTTCAAACCAATCTGAGAATATTGCACCATCCCATATCGCTGCTTTTGTTCCATTGTACATTTCCTTAATCGCAGAAAGAAATTTTGATGAAATACCCAACTGCGAGAGCTTATATAACAGTGCATTACGATTCACCCGATCGAAAGCTGTTTTGAAATCTACGAAGAAAGAGTATACTTTCTTATTACGTGTTGAAGAAAGTGTAAAAATCTGGTCTGTTGTAGAATAGTTCTTTCTTAAACCGGCTTGAAGATTTGAAAGAATACTTTTCCTCTCCACCCATTTTTCAAGTCTCTCCACAAGTATACCGCAGAATATTTTGGCTAATGCGTTCATAAATGATATGCCTCGATAGTTGTCAGCAATATCAAAAGCGCCTTTTTTATGAATTGGGAAGATAACTGATTTTGTGAACGAGGAGGGAATTTCGGCGTTAGCCAAGATCTTGTTATAAAACTTTAACAAATAGTTAAAGTATGAAGGAGTAGCGTTCTGGTAAAATTCGTAGGGAATCCCATCTTCACCTGGTGCCTTTCCATTTTTCGCTTTCTTCATTACTGCTTCTATTTCCTCAAGTGTTATGGCCGAATCTAAAGATTCGTCGAAGATTGATGGCTGAGCGTAGGAAAACTGAAGGTTTTTTTGTTGGTATCTTATTCAGGTTCAAAATATAAGTAGCATCAAAAAACAACAAGGGTTTTTTCGAAAAACGTGAATTGACGACGTTAAAATGGGTAACAAAGATGCGAATATGTCTAAAAATGAAAAAATTTAAACTAAACAATTAAATTCAATTAGGTTTTGAAAAATAACATGCATTTTGTCAATTTTAATCCAAATTTTCAGAGATTGCATATTTTTTGAACGTACAATTAAGTTTAATTTATAAGACTAAGTTATTATAAATTCAACTGTTTGTATTTTGTCATTTTTTTGGCTAGTTTTATTAACAAAACAAAAATGAAATTTTTTGAGTCTAATAAAATTGAACAAAGAATCCAAAAGTTTCTTTGAAACATCAAAAATTATTATATATTTGAAAATCAAAATCAATTTGCCTTGTCCTAGTTTAAATACTCGTAAATTATAAGCTTTAAAAATGCATAGGTACATGAGTTGTCATATCATTGACAGGTACCAACTATAAAAGCAAAATTTTCTTGTGTTATAATTTGAAACAAGACTATATTTTTTATCCAAATCGATAATACTTGAATACTTAAGGCAGCAAAAAGGGCGTCAATTTGGTGCCTATGAAGCATTTATTATAGTGGCACGAAGAAAAATATGTACCTACACTTATAATAAATAGCCTCGAATTTGATGAAATTCGCACCAGTCATCAATGGGTTGTAAGGTTGTAAAAACGCAAACCAAACCGCGAAATAATTCAAACTAGGAACAGGGTGCTCTTTTTAAAGGTGTAAGCAAGTGAACAAAATTAATTAATTATGTCTTGTGGCATTATCATTAGGTGCAAACATTCCCATTACTAATAAAGCACAATATAGTTCAAGTGACTGTATATCCTGTCTTCTTTATTTTCCAAATTCAAGCTGCCCCAAAACCCAAGTCGGGAAGCTATGAAGAATTAGATGTTGGCACGCCTTCAATTGCTGAGTAAATCAGATCTTGTTAGCCATTAATCTGAGATCTTTATGTCTAGAAAACCATTACTAAGAGTTAGTAAAAATTGATTATTGACTCAAATATCTTTTTAAAAATTTAAAATATTGGCTTCAAACTAATTTCATCTTATAGAAAATTATGTTTTCGACGTTAAGTAAAATGTTTTCATAAAAACTAAATTTTTCTTTCTTAGAAAAATCTAATCTGTATTTTATTATACAAGAAATAAAAACTTTCTAGAAATGCTAATAAAATTGATAACAATTGGTTTTCTACTAAAGATCTCTACTATTTCATCATATGCAAAATATTGTTGGTAATCTTTTAGAAAGATTCAACTGACAACTTTTTTAACAACAAAACACAAAAACAATAAAAAACTGAAAAGAAATAGTTTCCGACTCAAGAATTAGGAGAACAAAGAAAGACTTTAAATTATTTATCTCACCCAAAATATTTTTATGAATATTGTTTATGACATCATTTATTTATCAATAAATGTATATATTTTTTATTTTTAAATTACATACTAAAAATACTATTACAAATTGCTATTGTGAATTATAAATTTAGTACACAATTGTCAAATTCTTCATTCTTAACCTTGATTGATTTAAAAGGTCATTTTTTTTCATATTCATTTTTTCGTTCGAGAATATTCAAGGTATTAAGAGTTAACAATAAGAACTTATAACGTAAATTTAATCCTTTCTTTTTATTTGGAATTTTGGAATATAATACCGGCAAAGTCAGAACCAATATTTTTTTAAGTTTTAAGCAAGACAAATCGACAGTGTGGTGTGGGTCGCATTCCAGCCTCTGTTTAGTTTTAAAAATGAACGAATTGCCTAACGTGAATCTCCTTTATAACCACTTTTGAACGCAATCGACCCAATGGTTTGTGATGTAAGGACGAAGACATACAGACAGGCAGACGGACGGAATCTCAGGACCATATTTGATTAAAATTTCGAGTGCTTTTGTTCTTCAAGATATTTTTTTAAGCTGAAAATTGATCAGTGTTTCCATGACTTTGGTAAAGAAGGCAAGCAATTGGACGATATTTGGAGGGGGAGGAGGATTCATTTTTTTAAGGACGGGCTGGACAAATGCTGTTTTCCATCCGCTCGGAAAGAGATCTATAGAGTAGGAAAGATGAAAAAACTTACGCAGTGGTTTTGCCAGCGTTGAAGAACACCTCTTTAGAACATTAGCGGGAATACTATCCGGCCAGCGGATTTGTCAAGATATGTCAAGATCTTTAAGTACTCTAGCAACTGGCGAAAGAAAATTCCTCCCATAGAAACGTTCACGCTTTCAAGTACAGGCAGCATCGAATTAACAACAAACTGTGCTTACAAGAAGGGTGTCTGGGGAACCAACGACGATGACGTAGTGTTGCGCACATTTTTAACAAATTACCAGAAATGTTTACTACCTTTGGGACATTGTAGTATTTTTTGCCGTAATTTTTGATCATTCAAACATTTAATCCGTCGAATATGTCCGTTACAGGTCTTTATAGTTTGTTCGAACTTATTCCGGTTTTTCTCAGTGAGCCTTGTAAATCCGGAAACTTACATTTTTGATCCTAATAACCTCTTTACAACTTATAAATTTTACCCTGTTCGTGATAAAATTTCTCATTCCACAAAGAGTTATGTTTTTAATCATATCTGCGCTGGAATTCACAATACTTTCCTGAAGAAGTCGTTGAAATCGTCCAAGTTGGCTTTCTCATATTGCCATACGATTCTCGTATGTTTTTTCTCTTTAACTGGGGTTTTTGGCATGAGAAATAAGCAGATATGACACAATGGTCTGATGTGCCTAGCGGCAATAATACATTGATCGCATATTTATTAGGATCAGAGGTAAGAAACAAGTCTAGATTGTTGGCGGACTGACCTATACAACATAAGGAATTCGAGTTGGCTTGACATCTAACTGAGTCAGGTGGTTTAACTCATTAAAAATATCGACATACCTTCCTTTGAGTGTTGTCTGACCTGAATAGCGCAGCCACGAAAATTGTGTACATTGAAATCGCTTGTAACAACGATTTCACCTTTCGGAAAATAAGATACAATTCGCGCTGGAAATAGTCGGACAGCGCAACAAATTCGTTGAAAGTCGAATTGCTATCCAGACTTGAGCTGGGATAAATAAAATAGGTATGAATAATGCGCCTTTGAACGGTGAATTGAAACTACTTATAATTAAAATGTGTGTTGGTGCACTAAACATATTGTGGTAGAAGTTGATAGGCAACATCATTCCGTACATATACGGCTAGACCATGGTGAGAAAAGAATTATTATTATTATTCCAAGCTTTATTCACTCATTGATACTTTAAAATTTACAATAATTTTATAATACCATTTGATTGAATATATTTACATTACATTTAAACAAGTATGTGTACGTAAAATTAATTAAATTACAAGAAACAAATAATTCATTCAAGGTTTTAAACTAATTTAAATATATACATTATTTGAAAAGAGAGGTATAATTTTAGGTTATCTGAGCATAAGCCTCCTCCAGACTTCTCCATCTTCTTCTATCTAGTACTTCTCTCCAATAAAGTGGGCATATTTTTCGGATGTCATCCTTCCAGCGTTTATGTTGTCCACCTACGCTTCTTTTGCTTTCTAAGGGTATCCATTCGGTTACTAATTTTGTCCATCGATTATCAGGTGTACGTATTACATGTCCTGCCCATTCCCATTTGAGTTTCTTAAGCCTGTGTCTAACGTCTTCAAAATTAGTTTGACTTCTTATATTCTGATGGTTAATTTGCTGGGCAATAAGAACGTTCAAAATAGCTCTCTCCATTGCTCTCTGACATGATTGGAGTTTCATTTCAGTGTTTTTCGTGACTTGCCAAGTTTGGCACCCATAGGTGAGGACTGGAAGAATTGTTGAGTCAAACACTTGTTTATTCGAAATATTCAATGTAAGAAGACGCTTAACGTTCCAGAACTGCCTCCAAGCGTTCGTCATTCGCTGCTCTATATCCTTTTTTTTCTTTGTCTTTGAATGAGATAATCTGACCAAGGTATGTGTAGTCTTCAACGTATTCTAATATATTGTTATTAACACTAACTGGATCAGAAGCACCATTTGTCATAATTTTAGTTTTCTGTTGATTTGTTGACAACCCAATATTTTCGCATTCCGAGCACAGTTCGTTCAGCATCGTTTGAAGTTCTTCACTGCTGTTTGCGATAATTATAATGTCATCGGCAAATCGGAGGTTTGAGAGACATTTGCCATTTATTTTCAATCCTTTGTCTTCCCAGTCTAGCTTTCTAAATACTCCTTCTAAGGCTGCGGAAAAGAGTGCTGGAGAAATTGGATCTCCTTGCCTTACACCTCGCGATATTTTAAAATCTGGTCCGATGCATTCCGTTTTTATGTGGGATGTGCCCCTGTCATACATTTTCTTTAGGATTCGAACTATTTTTTCGTTTACACCTTCATTGAGAAGCGCCTTCCAAATAAATCTCTGCTCTACTGTGTCAAACGCTTTTGCAAAATCGATGAAGGCAAAGTATATTGTGATGTTATACTCTTTGCATTTTTCTATTATTTGATTAACGGTTTGTAGATGAAAAAGAATAAAGGCACTAAACTATAACCGTGAATGTTAAACTCCAAATGATCGGTGGTTTCACCAACCCGAGTCTGGCTTAGTGCCAAAACAGCTGGCCTGTTCAAAACAGTATGAACGTATGCAGCATGGACATTTTTCTTAAGCCCACGAATGTTGTTATACTGAACACAAAATTTACCAACCATCACAATACACAAAAACAAGCTTCTTAATTGTGCTACCACATGGGCTAGAGCAGGGGTCGCCAAATGGCGGACTGACCCATTTTGTGCGGACTCGCTAGAACACAGTAACTTACACAAAAGACTACTTCCGATATAAATAACTTTCGTGGCCCCAAAAAGATTGACGCGAGCTGTACGTAATTTAATAATAATGTATCATTGTGATTTGAAACGGCAGTTAAATATGTCACTGATACGGCACAGTTAATTATTTTTGTACGCTACCTGGACAAATCGAGGAGAAGACATGATCAAAGCAGGATTATTTTGAAAAAGATGAGTTAGACTTGAAGAAGCTCTTATCGGTAACTATTGACGGTGCGCCAGCAATGGTTGGGAATAAAAAAGGACCTGTTCACCTGTTGAGAAGCAATGAGAGATGTAATGAAAATTTGATTTCCTACCACTGTATTATTCATCAAACTGTGATTTGCTGCGAACTCAATCATAATTTTGAGCGTATTATGCAAGAAGTGATGAAAATAGTAAACTTTCTTCGTGCTTAATCATCATTGCAACATCGTGAATTGAAATCATTTCTTGAAGAAGTTGATGCACAATATGACGTTCTACTGTTGCATAATAACGTCAGATGGTTAAATAGAGGCTGCGTTTTAGAAAGATTCTTCAGCATTTCAGAATACTTGAAGACATTTCTTTTTAACAGTGATAAGACTTCAGCAAATGCTTACTTAAGTTTTCTAAACGAAAAAAGAATGGTGAATGGAGCAATGAAGCTGCAATTGTTTTCGGAAGTGATAAAGCTACTCTGCAGATGGAAATGATCGATTTCCAAACACAAAGAATCGGAAGTTTCCAGTGAAGAGTTCTGGATAAAATTTGTGTGTGGTAATAAATATCAAGAATTACAAAAATTAGCTTTGAAACTTCTTACTTTGTTTGGATCGACATATATTTGTGAAGCAGCATTTTCGAAGATGAAGTTCATTAAGAAAAAATTTCGATCTCGACTTACTACTGAACATCTCCAGGATTTAATGTAAATAGCTTGCACCAATTTTACTCGAAACTTCAGACAGATAATTCGCAACAAAAAATGTCATTTTTCGCATTGATACCTATGTAACAAAATACCTTTGTTATTTCCTTAAATACATTTGTTTAATAAATATTTTTTCTTATAAATAAAATGTGCGGACCACGATGGTCATTTAAGTTCTTAAAACGGACCCCGAGCGAAACTAATTGGAGACCTCTGGGCTAGAGGAACATGTTTCACTAGTGTTCACTTTTCTTGCGTTCTCCTACTCTTTTTTACTATTGGAACACCCTGTATTATCTTTGAGAATTAAAAAATATGCCTCAAGGAAATGTTCACATGCACACCCGTCTTAAAAGGTGCACATTAAACCTGAACAACAACGACCGGCTACAAAACAAAAAACATAGTGTAATTCAAGGTTACACTGCTTTTGGCATTACACGCAATACAAAATCAAAAATACTCGTAAACATCATTTCCTTGAGTTTGAAGTTAACTTGACGTGATGTGTGTTGTTTTTATGAATTCCAATTTTTTACTTGGCATTGCAATGCAGGGTCGACACATGGTCGATTGCTTCACTTTTCTTCTCACGTCACACGTGACTGTTGCTGCAATAAATTGACCAGGCCATTCACAAAGCAACAGTTAGTTTACTGCCCTTAATTACGTATACATAGATATAAGTTGCAAGTTACAGCCCCTGGGCTATTTTCCTTTTTGCCTTTAAATAATTTAAACAGGACTTAAGGAAGTCCTTCAATTTGTAGAGAATTAAATGCATTTAAGGACTCAAAAAACACACACAAAAATAAAACAAAAATGGTAGAAAAGTTTCACGTGTTTTCACATTCGGGGAAAGTGGCCCTAAATGAAAATGAAAACTTTTATTTTTTTTAACAAAAACTATTTTTTTTTTTTTATTACGTAAGGGAAGCCTTGTTGTTCCGTAATCGTAATCGGAAAGTATGAAATAAGAAACACAAGGAAGTACCTATGTTACAGCAAATTTGTTGAAATCGTTTCACGTAAGGCATAAACTTTCAACAACAAAAAGCCGACCCGGTTTTCAACTACTGAATAAAGGGTGTAGCGTGTGGGGTAGGTTTAGTTAAATCATCGGTGCCGCCCAGCCGGGTGCGGGGGAGAATTTAAGTGAGAGGTGACCTAAAGTGAATGTGAAACGTGAAAAAAAGGAGAAATATCTCAAGCGCTCTATATTGTTCGTTATTTTTTATTTTAATTTTGTTTAAGGTTGATGTTGATGTTGATGGGCTATGGTTTTTAAGGGCTTTTTTTTAAATTTATTTTTCACATGCATGTGTTGGTTCTGTTTATTTAAGTTAGTGGAAAATCAAAAAAAAAAAAAGAAAAAAGAATAACCATGTCAACTTTAATTTTGAAGACTGTTTTTAAACTTTCGGTGTTAATGTTTGAACGCACTTGACAGATTTTGCTAAGAGAATAAAAAGTTTACCTAGAATTGTACATCAAGTCAACATTTGACATCGACAACCAAAAAAATAAGGAGACCTTGAGTCTGCTCAAACGCCAAATCTAAAGTGGTCAAAAATCTCCAACATTTTTGTTTTACGGAAATTACATTTCTCCAGGAAATGTCTCTTGCAATAAGGCCATATTCGCTCCAGTTGTGTGGTATATGGCACCGTCTTGTTGAAACCACATATTTTCCAAGTCATATTCTTCAATAGCAGGCAAAACAAAATCGGTTATCATATGACCATAACACTCCGAATTGACGGTGACAGTAGTTCCATCGTTGTTTTCAAAGAAGTAAGGTCTAATCACACCTCCGGACCAACGAGCGCACCAAACAGTGACTTTTCGTGACATTTGTATATTTGGCGGATATAACAACGCTGTTGTCCATCACAATTACACCAACACTCGAGTCTCGAGACTCGATAGAAGCTGCCTGCAGAAACTGTACAGAAAGTTCAAGAACAGCATTCTACCACCGGCATCCAGTGAAGCAACACCGACTCCTAAAATTAAGTAATAATAAAGAATTGAGAATTTAACTCTAAGCCTTTGTTTTCTCATGCTAAAAGTGAAGAATTTGTCAGAGCGCTCTAGTACTTCGAAAGGCCCTTCGTAAGGTGGAACAATCGAGGCTTTGACGGAGTCGTTGGGAACAAAGACTTCGCCGTTTTCTTCACGATATGCCACTTGGTGACAAAAAACCGAGCCAGCTGAACTGTGAGATGGCCCAAGCGTCTCTCTGAGTGAACCCGTATTGCTCGACTTATGGGCTGCAAGGCTGTCCCAAGCTGTCCACGCCGTTACTGTCCTCGTGAAGGGTTCTGCGGCCGATAAGTGTCAGATTGCAGACACAGTGTTGGAAAACGTCGAATTACGAAATTTAATCGCTGTTGCATCAGAAGCAAGTCCTTCGGGACTGTTACCCTCGTCATCCGAAATCGCCCAATTGACGAGGGAAGTATCGAAACTAGTAACGCAGCATCGCCACCAACGACCTTCCCGACAGGGCAGCCGCGCGCCATCAAGACAGAGTGAATTTCAAATTTGCAGCCAACGCAGACGAGATCAATCAATTGAGCAGTTCGACGGTTGTTGGTTCCATCGCAATTTGGGAAAAATTATATCCGCCACATATATGTAGGAACTACATACATACATATGTATATGGCAAGAATTGCATTCTTAACAAAATTTCGAACTCAAGATTTTAATGAAACATGGCCCAAACCATTTAGTCGATTGAGTTCAAACTTGGAAATTAAGGTCTCAAGCAGATTCGCGTGAGGCGTTTTTTTTTTCATTTTTTTAAGACGAAAAATAACAGTAGTCTAGTCCCCGTACAAACTTTTTGGTCAAGAGTCGAAAATTCAAATTTTCTCAAAATCAAACTGATAGATTTTTATTAAATTTTCTCTTATATTTTGTTCTTAATTTGGCTTCTTTGAATAGGAAAAAACAATTTTTGTATTGCTACAGAAGGGTACCCCATAAAACAAATAGTTTGCCCTTAATCAACGGATTTCAATCATTTTTCTGCACAAGCTCTTATAATGTCTCAATAATATTTGATGATCAAAAATGTAATTGCTTTTGTTTTTGATTTTTAAAAAAATATGAAACACTTTTTTTTGAAATTCGATATCCCGAAAATGGGTTTATTTTTTTAACGGAATTGAAATGTAAAGCGTATATGTATTAAATAAGTTCTAAAAAACTGCATGCTTAAAACATTTTTAAACTAAAACTGAAAAGTTTTATACATACAAAATATTAAATTAAAAAAAAACCGCTCTAACGATTTTCAAATGAAAATTTTGAAAAATTAAGGCTTTTTGAGAAATCAAATGGCATTTTAATTTTTAAAAAACAAACTATTTTTGAAGGTGCATTTTTTAATTTTAAAATACAGGAGATATTTTTAAACAAATTCTTTGGATAGATGAGGAAGTTCGCGCGTTTCAGTCGTGCATTTTATTTTATATACATTCTGTCCACAAACAATTTTTCTTTCTTACCCTCCTTTTGTAAAATCGCTTAAGTTTGATTCGTAGGGTTTTGAAAAAAAAGGTAAAATAACCTAAGTATATGTAGGATGATTCGCCTTATATCAATTTTTTGTATTTATCAGATAACACGCAAAAATTATTTGGAAAATATCTTAAGTTGTTTTTGTGTTCGATATTAATCATAAAACGAAATCGCGAATGTCAACTTAAGATATTTTACTACAAAACTTGTTTTACTTTATTTGGTAAATAAAAAAAAGAAGGCAAATAAAAACACAATAAAAGTTAAATAAATTTTAAACCGAGTATTAAGGAAATTATAGAGAGTGAAGAAATGCTCACGTTCTAAATATTTTATAGATAAACAACAACCACGCGTTCTGTCGCTCAGACTCTGAATCTTATGAAGCAATCTGAAATGTTACCTCAGACTCGGCCTTCACTTTAGATCGTATATATCGTATGCCAGACCGTAACGCCTGAATAGATCTATTTTCTATTTAGGCCACGCTTTGACAGCTGACAGCTGTATTACCCGTGTTTTGTTGGAAAATCTATCCATAGTATAGTAGGATTTTACACGAATAACAAAAACAATATACATAGTATGAATAACACCTATTAAAATTAGAGTAGAATCTTACTATGGATGGGTTTTTGACATTTATACGAGTCTTGAATGGATTTTATGTGATTTCGTTCTCAAATGTTGGTACGATTGATATTGCATTTGTATTTCGATGGCTGTGTTCGTTGAGTAGTTGTGCATTTGGAATCATGTGTGTTTTCCATTGGGGAAAAAATCAATCTATTACTATTGATATTATTGAGTTTTGTTAGTGAAAATGGACTAACTGGTCTTATTTTGCAATGTTTCCACCAAAGGTTTATTTCAGTTAAGATTAGATATATCTTTTAGGTGTTTCCACCGCACAAGAAGATTTAAAAATGTTTAAGTTTGACAGCACTTTCTAAAATGCAAATGGTGTTTCGTTGTTTCTTATGAAGTGCAAGTTAGATAGTTTGATTCGTGTTAAACAATGAAAAACTGAATAGTTCAGCACCATATAAGAATATGCTACCTACTCCATGTGCAATTTTTTTTTTTTTAATTTGATTAAAACAAAATTATATTTTTTGTACACAAACATGCAAATAAACAGACCATAACGCATTATCTGTAAAACGAACTCCACACAGGTTTTTCTTCACAAATTTTGACTCGACTCCGATCCACGACCGGAATCGAGGCGAATCAAGCTCATTTGAACTCGATTCAGGTATATATAGAATTTAGGCGAGCTTCAAGCTCGCTTCAACACCACATGTTAGTGTAGCAGTCTACGAACAAACCCCCTTCTTGAAGTTTTTATTTGATGTCAAATTGTTTGGTTAAAACTTTTAAATCGACTTTCACATTACACAGACGTATTTTCTTGATTTTGATAGTCAACTATCAAAAATCAGCTTACACGATTTTACCCCTGGTCTGAATTTCGCTATTTTTTTTGGAATTTTTTGATAAATTATTCTGGAAAATATTCAGTTGTATCAACTTTTAAATATAAAAACCGGACTACTGCGAATCGTTTTGTTGGTAATTTCTCACTGTACTATATATGGAATACGAAAAAAACGCATTTATTGTCATTCCAATATTGTTTCTTTAATTTCTGAATCTGTATAGCAACAGCGTCTTCTCTTCTTTTGTTTAATTTAATAAATAAAAGACATAAACAAATGAATCCAAAAAATATAAGTAAACTTGAGTTACTTTCAACGTCCGAGGTTTGAAGCTAAATTACGATTTGCATCCAGTCCAATATCGTAAAGTGGGTAAGAATCCTGTTAAAAGCCCGATTAAAAGCAAAAGTTTCAAAGATAAACCGAGAGTTGTTAGATTGAGTTTTATTTTTTTTAGAATTTAACACCTTGTCAAGTAATTGACCGTAAGATTCATATTAAGTCAAAAATCTAATTGCAAAACGTGCATATTATTGTTATAGGTGCAAGATTTTCTTTGATTTTAATTTTAAATAATTTTAATCGTTACTAAATACTTGCAATACTAACAAATTACAAACCCAAATTTTTACTCACAATGTTTCCATAGTTTTAAACAGTTCAATAAATGTCCACTTCATTTTCCATTGAATATCGAAGTTTATTTATTGTAGAATTTTTTAATTAATCCTATTTTTCAGGCACTCAAAAAATTCACTATAATGAACAAAAAAAAAATACACACCTCGAAACACACTTCGTCATGCCAATGGTTTTTTCTTACGCTTCCCAAAATAATCAGGCGCTAATTCGAAAATCAAATCGGTATTTCAGCACATCCAATGGGAATTTAAATAAATTTTGCTTACAAATTTCAAATATCCCATCAATCTTGTAGTCCTTGGAAAATCTTTCAATATCAATTGCATTTCGTGTAAACACTTTGCTCTAAACTTAACTTATAAAGTCTTCTACAGAGAACTAAGTCGTCTTTCAGTTTAGAAAATTAACAAAATGACAAGCTTCGTTCAAACAATGCCGAGGCTTTTGATTTCACTGAGACAATTTTAACTGTTTTGTGATCTACATCCCGAGCATACCACTTTCAGACTGTAAAACACTAAAGAACATTGTTCGTCTTGTTTTGAAAAAAAATCTTGAAAATGTCGCTGCTTTGCTGCCTACGTCCTCCTCCTTATCCTATTCCTCGTCGTCATCGTCGTCGTCGTCGTTATCCTCAGCCGCGGCACACCTTCTAATATAAAATTGTCCTCTTTCAGTTCCTCTTCAATGTTTTTATTTATTTTTATATTATAAAGAGTACACACTGTCATCGTCGTTGTCGTTGTCGTCGTAGTTGGCTCCTTCGTCCTTTTGTACACATCAAGAGAAAAATAGAAAGTCTAAAAAACAAAGTAGTGATGTTTGTGTTTTGGATTGCTGCTTGCTCCTTGCTATTTTCAACTGTGTACAACTGTCAGTTGAAATAGTTTCGAAACTTTGTTTTGCTTCCTGCTCCTAATGCCGCTACCGTTGCGTCGTCCGTCGTCGGTCGTCGCTCGTTCGGGTTCGACAAAGCCCCGACAACTCTGCTGCTGCTCTGACTCTGACTACGGGAAGTGAAAGTAGAGGCATCCACCCTAGAAAACCATAACACAACACACACAGAGCCGAAACAAAAACACACAAAAATGGAATTGAAATACCCAAACACACATACCAAACCAACCCGAAAGGAAACCTCCTAGACTAGTACCTTTTTCGAGTCGGATTCAGTCCGACTAGAGTAACCAGCCAGGTTGGAAGGTTCAACTATATTGACGAAGGATATTCCGGAATTCTTCGACAGCGAACGACTGTTGTCGGAGTCGGAGTCGTTGCTCTTCGTGTCGTGTCATCGCGACATGTGTGACTTTTTTCTTTTTAATGTTTTTACCTTAAAAATACAAAACGAAAAAATAACGGTTAAGGGTTTAGTCAAACATGAGCTACGAGAACGACGAGTATCCTTGAATAAAAATTAATTAACTATTTTATTTTATTTTTCATTTCGTTTTTATCTGTGAGTGTGTAAACGTAAAGTGCAAGGATGAGTGTCATCATAATCTGGTGACAGGAACTCAACATTTGCACCTCAGTTAAATTTTAATTGTAAGAAATTTCGCATAAGAAACACGTCAAAAAGTCAAAAAGTTTAAAAAAAGGCCATAAGTTTGGCTATGTGTGGCATAAAATGTCGTCTATGAAACGTTTGGCAGTTATGGCGGCATTTAGCCATTTTAACGGTCACGAAATTCACAAAAACTCAACGATGACGTCTTTGACTTTTACAACTACTACGACAACAACAACAACTACTACAATAATCCCAGCACCGGAAGTAGCAATTTCATCCTTTGGCGTAAATAGTGTTTATAATCAAAATGACATTAGTAGCAGTCCGCAAATTGGAGGACTCGGATTACTGCATCAGCAGAATTTAAGAAGTGGAACAATTAATGGGGGTGTCGGTACTTTTGGTGGAGGATATTCGGTGGGAAGTTTGAGTGGTGGAGCACCTGTTATGGGTGGTGGTTTTTCTAGTGGGGGCAGCAACAGCATCGGAGGCGGTGGAAGTGGAAGTGGAAGTGGCGGAAGCCTGGATGGATCTAATAGCATAAATGGAAATGTTAACATTTTGCTTGGCGGGTGTGTATTATAATATTTAAATTTAATGTTTCTTGGATTGTTTCTTCATTGTTTTGAAGTAGTGATTTTAATGATGAAGATGAAAAAGAAAAAATTAATTCAAATAAGGTACCAAACCTTGGTTCTTCAAGGAAGGAAGACATTTTGGAATAACAGTTTTTGGTTGAGGGGTTGTTTTCTTAAGTGCGATTGAGGGTTATTTCAATAATTGTTGTTTTCTTTTCAATTAACAAGAACGAAAAATAAATAGATATGTAAATGGATAATATAGAAATAATGGACCAGGATCAAATATCAATTTTTCGATAAGGATTCTGAAAGAAAAAATAATAGAATGTCTAGGAAAAGAATATAGAAAAAAAACAATAAATTTAACTGACTAAAATAGGAGTTGGCTTAGAAGAAAACACAAACAGATAGTTTAATTTAGTAAAAATAACAATTATTTATTAATTCACTTAGTGAACAGAATATTTAGATTCTACCACGAACTTAAGACCTCAAAAAACAAAAGGCTAGAAATTGTAAATATCGATTGCATACAGTACAAACAATCAAAAAAGACAAACCCAAGAACACGAAACTCTGAATGTCTTTTTTAAGAACTTTCATACGATTGACAATTTTTAAAATACAATAAATTAGTATTTAACCAATTTATTTCATTTTGACTCTTATAGATTTTGTATTTCGTGATACGGGTCAAATATTAAAAATTAAATCAATCAAAATACAAACTAGCTATTTTACTTTTTATGGCAACTTTTATAGAAACGGTGTATACACAATTGTTACAGATCGTACAATATTGACAAATATAATTTCAAGATTCTTACAATAAGAGTGTTTTTTTTTTGGAAAACCATCTGTTGTCCAGTAGAAATGTATATGGTTAACAAATTCAAATACAACATCCGCAGTAGATTCAAGGCTAATTAAAGGTAAAGTGAAGTCCTGCTGCGGATAGATTTTTGACTTTTTTCGGGTATGGAAATTCATTTTCGAGTTTTTCATTTTCAGGCTCTGCGTTGGAACGTTTGATAACTGCTTGAAGCTCGATGGATGTGTTCGTAGTCAAATGTCTAAACATACAAAATACTATGACTTCATTTTAAAACACTCAAGATGAACACTGATATTTCGACAGAATTTCTTTTAAATTAATTTCAACACTAATGTTTGCTAATTTAAATACTTTTGTATTTTTTCAATGAGCTGACGAATCAACTTTTATTTAATCTTTTTTGTAAATGCATGTTTTCAATACCCGTGTTTTGTTGGAAAATCTATCCATAGTATAGTAGGATTTTACACGAATAACAAAAACAATATCCATAGTATAAATAACACCGATAAAAGTTAGAGTAGAATCTTACTATGGATGGGTTTTTGACATTTATACGAGTCTTGAATGGATCTTACGTGATTTCGTTCTCAAATGTTGGTACGATTGATATTGCATTTGTATCTCGATGGCTGTGTTCGTTGAGTATTTGTGCATTTGGAATCATGTGTGTTTTCCATTGGGGAAAAAACCAATCTATTACTGTTGATATTATTGAGTTTTGTTAGTGAAAATGGACTAGCTGGTCTTATTTTGCAAGCGAAAACAATAGAAAACATATTTATGTTTTGCTGTGTTTCCACCAAAGGTTTATCTCAGTTTAGATTAGATAAATCTTTTTTGGTGTTTCCACCGCACAAGAAGATTTAAAAATGATTAAGTTTGACAGCACTTTCTAAAATGCAAATGGTGTTTCGATGTGTGAAGTGCAAGTGAGATAGTTTGATTCGTGTTAAACTATGAAAAACTGAATAGTTCAGCACAATATAGGAATATGCTACCTACTCCATGTGCAATTTTTTTTTTAATTTGATTAAAACAAAACTATATTTTTTGTTAAGAAACATGCAAATAAACAGACCATGACGCATTATCTGTTAAACCAACTCCTCCACACCGGTTTTTCTTAACAAATTTCCGATCCCCGACCGGAATCGAGCGAATCAAGCTCATTTCAACTCTATTCAGGTATATAAAGAATTTAGCCGAGCTCCAAGCTCGCTTCAACACGACATGTTAATGTAGTAGTCTACGAACAAACTCCCTTCTTGATGTTTTTATTTTATGTTAAATTGTTTGGTTAAAACTTTGAAATCGACTTTCACATTACATAGGCGTATTTTCTTGATTTTGATAGTCAACTATCAAAAATCAGCTCACGATTTCACCATTATTGGTCTGAATTTCGCTATTTTTTTTTTGGAATTTTTTGATAAATTATTCTGGCAAATATTCAGTTGTATCAACTTTCAAATATAAAAACCGGACTAGTAGTCCGATTATTTTGATAGCAATTTCTCACTGTACAATACATGGAATCCCAAACATACCCGGTTAATGTCTTTTAACTTTATTGTCTTACAATAACTGTCAAAAAATGTCTTTGAAAATTTATTGTACAAAAAGACGATAAATTATATGGAAATTAATAGTCGTTTGCACCAAAAACACTCTATATGAAGATATAAATCTTTCGTACGTATCACTCTCCAAAACCCATTTGTTTACATTGTTGTATTTGTAATGTGGACGAATTCAAGGAGAAAAATTGACGTGTTTTCACGCATACATTGACACAATTCCTGAGTTTTTAGGGGAAATTTCATGAATTAGAGGAGCAATTACACGCACACTAAGAAATACTTTATGAGGCCAGTTTCCGGTTTAGCTTGTAGGCAAACCAATATGGCTACCGAGGATTTATATCTTTACTAGAGTGTTTTTGGTTTACACATCAGACAATTTACTGTCAGGCATGTCAATTTGTATAATTGTCTGAAGCGAGAGAAACAGATTGACACAATAACTTCGACATCATTTTTGACAACCACTTTACACTTTTTACACTGGTTTTTAATACATTAACACAGCAACAGCAACATCAACGTTAAACCAAAAACCCTTAATTCAACGTCGCTGTACAAATACTAATAACTTTTAAGGCGAAATTCTTCAGATTTATCAACACTCAATTCAAAATGTGTCAATAATTTCGGTGATTCGTCTATTTATTATGGCTTTGACAATGAAGGAACCGAAAAATCATTTTTATTTAAAAATTTGACAATTATTTTTTCTATTCGTTTCTATGTTGTCAAAATTGTCTATTTTACTTGACTTTTGAAGTTAAAGTTTTCGTTGCTGTTTAAGTTGCTGTCACAATATCTAGCCCCTCCCGCCAATTTATCGTAAGCGTCAAACATTTTTTTATCGTAAACAACAAATCAAAATTTTACTGCTGGTCCTTGAAACCACTTAGTATTGGAAATTAAGTTAAGACATAACAATAGCCTGCAAGGCTCTATATGTGTCACTAGCGAATTTTAATAAAGATAAAATGGCGGGAAGGGCTCGATATGTTTCTCCTATGTAATTTCTGATGTATAAGAAATTGTCAGATGCACTTTATTTACAATATTTTTAATTGTAAACAAATTTTATAATAATGAAGTGACAAATAATATTGAATAGATATTCAGCCATCTTTGTGACAGTAAATTGTAAGTTAATAGGTTTTATATTTGTAAGGCATTTTTTTATTGTGGTGATATTACAAAATCGTGAAAACTTAGCTTTAAAGTAAATTTTCTATTTTTGAATTACTCGTTCAAATTATCTTAATCTATCAAACTGAAAACACATTATATGTAAAGTTAAAACAAAATTACACTTTCGTAGACTCAGATTTAAGTTTGGTGTTTTCACGTTATTGTAATTGAATGCTTCAGCATTACAACACTGTCGAACAATATTCTAAAATCCTTATTTTTCTTCAAAAAGACTTTAAAAAATTCAAATCTACATCATATCTACTTGTACTACATAACAAATACGTATTTCAAAAAATATTCTTACTTTGACAATAATGTTCACAAACATGTCGAAGTTATCATGAGTTCATTCTATTTTTTTTGTTCATAAAAACAATGCACAATGCACACGTGCGAACAATAAAATAATACGGTATTAAGATAGCAAACAACAAAGTCGCATGTAAACTAAAAAAAAATTATATATACTTTACATTATTTAGGTTTGGTAAGTTAGGTGGTGATATCAATTAAAGTGGATAAGAGTTTCAGAAACACAGCACTTAAGGGAGTTAGATTCAGTGGAAAAAATGATGTTATATTATATTTATGTATACTATGTTTTATTGCTTTTACTGACCTAGAAAAAGTTTATTTAGCACGGAAGACAACAATTTTACGACGAAATAAATGTGTTGTAAATAATCATATAAATTAAAGTATTAAAAAATCATCATATTTTAAATGCAATAGTTGTCAAAAGGTTCACATTCATATAAATAATTTTGTGTCAACAAGGCAGCTTGAAACCTATCATTGTCACATCTACTGGGAATACCTAAATGGAATGTGCTTCAAAAAATATTGCCAGCTAAAAGCAGAGAATATCTAAAGTGACATTTGTTTGAAAAACTGAGTTAAGTCAATTTTTGGACTGCTCTATCATCAATTATTTTGTTTTTTGACATTTTTGTTTTTTGTTAATAAGAAATTCCACACAAACTAATTGCAATAAATCGTTTTTGATTTGAATATGTATTCAAAAGCATTTCGCTTATTTTTCTCAATAATCAAATAATTTCACTTGGATCTACTCTGTTCTTCGAAACATAATTTTAAAGATTTTAAAATTACATTCAAAACAGTGTAATTTTGTGTTGAGTTATTAGACATTGAAATTGATATTTTTTGATTCAAAACGTCAAGAATTTGGCGAGTAAGCTAAAGTAATAGTTTAAATTATTAAAGAGAGTTGAACGAATGTCATGTCACATGCTCTGCACCACCGACATTTTTGGTATGTAAAAAACATACTGCGTCGATAGGCAAGTTAAGAAATGATAAGGTAGTCTTAGAATGTAGTTCATCCGACGAATTTCTTAATAAAGTTTTACAACGAATGCTATAGGACAGTGGTTCGAATTGACTCACTGGGAAAAATTATTAGAATTCTGTGATCGATATATACGAGTACTTTTTTGTAAATAATAAAAAAAAAAAAAAACTAATTAAAATCATCGAAATTTTTAGCAATAATCTGCAGACCGCACCTGTTTAAAAAGATATTTGCAGAAGAAAACAAATTCTTACAAGAACCCCAAAATGCTATAAATAGGCTGGAAAAGAAAAACGTAATACCATTACTATAGCCTATTTTGAAATTACGTTAAGTTACAATATTATACGCTATGCAATATTTTCAATATAGTGCATTATTTTAAATACGAAATTAATGGACTGGGATTGGTTTTTAATCCAGCAGACCAGACGCATTTAAAGAGGGTCAGAATAGGGATATGTGCAAGTTGATCATACTGAAATATTTGGTATATATGAAGCGTTTTTTCGGGTACTTTAAAAATTTAAATAAAAATAAATAAATTAATATAAAAATACTAAGAATAGTTTTAATCTTTTTTCTGAAGAAATTATGTTTTTTGAGTACAACAGGTTCAATGCTGGCGAGTCCCTTTTTAATATGACATTATATCAATAACTTTTCGAGAATATGTTAAAGTTGAAATAGAATTCTTTAAAAATATTGATAAGTATGAGTGTTTTTGAGAGTAATGGCCAGGGTTAGGATTTTGTTGACCTAAACAATTAAAAAAAAAAAAAAAAAAAAAAAAAAAAAAAAAACACTTAAAAAGGCAAAGAAAAAGCATTTATTAAAAAATACTAGGAAAATAAACTAAAAATAAATACGTTCAATTATAGTAGCATTGGACTACCAAGAGTTTTTTAAAGTTCCCAGGTAGCAATCTTCTTCGGTTGTCCCTTAGAAGGGCTTTGAAGGAGCTAAATGATCTCTCAACTTTAGCTGAAACGAGTGGAGCCCATCTAAAACTTTCAACATTATTCACTCCAATGTTTCCTGGAAGTTTGGAATCCATTATTAATCTCTAGAAGTTTATGGCCTAACATAAATGAAAAGGAAACTCGGTACATTCTATCGCTGAAGAACATTAAAATCTTGATATGTGTACTAACAGGTCATTGCGCCATTGGCACAATGGCTAACAGGATAGGGGCATTTGCACCCGATTTTTGTAGGAGCTGTTAGGATGAGAAGGAAACAGAAACCATTAAACACCCCTCTTCTGCGAATGTCCGAACCTCCAAACCAGCCGACTCCGTCATTTCGGAAACAGGTTTGTTGGAGAACTGGATGATCTAGCACAGGTCTCAATGGCAATCATGAGGAAATTTATAGATAGCACAGGCTGGTTCGTTAACGAGCCAGTCTACGCTAATCGGCAAGATTGAGGAGCATCGATGCTTACTTTTACTTTTACAGGGGATAACAATGGACCATCAGCAGGCCCCCGTGTACGCAACAGCTTCATGCTCTGCACACCCCTTATTACCTAACCTAACCTTGGAATCCACGTCGCCGTTTTTTACAGAATTTATCTGCTCAATCGTTTTTAGCCCTGTGTTTCCATTGAAAACGGCAGTAAACTTCTTCAAGATTTCCTTTGCAATGGGCCTTTTAGCTTTTTTTAAATTTTCTTCAATGTCTTTCAAAACAGGCAGCCAATTGATGTTCCTTGATGAGAATATTGTTAGCTTAAATTACAAGTAGGTACAGACTCTCAAATATACCTGTTTTTTTTGTAGGCCTTTGAAAATATGTTTTTTCGGATTGACTAATAACCTCAAATTGACTTTTGTACGCCAGCAGGCGAGGAAGAAGTACCAAGCATTTTTGCGCAGATAAATATTAATACAGGGTGCGCCAGAGAAACTTACTTATTTGAAAGGTCAATAAAAAAAAAGTACTTCAGTTATTGTTTTAATTTTTTTTTTTATTTGAGAATACAATATCCCAATTTTTTTTTTATACAGTCTTAAAAATGACATCGGATAAATGGCGACTCCCATTGCGCATACACTGATTAAGTCGATTTTTGAAATTCGTATCCACTCTTCGCAGCATATCAATCGGTATGTTGGCAATGGCGTCGCGAATGTTGTTCTTGAGGTGTGCTATGGTCCGTGGTCGATCGCCATAAACCAGGGATTTCAAATAACCCCATAAAAAGAAATCGCATGGAGTCAAATCTGGAGAGCGTGCCGGCCATTGGAGATCGCCTCTGAGGGAGATGAGGCGGTCGGGGAAATATCGCAACAAATTCATTGAGTCTCGTGCTGTGTGTGCTGTGGCTCCATCTTGCTGAAACCACACGTTCCTAACGTTCATTTCTTCGAGTCTTGGAAGAAAAAATTCCTCGATCATGTTCCTGTAACGAGCTCCATTCACGGTAACTGCGCGTTCGTTTTCTTCAAAAAAAAAAATAAGGAGCGACCGTTAGAAAAGAAGCTCTCAACTGCGAAGGCCCGCTGCTCTCTAGACCAGAGCATGATGGCAACTGACTGGAGGGAGAAACAAACTTGGGAACTTCCCCCTCCAGATGCACCCCCTCTTGCCCCTCTACCCGCCCAACTCACCGCGCGGGAATTTTTTCAAATAAGTAAGTTTCTCTGGCGCACCCTGTACATGCATACATTCGAACATTTTCCATCATTTTTGTGTGCTTGAAACTGTACAAGATTTTTCACTAAAGATTCTCAACGGTATGAGAAAATGTTCGCATTTCTTTTAATGCTTAACCAATTATTGGATATTTCTTAACAAAATTTAATAAGAAAGGAAAAAAAAAGGAAAAAGGCAACAATGGCAAAGAAAGGCAAAAAAAGGCAATTATGGTATAAAAAGGCAAACAAATGCAACATAAAATACATATATTTGCAATCACCAGGGCTTGAAACATGTTTGTCGAAAGTCGATTTCATCTTCCGTTTAACTAAAAAAAGGCAAAGTTAGTAAGATCCTATCCCTGGTTATGGCTTTTAAAATCTTTTAACGAAGATGTCAGAAAGTTGGTAGAAATGTTTGGTTATTTATAATATCGACGAATCAAAAGATGTGTGTTTTTTTAAAAGGGAAAATAATTAGCTTGTTAAAGACTGTGAATTAATTTGATTTTGACTCTATTGGATTAAGCGTTAAAAATACTTTAAAATACTTTTAATCTAAAAGAGGTTTGTCATAATACAAATTCTATATACTGTTGAAAAAATTCAAGCAAAGTAGAAGACAATGCACTATATTTCGGACTTGTTGAATTATTGATTCAAAATAGCTTGCAGCCTTTAGTCTTGCCCGTCCGCCAATTTTCACACTCTTTAAATGCGTCTAGGAAAAAAAACTAATATAGGAGAGGAGATCCAATCATACAATTTCAAGAATAAACTGTTTGAAGAATCTATAGTTATATTTTAGGTGTTATTACCAGACTATTAAAACATATAACATTTTGACTAAATGGCGTAATAAGAAATTTTGTAATACAATATTTCGAACCGTCCCGTATGGGCCTATATTCAGAACTCAGTCTTTAGAATGAATTCCAATTCTAGCCCAACATAACTTTGTATAATACACACCCAAGGAATAGTGTTGTCGAGGAATAATGTTCGACATACTTTTAACAAGCTCAAGAACAAAATTGTGATGCAAAATATTGAAGATAGCTTTTTAACGATCATCGCGAAAAGTGAAGTCACTACGGATTGTATAGGTAAAACTAATAGATAATTCCTTTGAAATATTTTTGCTTTTGCGTGAGGCCAGGGCGGGTAAAGAAACTAAAAGCGGAACCCTTTGAGCCGCTGGAAAAGTGTGTGTGAGAGTAGCCTAAAAATTCATCAAACAAAAAATCGATGAAATTGCCATGGCACACAATTTTAAAGTTTTCGGAAAGAAGATATTTACAAAACTTAAGGGCTACATCAATTTATGTATAGGATGTTTTAGAGGTATAGATAAATAAAATAAATTAGGTGGCGCAACAGTCCGTAGAGAACCAGGGCCTAGTGACTTACAACTCTCAACCATTCCTGTGTGCGAGTACTGTTGTCAGGGATGGAGGGGACCTACAGTTTAATGCCGAATCCGAACGGCTAATTTGAGAAAGCACTTTTTCATGACAAGCATTACTCTTGGAGAATTTGTCAATTCCTCGCAAGAGGCAGTACCCGTTTTTTTTTTTTAAATTAAGGTGGCACAGGCAGGGATCGAACCCAAGACCTCTCGCATGACAGTCCAACGCACTAACCATCATGCCACGGGTACTACGAGGTATAGATGATATTAATTAAATATTGGCATACAATTTACTTCTTTTGAAAGCTAATCTTCTTGCATTATAATTTAAACATAACTTTTGGTATATTACCGCCACGGCTTTATCGGAGAATACTGTCCGCCAAGTGGTCAATCATTTCGGACTTATCGGCGTTGACTATCAATCACATATCCCCACAGAAAATATTCAAGCCCCAGCGGTGTTAAGTCGCACGATTTTGGAGTTCAATTGATGGTTCCGTAATGTGAGACTATGCATTTACCAAATGTTTGCTTCAATAAATCAACTGTGGCAAGAGCTATGTGTCATGTTGCGCCGGCCGCCGTCCGCCATCTTTTTGATACCACAACTCCTGAACTTTATAGTTGTTCAATTGATGAACCAAAAAGTCAGTAATCATGGCCCTATGCGGTCACCATCGACATTAACATTCTGGCCAGCATCGTTTTTAAAGAGGCACAATTATTCCACCAACCCATAAAATTAACAGTCAGTTTTTCTGGATGACAATGACAGCTGACTTAAACTTGCCAACTTAAACTCCTATACCTCCAAAAACAAACCGTTAATTATTGACATATAAGTCTGCCGTCTGCCATCTTTTTAAAACCACAACTCCTGAACTTTATAGTTGTTCAATTAATGAACCAAAAAGTCAGTAATCTAATCATGGCTCTATGCGGTCACCATCGACAGTAACATTCTGGCCAGCATCGTTTTTAAAGACGTACAATTATTCCACCAACCCATAAAATAAACAGTAAGTTTTTCTGGATGACAATGACAGCTGACAAAATGGCCGCCATTTAAAATAGTGTTGCCAACTTAAACTCCTATACCTCCAAAAACAAACCGTATATTATTTACATATAAGTGAAATCACGCACCTTTGCTTAAAAAACCGATACAGTTCTTCCACATTTAGGATCGGTGAATTTTTTAAAATCTTACTTTTAGTGACTTTTCTGTCATAGTTTTTTGACACGCATCTCTCACGGATAAACATAATATTCATGGAAAACAGTTAATTTTACGAGTACCACCATAAACCAATGGTGTTATTTTATTTTCTTTTAAGAAAGGGTTAGGGTCAATGAATACTATACAGACAAATAAATAATATAAACAAGACCATGGGGTGGCGGTTAATGAAATAAATAATAAACATTCATATATGTATGTATGTACATTACATAACTATATTATGTATACAAAGGACATAATAAATGTCATTTATTCTTCATAAATTTATTTTATGTTAACCATCATTTTCTTCTTGAAAAACCAAAAATAAATGATATGATAATGTATCCTACTCATGCACATATGTACAAAAAAAAACCTACATAATTTGAAGGTGCTATATATTATGTATTTTGAATGAGTGTTGTGTCCTTCTGACGACGACGATGATGATGATGACAGTAGAAAACAAAAACAAAATGCCAACACAAAACCTTTGCTTCTTGAGATTCTTTTCACCGTCAAAAATTTCAATTGAAACGCAGTCGCCAAATTATTATGATTTATTATAATACACACTTTGCTTTCATATGTATAGTGTTTTAGTTTAGCTTTACACGCTACACGCTACACCACGCTTGAACAGAAGAAGCTTTATATTATGTCCAAGCATCAGCATCAGAATAGTTCTATTCAAAAAAAAGATACTTATTACACATTACATTATACGACTATTATAGGTGGATAATTTGCATTAAGATCCTTCTACAATGGAAATGTGTAAATGTATCTTTGTATCCATTTGTGATTCTTAAACTACACGTACGTATCTATAGCATCAAAAACATCGTCATTATCATCATCGCAGCGACTACCCCTATAGCTATCACCAGGGCAAGTTTTTCTATGTTAAAACATATTTTTTTTGGGTTTACATAGAAGAAAACAATTGAACTAGTTTTTCGAATCAGTAAATTTCCTTAAAAATGGCATCAAATCGTTAGAGCATATTTTTGCATATTTTACTATAAATGCATAAAAGAGCATTTTTCGGTTAATTGCACATATTTTTAAAATAAATGCATATTTTAAGTGAATATTTTCGAAATACTCAAAAAACTTAAAGTTTAAATATTTACTTTTACAAAATTGCGTGGGCACCTTAACACTTTTAATTACAACTTCCATGTTTCATAGAAGTGCCAACTTGGCAGCACTAAACACTATTCCAGGTGTCATGTTTTCCAATTTCATTCCCGTGCTCCAATCAAAATCAAAACAAATTACTTGCAACGAGAAACGGTAAACAAACTTCATATCAAATTTTGTTTGCATAAAGTAAGAATTTATTTCAACAGATATTTTGTTTACAATGCTCTTTATTTAATATATTTTTGTAGATAAAATGCCGAAAGTAAAGACGTCTGTGGCTGGTCTGTTACACAAATATGTTTCGGATAATGCAAATGTATTTAAAACAGACGGAAAAGTTTTATTTTGTAAAGTGTGTAACAAAGGTATTACTTACGAAAAAAAATCACAAGTAGATCAGCATTTGAAGAGTCAAAAGCATACACAACTTTGTGCACGAAGCTCTGCAGTTTCATCGCAACAGCTAATTCAATTTCCCAGCACAGATAATGCATTTTGCACAGATTTGTGTGAAGCTTTTCTAGCTGCTGATATCCCTCTACATAAATTAAATAATCCTTCTTTAAAATATTTTCTTAAGAAATACACCAACGAAACTGTACCAAGTGAAACAACAATACGGAAAAATTATGTGGACAACATTTATACTTCTATTGTAAATGAGATTAAAACTAATTTAAAGGATCATTTTTTATGGGTTTCGATAGACGAAACTATAGATATACAAGGACTGTATGTTGCAAATGTCATTGTTGGTATTTTGCATCAAAATGAGGAAGTCAGTAAGAAGAAGTATTTAGTTAATGTAGTTGAGCTCGAAAAAACAAACAATGCTACCATCGCTCGGGCTTTTGATGACTCGATAAATTTACTTGGAGACATCGATAAAAGTAAAATACTTTTATTTTTGACGGATGCAGCCCCTTACATGGTAAAAGCTGCTCGTGGGTTAAAACTTTTTTATCCTAAAATGATTCATGTAACATGCCTAGCTCACGCACTCCATCGCGTTGCAGAAGAAATAAGAAGCAATTTTAAAGACGTTGATACATTGGTGTCAAATGGAAAAAAAATATTTCTTAAGGCACCAACACGTGTAGATACTTTTAAAGACAAAAATCCAGGCATTCCTCTTTCCCCTCAACCTGTAATTACCAGATGGGGAACATGGGTGAATGCAGTGGACTATTATTCAAAATATTTTGAGCAATTCGAAGGGGTAGTCAAAGAGTTTGATGATTCTGAAGCTCTTTCTATTAAAAAAACAAAAGAAATACTTAACCAGTCACTATTAAAACAACATTTAATTTTTATAAGTTCCAACTATGGATTTCTTAATGGAAATATAACTAAGCTGCAGGGATGGAACACACTCAAAACGCAAATTGATGTGATGGAAGATGCAATTGCAAAAATTAAATTAGTCGAAGGCCCAATGGGCATAGTTATTTTGAAAAAAATTGAAAATGTTGTAAATAAAAACGAGGGGTACTCAAAAATAAAAAAAATTTCAAACATATTAACGCAAACGCTGAATAGTAACGAAAAAAGGAGCCTGGAGAACTATTCAGTAAGTGAAATCCTTTCATTCAAGAATGCTCCTGTTACATCTGTTGATGTTGAAAGATCTTTTTCAATGTATAAAAGTTTTTTGCGGCCAAATAAGCAAAGCTTTCTTTTTGAAAATTTCAGAAAAATGTTTATCGTATATGTGAACAAGACATATTCAAAGAACCCACTGGACAACTAGTACCTTATTCAAATGAAACTGAAATCTGTTAAGTTTATTTATTGTTTATTATTTTTTTGTTATTGTTGTTATTAAAGACTGAATTTTTAATTTGAATGCTTTTTATTTTCTTTCAATTTTTTCGGAGCATATTTTGACTTTTTTAGAGCATATTTTCTCATTTTACGTGCATATTTTATGCGCATATTTTGTGTTTTTTAGCGCATAAAAAAACTTGCCCTGGCTATCACAAATGTAGGGGTAGGCATAGGCAACCCCAACCCACAACAAATAAGTGTTCTCAATGGAATTGTAGATGTCCTTAAAATCGGATAGATATAGAAATGTTTAAGGTTTTTGCGAATTTTACTCGTGTGTTTCTTGAGCGTCACATGAAGATGTGGGGGCTTGCTTGTAATGCGGAAAGCTTATGTACAAACTGTGTTGGAGAGGAAAATTGGAGGAATACAAGCGGAAGTAAATTCGTCATGTTGAGTTTTACATTTATTTTTGTTTTACTTTTAAATACATGGATGTTATATATGTAGGATTGAGACGACCTATAAGTACTTGCACTTCAATTGCAACGTGCCGCTACTTAAAAAAGAACAAGTAAAGGGTTTTCCAATAAGGACTTGATAACTTTTGATAATAAATAATGAAACAAAAACCGTTGAAGATATTTTGAAAGACTTTATTATGGACTTGTAGTAGGTACAACGAAAACATTTTTGAATGGAACTCCACTTCGTTCATATGGCCAACACACCGGACTAAAAGGTCGCTATTTCGCGTTCAATGTTGGCTCTAAGCCCTTTGAACGCCTTCGTCGGCTTATTTCCGTAAACCTATGACTTAATGTAGGTAAACCTATAGAAAATAGTCTAGAGGCCTATAATCGCACCAACGACGAGGAGGTTAATCGACTTGTGGCTTGTGAAATCATCCTGTTAAAACTACATGACTCATAATGCATATTTAGTTTATTGACGAACTCACGATGAAATTTATGACCTTGGCCAATCTGCCTCAATTCTTGATGACGCAATATCCGTCATAATATGGTCTGAGAGATACACAATTCTTAAGAACGCCAAGATGTGAAATTGACTGATTTGGATCGCTTACTACGGCCTGGACGGTTGAACGGCAGCAATATTTTCGAAACTTCGATAACAACCCGTTGTCTTACTGACAAGGCAAAATCACACAACGAATATGTAAACCCAAATTTTTGCATTACACTTTGTATTGCCTGTCCAGAAGGGCGAGAATAACGACTGAAAATTGGAGTTAACGCTCTTAAAGATGCGGTCACTGACTCCGAATTTCGGTAGAATTTGTTTATATTTTGCAGACCTTACTCTTTCGTGTACTTTACCAAGATTAAAATGTTGAGTTAACTGAATAAATTGACAGTGACAGTTCGATGATTAGTGAAAGAGTGAACTCACAAGTTAAATTCAATGTTTTCACTTCCCTACCCTATTGGAAAACCTGACACTAGTTTCATGTAATTAGGAAGTACTTGGAACAGTCTTTCAAGTAGGTGTCTCCAGTACTTGTAAAGTGCTTTCAAGTACTTTTCACCTAAAAGATTTTACTTCTCAAAAAACAGTCCCTAAGATCCCTCATAAGTGTGATAACGGGACACAACCTACTTGGCTACCACAAAAAGAAGATGGGGCTTAGTACGGACGACATATGCAGAGGCTGCGGCGATGAGGATGAGCACGAAAACACGGCTCATTTTCTATGCCACTGTCGAGCACTCTGCCGTACCAGATCAAAATTCTTAGGCAACTATTTCTTCAATGAACTAGAAGAACTATCTGAACTCCCAGGCAATCGCCTAT
Organism: Eupeodes luniger; assembly: GCA_951509635.1. Classification (NCBI taxonomy): domain Eukaryota; kingdom Metazoa; phylum Arthropoda; class Insecta; order Diptera; family Syrphidae; genus Eupeodes; species Eupeodes luniger. The sequence goes on along the minus strand of OX608075.1, from coordinate 80,175,685 downwards.
TGAACTTTATCAAGTCCACCAAATGGCTCGATCAACCATAGAATTCATAGGTTAAATCATTTTTTCAGAAGTTACAACACTTCAGGGTATCACAAAGGATTTACATTGATCTAAGTGTGACGGTAACAAAATCAACTGTCAGCCCATATAACCTAACCTAACCTAACCTAATTGAGTAATGTTTTTGGAATAATTCGAAAGCCTTTGCTAAACATTCAGTAATTGTTATTAGGTCCGTTCGCGTACTTTCTGCACTAAAATTCGTAAAAAGAAATATTTTAACAAGTGGGGGTAAAATTCTCTCACCAAAAAAAAAACTACAAAAAAGTATAAGCGAACGGGAAAACAACAAATTTTTCACACAATATTACTGTCTTGTTGCTGTTGTTTGAAAATTTGTTTTTAAATTTTATAACTGACAGCAAAAGCGAGCAATTTATTTTATTTATTTGAATTTCTATCAAATTTGAAATTTTCACAAATCAGCCCAAAGAAATTTCTTGGGCTAAAATTCGTAGGTTGGGAAATATTTTACTCTCTCAGGAGCGCTCTCTTTTACGAAAAACTACGAAATTTTTGAGTACGCGAACAGGATTTGGTTAAATTTCGTATTTTTTAGTAAAATTGGACTGTTTTAGGAGGGTACGCGAACGGACCTATTAATTCTTGAAAAATTTGGTATTCAAAAGTAGCAATTTTACAGACGATTCAAATCTCCCGTACTAATACTCTTGTACTAGTATAATAGTCCAGTCAATGAACGAAAAAAATTGCCTTCACTTTTTTTTTGAAACTTCGCACACTTACTAAGGAATGTCTGGTGATGACCCAAAAAAAAGTCCCCAACAATCCAACGTAGTACCCGTGGCATGATGGTTAGTGCGTTGGACTGTCATGCGAGAGGTCTTGGGTTCGATCCCTACCTGTGCCACCTTAATTTAAAAAAAAAAAAACGGGTACTGCCTCTTGCGAGGAATTGACAAATTCTCCAAGAGTAATGCTTGTCATGAAAAAGTGCTTTCTCAAATTAGCCGTTCGGATTCGGCATTAAACTGTAGGTCCCCTCCATCCCTGACAACAGTACTCGCACACAGGAATGGTTGAGACTGTTGCGCCACCTAATTTATTATTTTTTATAACAATCCAACGTGAGCTCTAGCGACAGTTAAGAGAAACATGGAGTTTGTTTCAGTTTTTCACGTTTATCTTGAAAATTATTTGTCGTATCAAAAAATTTTGTTCTACAAAATTAAAGATCATTAAATTTTATAAAAAAAAGCTTCCATGAATTTTTTCGTATGTCGTATAGTTTATAAAATAAATCTAGCGGCAGTGAAGAGACACATACGGTTTTTTCGGTTTTTCGGGTTTATCTTGAAAACTATTTGTCGTATCAAAAAATAATCTTCTACAAAATTAAAGCTTATTAAATTTCCTAAAGAAATATGATATTAATTTGTTTGTACTTGTTTTAGTTTGTAAAATAACTCTATCGGCATTTTAGGAAAACATGTGTAGCTAATATAATTATGGAACAAGTCCACATAAGCCAAAATGAATTAGAGGAAATTTTCTTGATGAGTCTTCTTCGCTATGTGCACTAAAACAAACCCCTCATTTGATCTATCTAATGCGTGGAATGAAGTATGGGTGGCTTGACACGAGGGCGTGGAATCACTGATAGTGTGCTTAGCAAATGGGTTCTAGGGCTGACTGCTACTCATGAAATTTGCTCATCACTCGAAGAATTCACTAGCGTTTTTCTTTCTACTAGTAAGCAATATGAAGATTTTCGGGAGGCACGTAAAATTAGAGATAATGCAGACATTGCAGAGCTATCAAATTGGTTTCAAAGTAATCCTCCATTTCCAGTTACAAATGAAATCATGTCAATAGCTAGTGGCATCGTTGGAAATGATAAAGTAACTTGCTACAATGTTTTATTCTCTAGACATGCAGGCAATGAGCCATATAGTGGGCCAACGAGTTTCATAAGTAAAACTGTCGCAAAAAAATCGAGCACTCCCTTTGTCTTTTATGTCAAATTCTGTAAAGATTCGAGGCGAAACTGTGGTAATAAACCCTTTGATGATATTCCAAAGAATAAGTACATATATAAGTAAGCAGTCCGATGAAGACTTAAAGACTTATATGGAGTATGAGTTGGCTCTCTTTCCATTATCATTGTTTGATGAAAATGGGAAGCGAAAAACAACGAAGTCAGCGCTGTACGACATATTTAAATTATCCACAACAATTATTGATTTCCTTGACTTTGACATTATTGTGGATGGTGGCTTCTTGATACTCAAAGTATTGTGGCCCAAAGATTCCGATATTTCAACAATTTGCCATTCCTACATTAAGTACCTTCAAAAACATTATTCGGCAAAAAATTGTACTGTAGTGTTTGATGGTTACTTTCCTTTGGAATACAGTACAAAAAAAGCAGAACAAAATCGAAGATATCGACTTAAGAAGTCAGTCGATATTCATTTTGATCATGTAACAGTGATAAACATGAAACAAATAGATTTTCTTTCCAACGAAAAGAATAAGTCAAGATTGATATCTTTTCTATCCACGGCACTTCGTAACCAAGGAATAGAAGTGAGAGAAGCACCTGACGATGCTGACCTATTAATTATTCAAACTTCAATAGAAAAATATGTGGAGACTGCAAACGTTGAAGTAATAGGTGAAGATGTTGATCTGATAGTTATACTTATGGCTTTAACACCACCAGAAAAGGAAGTAATTTTTATCAAGGATTTATTTATAATCTTATACTATTTTTTCTATCGGAAATTTAATAAGCTTTAATTTTGTAGAAGATTATTTTTTGATACGACAAATAGTTTTCAAGATAAACCCGAAAAACCGAAAAAACCGTATGTTTCTCTTCACTGCCGCTAGAGTTATTTTTATAAACTATAAGAGATATGAACAAATTCGTGGAAGCTTTTTTTTATAAAATTTAATGAGCTTTAATTTTGTAGAACAACGACAAATAATTTTCGAGATAAACGTGAAAAACTGAAACAAACTCCATGTTTCTCTTAACTGCCGCTAGAGCTCACGTCGGATTGTTGGGGACTTTTTTTTTTGGGTCATCACCAGACATTCCTTAGTAAGTGTGCGAAGTTTCAAAACTGTTGGATTTTTTTTGAGGTGAAAACCTTTATTAACTGGACTATAAATATGAAACAATTTTTTGCATGCTTGAAAAAGTTTTACGGCGCACGTAATATGTAGTGTAGAATTTCCAGGATATGTCATAGCAGTTTGATGAATAACCAAATCAAAAACTTTTCGGCGGTAAGAGCACGATATAAAAAGGGACATTATTTGAAATATTTGACGCTAGTCAAGGATTTATTCAAGCTCACAGGGATAAGATACGTTGGTCAAAGTACAAATCTCAGTTAAACAAACGAAAAACAAAGCACAATACAAATAAAGACTTCTGCTGATCGAGTTGGCACTCTACTCGTGGAAAATTTAACTCCACCATAACAGGAAGCACATTCAAGTTCCCTGAACTTTGACAACCTTTAAATACTATATTTAAATATTTTTGTACTGTATTTTTTTTTTTTACGACGCGAACTCCTCCCCACACAAAACTTATGAAAGGTCAATTTTATTAACATTTCCTTATACATGTATTTCATGTAGATGAATAATATAAAATCCTTAATTGACACATTATATCAATTTAAATGTTCACTAATGAGGTCAAAACACAAGTTGTCCTTTATTTTGAATTCAATAAAATATGTCTCCATAATTTGAAGAGTTCCTGAATAACAATTATTGTTTGTCTGTCTTTGGAAACTTACAACACATTCTCAAAAAAAAAAAAACAAAACTGAAATTAAAGCCAAACTAAATAAATCAATACGGAAAGAAAGTTTATTCTATAAATAAAGGCTACATAGTAAAAAGAAAATGGTCTACCAACATTTTTTGTTGGCAGTAGGTAAATCATCTTTTTTTTCTTTTATTCAGACAATTTGAATTTCGACTATAGAACACGAAAGCCAAGCCGTGTGGTGGTAAGCACGCAAACGACCATATTATAGGTTTTTGCTATAGTTTTTCGATTCGATTGTGTAAATTTGTTTTTGTCTCCCCAATCTATTGATTTATTTTTTGAAAAAGAAAAAAGAAATACTAGGTGAACGAAAAACTCATATAAGAAGGTAAAGTCATAAAACGAAAATATACTCCCTTTTGTGACCACAATGGCCTTCTAAGTTCTACCTTTGTAGTAAGTCGATAAACATATGTATGTTCGATAGATAAGTTTGCGTCTAAGAAAGATACTATAGCTGTATAATCCGATTTTGATTAACTATAAGATTTAAGTTGAATTCTATGAAAGAAATTGAGATTCATTTGCAGTTTAATCAACAGACAACCATGACGACGATGACGACAATGGCAAATTGTGGATGTTGAATTTAATTAAATGATGAATCAATGGCAAACTTTGTACGTACCACCAGAGTGATTTTATGTATTTAATATATATTTTAATGTGCTTACAAATGCTATCGATTCGCATTTTTGCATTTATGGGACTATCCGACATAAACGTTTCGATATCGAAAATTCTGGGAGGTTTTCCTACATCAACAAGTACTAATGATAAAATGTCATTTAATGAACAAATTATTATCATTTTCAACAATGGAAACCTATTAATTTTGTTTGTTCTATAATAAGCTACAGTTTCCAGTTGCTCCCAAAGCTAACATAACACATCCCATAACTAAGGTATCCCATATTGCCATAAAAAAAAAAGATATTTTCGAAGAAAATTAGAAAACAAAACAAAGACATTTGAAACTAAAATACTTTTTTGTATCAATCTATAACTTATTTATAACATTAAAACGAAACTTAAGCAAAAATACCGGCAATGAAATTCTATTAGCAACTCCCAAAAATTAAAAGTTGCTAGCAACTTAAATGTGTTGTGGGAGCTAGAGTGCAACAATCTTGAATAAAGTGAATTTTTTTTATTGGAAAATTAACAATCAAATTTGTATTATTATAAAAGAATGACTATAATAGAAAAAAAAAGTGGCTGGGATGCGACCCACACTGATAACTTCCCATCCCGTCTGTCGATTTGTCATGCTTAAAAGTTTGTCTATATGTATCAATTTTTACCAAGTTTGCGTACTATTTTTTGTAGATTTTATTTTTTTATGAAAAAACAGACTGTTGGATTTTTATAAAAAAAATTACTGAATATCGAAAACAATATTTTCTGTGAAATAAAATAAGTTTGAAGCCAATATTTTTAATTTTTGAAAAGCTTTTTGAGTCGAAAGTAAATTTTTACCAAGTTTTAGTATTGTTTTTTTTAGGTTTTTATTTATTGTAAAAAAAATTGTCAATTCGATTTTTCTCAAAATTTTATCGAATGTTGAAAACAATATTTCTTATAAGTTAAAATTAGTTAGAGGCCATTATCTCAAATTTTTGAAAAGATATTTGAGTCAAAATTCAATTTTTACCAACTTTTGTTAAATTTTTTTTAGGTTTTTAATTTTTTGTACAAAAACTGTCAATTCGATTTTTTTTTTTAATTTTACTGAATGTTGAAAACAATATTTTTTTAAAGGTTAAAGTAGTTTAAAGCCAATATCTCAAAATTCTGAAAAGATATTTGAGTCGAAAATCAATTTTTACCACTTTTTATAAATTTTTTTTTAGGTTTTTATTTTTTGTAAAAAAAACTGTCAATTTGATTTTTCTCAAAATTTTTCCTAATGTTGAAAACAATATTTCTTATAAGTTAAAAGTAGTTAGAAGCCATTATCTCAAATTTTTGAAAAGATATTTGAGTCGAAAATCAATTTTTACCACCTTTTATAATTTTTTTTTTAGGTTTTTATTTTTTGTAAAAAAATCTGTCAATTTGATTTTTCTCAAAATTTTTCATAATGTTGAAAACAATATTTTTTATAAGTTAAAATTAGTTAGAAGCCATTATCTCAAATTTTTGAAAAGATACTTGAGTCGAAAATCAATTTTTACCAACTTTTATATATTTTTTTCCGTTTTTAATTTTTTGTAAAAAAAACTGTCAATTCGATTTTTTTTCAAAATTTTACTGAATGTTGGAAACAATATTTCTTATAAGATAAAATAAGTTTGAAGCCTAAGTCTCAAGTTTTTGAAAAGATATTTGAGTCGAAATTCAATTTTTCCCAACTTTGAGTAATGTTTTTTTAGGTTTTTATTTTTATAAAAAAAAAAAACTGTCAATTAGATTTTTCTCAAAATTTTATCGGATGTCAAAAACATTATTTTTCGTTGCACAAAATTGTTTTGGAGATGAAATCATATTTTGGTCGTAACATTTTCGAGGTGACACATTTTTTTTTCAGTTTGTCTGATTTATAAAAAAAACAGTTAATTGGATTTTTTTTTCCAAAAATATACTTGTTTTGTATTACGTTACAATATATAATATAAAATTTAATTCAAGTCTCTAATGTCATTGGTTCATGAGATATTTAGGGTTAACCAAAATTATGGTCTCATAGCAGAAGACATTAAAATTAAAGTCGAGATATCTGCGTGTAATGAATTTTGAACAGAAGCTTTTTGAAGCATATTGTGAAGTTGTGTTTAAAATACAGTCAAACTTCCCTATAGCGAATTTGCACGGGACCAGAAAATTATTTCGTTATATAGAAAATTCGTTATACAGAAATTTTTTGTTTTTACTTTTATTTAAAGAAGTCAGTGATTTTAGTTTGGATTACATTCTTCCATTTTTCTTTTTCAACAAAATCGTCTAATAAATTGAGAAATTCAAATATATTAGTCCATTTCAGCATTGCTTCATCAATATCCTCGAAAAGACATTTTCGAAGTCTTTTACGTTTAGTGCTTAATTCCTCGCCTTCTACATTTCTTTAAATCGCTGCTTTGTTTTTTAAAACTGTTGATAAGCTACTGGGAGGAATTCTAAATTGCTAAGCAATATCTGTTTTTTAAATCAATCCTTCTTCAACTTTATTAATTATCAACAACTTTTTCTCAAGAGAAATGCTACTTCGAGACATTTTCAATTATATTCACTGAAGCCTGAACATAGAATGCTTGCGTTTAAAATCTTGGGGAAATCCCCTTATAACGTTTTTTTTCTCTGTATGCCGTTGTTTTTAACAGAAAATTATTTTAAAAAAAAATCGTTATGTGGAAACAAAAACGTATGAGATTTGGATTTCCAGCAACAAAATTTGTTCGTTGTAGAGAAAAATTCGCTTCATGGAAATTCTTTATAAGGAGATCAAAACACACCAAAAAAGTAACCAAAAAGATGTGTACTCAAAATCGATTCGTAATAGAGAGATCTTCGTTATGTAGAAGTTCGTTTTAGGGAAGTTTGACATTATCAAATCAATATCAATATCAAATTCAAAAAAACAGTCTCAAATAAGCATAATTTAAAAATTAGGAGGGAATCACAAAAGGTTTACGACAAAAGTACCATTTTATATATATTTTCATTTCTGGTTGCTAATAAATAAAAAGTGTCAAAACTTGGGATTTTTTAGTGTTTTAAGAGAGGTATTTTAATTTAATGTTATGACTAAAAATGTAGGTCTATTATAATGATAAGAGTTTGCCTTTGCCGTGATATTTTAAAAATGATTTCGGCAAGTGACTGTCGCTGCTGAATCCAATAAATTCCAGCCGAGAAGCCTAATTTTTGACCACTTTTTGCAGAAATTGGAATCGTATGTCAGGAGTTGGAGCGTATCGGAATCCTGCTTTTTAAAATCCCGGTTTTAAGAAATCCCGAAAAAAAAAGTTTTATAACCCCGTCTTCTAAAATGCCGATTTTATGAAATTCCGTCTTTTAAAATCCCGCTTATTCAAAATCCCGATCAATTAAAATCCCACTTCTTAAAATCCCGTCAAATCCCGGCAATCCCGTTTTTTTTTTTTACAAAATACGTGCATTAAACTAAATAACAATAGGAGTCAAAGGTTTTTATGTTAAATTACTTGACTTAAATATTATAATATCGTAATTTGTTTTGTTTTTACTGTACATAAGCATTCATTTTTGATTACAATATTAACCCTTGCACAAAAAATATGCATCCTACAGCAAATCTACCTCTCCATAACGGTTTTACTGCTATCGTTGACTTTGTTAATTGATTTGAGTTTGTTTTAAAAGAATACTATTTTACTTTATATTTTTTATTTTTTGATATGTTGTATTTGTTAAAGGTTACAATAAAATGAATCTAGAAAAATATCTCATTTTTAATTTGTTTTAATTTTTTTCTAATTTCGATTTTGCAATCAAAACTAGTAGTTTAATTTTAAAAAATCGCGCGATTTTTTAAAATTAAACAATTAGTTTTGATTGCAAAATCGGGATATTAAAAAACGGGATTATAAAAAACGGGATCATAAGAAACGGGATTACAAAAAGCGGGATTATAAAAAATCGGGATTATAAAAAGCAGGATTATAAAAAAGGGGATTTTAAAATCGGGATTTTAAAATCGGGATTTTAAGAAACGGGAATATAACAACCGGGATATCGAACCCAACCCGTCAGGAATAACGCTTTCTTAATCTTCAACCAATGATAGCTATGTATAACTATGATTCGGAGTGATTCAATCAGAATCACTCCGAATCAGGTTGAATCTGATTGACCATGATTCGGCTTCGAGCGCTCCGTTTAAATGTGAAGGGATTCTTTTCCCGCCTTCAGACCGGACGAATCTGGTTCAATCAGGTTTGATTCGAGGTCGCACTTGATTCAACCTGTCAGATTCCTCGTCCGGTCAGTCTTGAATCAACAACCATACGAGAGAGAGAGAGCAACTAAAAGAAGGAAAACAAAAAGAAGATGAAAGGATTTTTATAGATTCAGGTTGATTCAGCTGGTGTGAAAGAGGGGAGATGACGAATCAGATTCAACTTGATTCGGAGTGATTCTGATTGATTCGGATTCGTTTGGTGTGAAAGGGGCCTTAATCGCATGATATTAGAGGCTACGCAACAGGCCGCTATCCAAAAGTTTCTTTTTAATAAATTGATTATGGTAATACATTTAAATGATATGCAAACGTTGTTCAGAAGTTAGTCTATTCATTATAAAATGACAAACCATACTGAGCAAAATTGAAGTGACAGTTGTCAAAGAGACCAACACAAACTCCGAAAAAAGTATTGCCAGATTGAAAACCACACGTCTAAAAAACACACCCGCTATTGCAGCTTGTAAAAGAATTCAATTTTTAAAAACTTTATTTTAAATATCGCATTTATTGAATTACTTCGTAACTGAGACTTCTTATTTAGGGGCCAGTTGTAGCTATTATTGGTTTTCATCATTAAAAATGTAGTTTCAAAATTTAAAAGCGATTAAGAGAGTCAAGTTTGTAATATTAAAATGAAGCTTATGAGTTGTAGAATTTGTAATGAAATCTTTATCAATGAACAGGTGGTCATTTTTTCATTCAATTAACCAATCTTACGTAAAATTCCTGATTTCAATTTGAAAATGCAGTATTCGAATCAGAAAATTTGCGTCCAATGACAGAAATTGTCAATGAAAGCTTTAATCAATCAGTCAAGAGAATTCCAATTATTGGTTTCAATGATGAAAATCAATGATAGCTTTAATTGGCCCCTTAAAATTTGAAATTCAACTGAAAGCTAAGACAGCAAATTAATGCAAAAATAATGCAAACATTTAAAATCGTTTATATATTTCAATACTGCAGTGAAATGATTGGAGGAAAAACGATTGCAATATTTTTGATGTCAAAATTTGAAGAACCAATCTCAAACTAAATTCAAGAAATGAAATCTGTAAATTGGATTTAATAAAAGACTTATGAACCCTACATTGTTGTATCTTCTCATTGACTTATGCACTATTATGTTTTTCAAGGAATTAATTCTAATACTGGATTTTGGAGTTACATCCGGTAAGAAAATTAAGTTCCTAGGGAGTAAGTTTAGTAGTAAATGCTTTAAATTTACGACTGGCATAAAATAATATCTAGAGGTAACTCTAACTATCTACTCGCTATTCCAACCAAATTTTTAAGTGAACACAAACACCTGTATTTTATATTGTTCGGCAGACATTGTTTGCTACGCACAAGCTCAGTTGGGAATAGCAGCGGGGAAAGTCGTCTAGAAGGATTCGAAACGTGCGTTTTAAACTGTGGACAACTTGGGTAACAGCTATTAGTTCTATTGTTTTTTTTAAAACACTCTCTTCAACAATGTGATATGTGACAGGGACACATTGTAGATTATAGTTTCCTTTTGTCTTATTCCACTCTTTATAGGTTGCTAGGAGCTTTTTAACTTTGAAAAATTAAAAAAAAAAAAACACACACACACTGTTCTAATAAATATTTCATGTCCTTTCAATTTTTTTTTCATTTACAGAGCTATGCTGTCTGTGGTGACAACTGTGTTATGTGTCGTGTGCTACTGTTGCCATCGCAACATAAAGAAACGCACAGAAGCCGCTTACCGACAGAGGTGGATTGAAAACGATACCAACATGGAGATATACAGTGTGGAGCAGGTAAGTGTGTCGGGGTGATGAGGTACGAGTAGGTTTTTTTTATTTGAATAGGGACGAATACGCAATAGGCACCTACATTTTATTAAATAGCAAAAATGAGGATGATTTCTGAGATATTGCTTTTTGTGATGTTTTTTTTACTTGTGACATTTGTCTGCTTTTTATCGCTTCGAAGCTTTGTACACAAGACGGAGAAGGTATTTCATTAGTAGACTAGCTTGACATGATGTTATTTCAAGGTCAAATTGTTGAATAATTCCGGTTCGTTGCAATTGTTTTATATAATTATATACAAGTAGGTATTTAACTGCCTAGCTTTTAAAGTTGAGAAATTTGTGTGCGGTAGACAGGAAAAAGCAACAAGATTCAGGTTATATAAATTTTATAGGAATTCGTATTGAGTGGTTGCACTCTTTTTAAATTTTGTTGAACATATCTCTAGCATAGTATACAGACAGACGTATTGGAATAAAAGGCTAGTTATAGCTATAATTGATTTTAATCACTGAAAATATTGTTTCGAGATTTGAAAGCGATTAATAGAGTCAAATTTGTAATTGTTTGGTGTCAAAATGAAGCTGAAGACCAGTAGATTTGTTCTACTAAAAAAATACTTTACTACAAAGAACTTTTCTTTTAATTCTTCTTCTTCAATTTTTAATGATGAATCGTTTTCAGTGATCAGCTGATTGTTGATTTCGCATTTCAACACATAATCGTTCCACTGAAAGCGTTTCATTTTTCTTGTATTCCCACCTGTCAGTTTTACTTTTGATGACTAACTGTAACCTCAAATGCTCGATGATTTCAATCAGCAAACGAGTGTCCAATGACAGAAGTTTTCAATTAAAGCTTAACCAATCTGCCAAACAAATTCAATGATTGGTTCAATGATGAAAACCTATGATAATCCATCAGTAAGATTTTTGTTTTACAATTTTGAACATACGACTATAAGAGCCTTATTTTCAGACAAATAATAAACGCTCATCAGTAAAACATTTCAGATTTAACCTGTTTCAATTTTTACTAATGTATTTTACTGATAACTATAATCGGCCCCTTATGAAATTGCTCACTGCTTGATTCCAATCAGGAAATGCTTTAAATCAATCAGGAAATTTTTGTCCAATGCCAGAAATGTCCATCTAAAGCTATAATCAATCTGTCAAAAAATGTCAATGATTGGTTTCAATGATAGCTTTAACTGGCCCCTTACGCATTTACAAAGAAACAGCTAGTTTTTGGTTTTATATAATTTTTAACATATTTGTTCCAATGGAGGAGTTTCATTTTCCTTGTATTGTTTTTTGAGCAACTCTAACTTAGGCGCCAGTTATAGCTATCATTGGTTTTCATCATTGAAAACGAACATTGGATTTTTTTTGGCAGGTCGTTTATAGCTATCATTAAAAATTTCTGTCATTGAAAAAAATTTCCTGATTGAAAGCCACCGACAAATGTTTACTGACAGAAATCTGTCATTGGAATTGTGTGAAATTGGAACACAAATCAGTGGAACGATTCGTTTCACTTTTGAACATAAAAGTATCAGCAGTTCACGAAAATGAATTTCCGTCAGGAAAATATAAAAATACATTTTTAGAGGAAAATAAATGCGCAATTACACTTTTTTTCTCAAAAAAAAATTCTTTGTGTGATTTCCGATCGATCAGTATATAATTTTTATACCTAATCAAAGGGAAACACCGTCAAATGTCGATTCAAAAATTTTTCCGGATCGATTTCAATGATAGCTATAACTGGCCCCTTAAAATGCTTGATCTCAATACTTTTTAAATGATCGCTATAACCACTCTGTCAAAAAAATTCCAATGACTTGTTTAACTGATTAAAACCAATGATACCCAAAGGTGGTAACGAGATGAAAAACGATTGGTCTTCCTTTGATTTTCTGGTGAAAATAAACTTTTTGGATGTAAAATCTTATATTAGGAAAATTTGGATGGTAGCTTTTTACATGGGTTCAAACTTATGTACTAACTTATAATGAAAAATGTAAGTAGATCGCATTACAAGTGGTATCAGTTAACGGGTCTATGTTTGAGTCCAAGTAGAAAAGCAATTAACTACTTCAAAGTTACACCTGTCATAATTGGTAATGTTCTCGCCAAGGCGATGATATTTGCTGCGTTCAATCGTGTTGGAAAAAGTATACTAAATAGGTGAATTTTTAGATACCTTATTGAAAAAGTTAGATACCTTGATTGAAAAAGACTGTTAAAAGTCAAATGGTTTTTTCCCTGAACACTGTTTATTTTTAATAAAATGATTTAAAATCATGAAAATAAAATAAATATGATTCAGCAAGTGTTCATATAAGCGTTTCGCCCCGGTGCAATGGTTGGGCTCATCAGAAGATGACCATTACACCTTGTCTTGACGCATATTTTCCCGAATTAATCGAGATACCATATAATCCGAGCTACTTAGAGCAACTGCAAATTATATGGTATCTCGATTAATTCGGGAAAATATGCGTCATGACAAGGTGTAATGGTCATCTTCTGATGAGCCCAACCATTGCACCGGGGCGAAACGCATATATGGACACTTGCTGAATCATATTTATTTTATTTTCATGATTTCTATGATTTAAATCATTTTATTAAAAACCTTTATTGAGATAGCTTGGGAAAAATAAAAACAAATTAAGGCCGTTCACAAAAGAACAGACAAAAATTTAGATTTCGAGGTACAAAATTATTGTAAAATAAAGTTAGTAAAGGATAATTTTAATATTTTACTGAATTAAAAGAAAAAAAAAACACAAACATTTGAAATCAATTTTCAGGCTCCTTCAAATTCAACTTTATGTTAAATCAGCTGTTCTATCAGATCCCCAGATACGAGTATACCAGAAATTTTCGGATACCTTTGGGTTCCTATTTTGGAAACCCAGCTGTTTTAAATCAGCTGTTCTTTTACAAGTAAAACACTAACAAAAAGGTATCTGGATACCCTATCTGTCTAAAGATTGAACGCAGCCATTAGGTTTACTTCTTTGATGACGCAAAGAATATAATTTGGCTTGTACCTACTCTTTGTTTTACCGAAACGATTAATTAAAAGAGTGTTTTGACATTTGTGCTTTGCACAATTCAGGATATCAGCAAACCAAACTTAGCATAAATCAAGTGACAGCTGTCAAAATGAACAACTCCGGAAAAAGTATTGCCAGATTGAAAACATGTGTAATAATTATTTTTTTAAATTCTTCTGCTATACGTATATATGTATATCAAGAAACAAAAAAAATGTTTTTATATCTTATAAACAAGGATTCGCAACTGTCACATGCCCTTATTATGTACGTTGTAGCATAAATGTGTCAATAAAATTGCTGATTTTTCAAAACAATTTTGTACACAATAAAAGTTTAAGTAGGTCTTATACGAAAAAAAAAAATGAACTAAGTTTGTTGAACTTATGTTTCTGAAAAGATTTCAATCAAATTTCGTTCGTATGTCCACACGACTTACTTACAATTTTTTCACGAGTCTTTTTTTTTTCTAGTCTCGTTCTCTTTATTTTATGCTCATTAGGACTGTGTTAACAAATTGTAGGTACTTTTTTTTTGAGAATATACAATTCCAGACTTACAACACACGTCCATTACTTCTAAAGAAGTTATGTGCATGATGTCAAGCTAAGTGTGCAATGCAAATCAACTGTAAAATACTTGTTTAACCTTGTCATCCCCCTCTCCCTTTAAAAGCTTCAAGTGAATCAACACACACGCCCGAGACAGAAAAGATCCCTTCTAAGTGTTTTTTTTTTTTGTAAAAGGAAATAAACTCAACATAAAGATAAACCCAGGTATATACATATCTGTGTATCCTTACATAATCATAGTTAAACATCATAGTAACCTCCACCTTTTGCAACCATTTTTTGTAACCTTTTCGAATCCTCTTTAGTGTGACACTTTTGTTTCACCTATATCTTCCGCCCGCTAGGAGGCAGCTTAAAAAGTCACAAATTTAAAGACTTTTATATAGTCGCGCAGGTGAAGGGGAAATTTTCATAGAATTTATCGGCTTTCGCATGGTCGGCAATTAATTTGGAAACTTCCTTCTTGGTGACAGATAGACTCACTTGGTTTATCCTGTGTGTGTTTTGTTTTGTTTAATCCTCCATTTCCACACCTAGATTTTTTCCGTAATTAAAAAGAATGTCGTCTCTTCACTAATTAAGTGATTTATGTGAAGATAGATTCAGGGATATAAAAAGGGGTTTCCAGGGCTGAACTAATAATAATAATTGGAAATTAAGACTTTTATCTTTAGGCAAAGGGGACATTTTTTCCAAGTAATGTTTTAGCAAAATACCTTATATTAATTGATTATGAATTTCGTCGGATGAACTACATTGTCGACTCCTGAGTCTACCTTATCATTTCTGAACCTCCCATCGACGCTGTCAGTTTCTGACATACTAAAAGCATCTACGACACTTTTCATCGCACTTAAACATTCATTATGATTTACTTTTAACATATATTTTTGAACTTTCTATTGTTTATTTTTGTTTTGTTTTCATTAAACTAAAAATTCACTTTAGATTTGTCTCGATATTTATGCGAATGAGCATCGTCGGTGGTGCAGGGCATATTACTGAAATTCGTTAAATTTTCTTTCGTCGAATTTGGTAATAATAAAAGTGTGGAAATAATAGAAACTGTCACTTAAGCTCCTTCGTCGAATTCTGTAATAGGGGCGATTGTTGAAAATGAAAGATTTCAAAACAATGTCTTCATTCCGGTTATAAAAATCATTAATTATGTCTCGGTAGCGTAATACATTTATCGTAACAGTTGTCATAAAGCCCAAAAAGTGAAAACAAAACAATAACCCAAAGTGCATGTTGTAACACCCAAATAAATTTTTAATAAAAGAACGCCTAAATTGTTCGCAGTCATTTTGTTCAAAAGAATTTTTAACTTCCCATAGAAAGTTATTGTAATTGGTCTGATTTGTCGAATTGAAAATTTTGACATTTCTCGACGGTTCAAGGTCCCTAGAGTCGAAATAAAAGATTTTTAGAAAGATGTCTGTGCGTACGTACATATGTACGTTCGTACGTCCGTACACCCATACGTTCGCGACGTTTTTTTCGTCCTCCATAGCTCAAGAACCAAAAGAGATATCGACTTCAAATAAATTTTGTCTCCTTTTCTAATTTTTTGTCTCTACTGTATCTTAGTATGTCACACAAATTTCTTTTTTGCTATTCAATTGTTGCTTGATGTTTAAATTTCCACTTTTTATTAAAATTTTTTTTGTTGTTCCCATTGTCAAATACTTATTGTACTTATATTTAACACTTTTTAATTACATAATTACATAAACATTATTGTAAAAACTATACAGCCTGTTACGAGATTCATCTCATAAGGCATTCTGAATAAATAAAATAAAAAAAAATAATAATGCAGAAAGATGCCGAAAGGGCTTGCGTGGATGGTTTTTTTACCATAACAGTTTTAAAAAAAAGGTGAACATTTTGGTTAACCCTAAATATCTCACGAACCAATAACGCTAGATACTTGAATTAATTTTTATATTATATACAGTAACGTGATACCAAAAAAGTATATTTTCCGAAAAAAAAATCCAATTAACGGTTTTTTTATAAATAAAAAAAACTGAAAAAAAATATTTGTAACCTCAAAAATGTTATAAAGAAAAAATGATTTTATCTCCAAAACAATTTTGTGCAACGAAGAATAACGTTTTTAATATCCCGTACAATTTTGAGAAAAATCAAATTGACAGTTTTTTTTACAAAAAATAAAAACCTAAAACAAAAATTAGTAAGTTGGTAAAAATTGATTTTCGACTCAAATATCTTTTCAAAACTATGAGATATTTGCTTTAAACTAATTTTATTTTTAAAAAAATATTGTTGTTAACAATCAGTAACATTATGAGAAAAATCGAATTGAAAGTTTTTTTTTTAACAAAAAATTAAAAACCTAAAAAAAAAATTAACAAAAGTTGGTAAAAATTGATTTTCGACTTAAATATCTTTTCAAAACTTTGAGATATTGACTTTAAACTAATTTTATCTTATAAGAAATATTGTTTTCAACATTCAGTCAAATTTTGAGAAAAATCGAATTGACAGTTTTTTAACAAAAAATAAAAACCTAAAAAAAGCATTACTAAAAGTTCGTAAAATTGATCTTCGACACAAATATCTTTTCAAAAATTAAAAATAGTGGTTTCAAACTTATTTTATCTCACAGAAAATATTTTCCTCGACATTCAGTAATTTTTTTTATAAAGATCCAACAGTCAGTTTTTTCATAAAAAATTAAAATCTACAAAAAATAGTACGCAAAATTGGCAAACATTGATGTTCGGTTCTCGATATCTCGTGAACAATAGAAGATATTGACTTTAAATTAATTTCATTCATCTAATTTGGATTTGTTTATATAAGAAATAAAAACTTTTAAGAAATGCTACTAAAATTGGTAAAAATTGGTTAACGACTAAAAACCTCGTTAACAAAAATAGATTTTGAAATCGAACTGTTTCCTCATATGCAAAATATTGTTGGTTTATTTTTAAATTTTTTAGAATAATTCAACTGATAACTTTTTTAATAAAACACGAAAACCTACAAACCTTTTAAGCAAGACAAATCGACAAACGGGTTGGGAAGTTATCAGCGTGGGTCGCATCCCAACCTCTTTTTTATTTTGAACGCGGCCCGTCCCGGCTTCACACGGGTAGACATAAATAGGTACAGATATTTAAGTTATAAGCATTCTAATAAGCATTCTAATTAAAACCATAATGAATAGTGACCATGAATCACTAAATTAGAAAACATTTTTTTGTCCTATCATTAATACTCTTCGCAGCTTATGCGAGGAAAGACATTTTATGGCTAATTTTTTTACACCTTCCGTTGGTTTTAATAGGAATTTCTAAAGATTTCTATAGTAATCTAGAACTAAATATAGCCTTTGTTACTCAGTGTGATAATGTAGCTTTCTAATAAAAAAAGAATTATTAAAATCGGTCCAGTACTTTTTGAGTTTATTCGTTACATACACAAATACAAATCTTTCCTCTTTATAATATTATAATAATAATTAATTAATATAGAACAGAAAGTCCCCATACATATTTCTAGCTCTGTGAGCAAGTATACCATTTGGTTTTACTTTACTTTGATAATTATGAAAATTATAAAAATAATTATAATTGGCCTTATTTCGCTTTTCTAAAGGTGAAATAAGTGCAAACATATTTCTTAAGCTTCCTTGACGTTCCGAATTTTTGGGCGATTTGACATTTTTTTCGTTTAATGTTTGCGTTTGACCGATACAAAAAAAGAACACGCATCCATATACAAAGCTTTTTGAGGGTACTTTAATTCATAAAGTAGCTTTTTTTGATTAAATTCGTCATGGTTTTCCTTTCTTCGATATTCAGCTAAAATACTTCTACTAGTATTTCATGAATTGTTCTAAAAATCTTGTAATATTTCACGTGTCTCAAATTAATCTTTAAAAAAAAACGATGAAACGTTTGTGCTAGAATGTTTTTTAACAGAAAAATGCAATACGGATTTAAAGTAATGTTTGTTTTTTAAGGAATCTGCCTTCTAAACAATTATATCATATAAAGTTTTTGGAATAGTATATTTAAAAATATAAAAATAATGCCAATTTTTCAAAACTATGAAAGTATTGAATTTAAGTTTTGCTCAAAACTTCAGATAGAGTCAAATAAAGATTCATAACTAATGATAATTTCCATAAACTAACTAAGATACTAAAATGATTTAAAATGTATCTAGAAGAGAAAGGTTTGTACTTGTCAAAATCCTCATATTTATTTTTTGTTAAGAGATATATTGACTTAGCCTTAAAAAAACGTTTTCAATTGTTTTCAGAATTTTTAAAGGGGCAGTATTATTTAAGTAAATATTAATATTTTTGTATGGCCTGATTTTATACTGCACTTTTAATAACATCAAATCCACTACTGTATATTTAACGAAGCGGCTTCTCAATTAAATTCTTTATCTTTATTTTTGTCAACTCTCTTTTGCAGTGCTATGAGACATCTGGTTTATTCATGGAGTCATCGGAGGGGTTAGCACTTCCAGCATTAAGTCATGAACCACCACCTTCATACGATGCCGTTATGGTAGCCATGCAGGAGACAAACCACCGACCAAGTAGAATATCTCCGCCACCAGATTATCGGTCGATGAATGATGTATCTGGGTCATCTGGCAATGCCAACGTTGGCAATCCCAAGTTCATTTCAAACGGTGGTCCTGGTAATACTAATAGTTTGAAAATTAAGAAAGTTCTTAGTGCTCAGTCGTGCTGTTCTTTGCAACGTGCTGAGGCAGAAAATTTATTCCAACTTGGGGTGGCAGCAGCTGCAGCTTCTTCAGGTCGTTTTGGTGCAAGTGCCTTAGGCAGAAAATCTCTGCCATACGCTGCCCATAATCTTGCCGAAGGAAGATTACTCAATCATCATCCCTACTATCAGGGTTGTCCTTTGTGTGGAAAGTTTCGGTATGATGATTCCATGTCATTGTCGAGTGACAGTGGCTTGGATCAGGTGGTCGTGACGGTCGATGTCAATAATGCAAATTCTCCAGTGGGAGGAGTTGATAGCGACACAACATGCTATTGCACACCTCTGCAAAGTCCGACAATAGCTGACGATAGTAACAATAACTACAGAGGTAACATGCATCACACTGCAATTATAGAGGATGATCGTAGGAGGATCTCAACGCATCAATTGGTGACTTCATCGTCATCGTCGTCGTCGCAAGCGAAATATGAAAATGCAATTAACAACAATGATAATGAAGGAGATGATACGCCCACTCCTTGCTGTGGCGGCGGTGGCGTTGGCGCTGCTGCTGCTGCTGGAACAACTTCAGCGTTAGCATCAGCATCAGCACCATTATCTCCATCAGCTTCGATGGCCTCATCATCACCTCAAACAGCAACAACTAAAGTGATCGAAGCAGCTCCAGCAGCGTCTACAAGTGACAATGGTCGTCGTGACACAACACATTCCACAACCGATGATGTAATGCTGGATTTGGATTCTATCAACGATAACGGTATTATTCGTCTGGATATGAGCAAAATAATTGACAAAACCGGACTACCTACCTATGAAGCGGCCTTAAAGTTAGAATCAAGTGGTTATGTTTGAAAAAAAAAAAATGTTTTCTTTTTAGCTGCGATATTTGATATTTTGTTAGCAAAGTTATACTCAATGATTTGAAAAAAAAAACGTATATTTTTGACCACACTTAACTACATATCTTCCGAAAGAAAATTCGTTAAATTTTCAAAGGAACAACAAAATGAACACACAAAATCAAGCCTTAAATATATACCTATGTATAAGAAGACACCCAAGGAATTAATCAAACGTTATTAAGTCAAATATAGTCAAAGTGTACATTTAAATAAATATTATTTAAAGTAATAAAATATATGTATACATCATATTTTAATTTAAAATTCCAATGTTTTATATTAGTTTGCATTATTAGCTGATGTAATCAAGGGCGGATCCAGACTTTTAACTAGGGGGTTCACACACTTAACTTAAAAAGTTTTTGAGCACCGCCTAAAAAATGTTCTTTGAGGCTGACAAAATTACAATAACAAAAATGTTGTTCCAAAAAGCCAGAAAAAAGAAAATTTGATTTTTTTTCCTAGGAAAATAAAACAGAATTCTGCCGAATTTTCTTGTGACACAATTTCTGGGGCCTGATTATGAGGATCGTTTTCAATTCGACTTTTCAAATTCGACTCGCGTCGTATTTCCTTTTAACGAATTCGCGGCGAAGCGAAAATAGTTCTTCCTATATTCCAGTGATTTGACACTTTTGGTTTGACTTTTTCTTCCTATATTCCAGTGATTTGACAGCTTTCCACAAATTTTGTTTTGTTTTGATTGAACTTGTGAAATTTGCGGTGATTTCTTCAAAATTGTATGTTTTATTGTGGATTGTAGATAAATTATAAGAAAATTAAAATAAAGCTAACTCAGATTTTTATATAATTACAATCAAAAAAGAATCCACGAAATCGAACAGTGAATAACAACGAACACTCTTTCGCCTGTGAATCCGCCAAAAAAAAAAGCTGTTAGATTTCAACTCGCCAACAAACATTATGACATTTCAAATTCGCCTTCGAATTCGTTAATTGGTCGAATTCAAAACGAAGAAGGCAAAAGCGAAAACAATAATTGAAAAATGGCAAACTTGCTAGCAAAACGATTCGCCGCGAATTCCATAATCAGGCCCCTGGAAGTCTATTATTGCTATCATTTTCAGGTCACTCGCAGATTCGACCTGATGCTAGAAGACATTTTTTAAAAAAATTACTCTTTTGTGTGAACCTTTTTCAAATAAAAAAAAATATATAAATTAGGTGGCGCAACAGTGCGTTGAGAACTAGGGCCTATAGTGACTTCCAACTCTCAACCATTCCTGTGTGTGAGTAATGTTTTCAGGGATGGAGGGGAACTACAGTTTTAAGCCGAATCCGAAAGGCTAATTTAAGAAAGCACTTTTTTGGAGTGTAAATTTAAGGAAATGGGTGCATTTAGGTTCAAACATTTCTCTTAAAATGATATAAAAACAAATTAAGCTGAACATATAAATTAAAAAGGAACTATAGTGTGGACTTCACAAATAACATGTTCCAGAATCTCTTCTCACTTCAATTCTCGAGGGATTCAAAGCTTTTATATTAAATTATGTAATAGATATGAAAAGTTCATTATGTTTCTTCAATTAGCAATTAGTTTATTTCTGAACTTCAAAAGCAAATTCACCTCAAAAAGTAGATTTATTCAATTTATCTTAAAAATGTTTGTATTTAATAGATAAACAGTTTTGAAAAGATAAAATTTGGAAAGCTCTAAACTCTTAATGTGCGTCAAATGAAATAAGATGTAATTGAAAACGAGTTTCAAAGTAACTCAATATTAAATTGCCGCTCTTTTATTCAACCTTTTCCCTAAGAACTTCAATATTTGCTTGTTCTGTCAGAAAAAGATCTTTAAAAATAATTTAAACCATTACCAAAGTTTTCCCATTTTTAAATTTTGTGAAAACTTTTCAGATTATTACAAAGATTTTAGTTGGTTTTGACAGCCAAACCACTTTTATATGAATATCGTTTAATTATTAACAAATCTATAGATGAAGTCTTTACTTAAAAAAACTAAGCTGTATGAGCT
Organism: Eupeodes luniger; assembly: GCA_951509635.1. Taxonomy (NCBI): domain Eukaryota; kingdom Metazoa; phylum Arthropoda; class Insecta; order Diptera; family Syrphidae; genus Eupeodes; species Eupeodes luniger. The sequence goes on along the minus strand of OX608075.1, from coordinate 80,153,800 downwards.
CCCCTTTGGCTTATATGACCCTCCCTGGATCGTTAAAGCTTAAATTTGGTTAAAGTCGATGAATTTGTGCGTCGCGATTGGAATAGGGCTGGATTTCATATTGTGGTCTTGGTCCAGGCCTCAGAAAAAAGTTGTACTTTTTGCGAAAAAGTGGAAAGCAATAAAATACAAACTTTATATTTAAATAAATAATTTGAAATACAAGGAAGTCATATTTATTAACGCAATACGAAAAGTTTTGAATTCATAGAAGTACTGAAGAAAATTTAAAAAAATTCTTACCCAGGGCCGGGGGGATTCACAACCCCTACGACATGCCCCCCGCCCTCGATCAGGCATTGAATGCAATGCGAAAAAATTTAAATGATGTACAAAAAGTATTAAGATTCATCTTAAGATAAAAGAAATGTGATTAGCAAGCAGAAGGAATTAATATTTTTTCCAAAAACGACTTGTTGAGAGATACAAAATTTGAGGAAGTACATACATATCAAATCTTGGAATTCTTATTTTTTTTTATTGAAATACTTAACGTAAGTATCAAATGCACCGATATGGTTTTGAATTTATTTCGTAACGGTTATTTTTCATGTTTTAAAAATCAAACCTCCACAGAGGTCTGTTCTTTTTCTAACTATTTTTAACAATCGTTAACTTTTGTCGTTCTTCAACGTAAACATTATTTTGTAACAATATGACGTCTTCACATCGTTTCACAACTCAACTGTCAACTATCAAAGTTGTTAATAAGTTAATAAAATGTTATTATTATTTTTTGGCTTGGAAGAAAACAATAACTTTAAAAGCAATCCGTCATCTAAGTAATATTTGAATTATGAAATGTTTTATTACATACACTACCGGTCATAAGATTAGAAGCAGCCATTTTCGAGAATCAAAATTGATATTTCTCTCGTTACAGGATGGATTAGAAAAAAACAACTATGGTAAATGAGGAACTATTTTGTGAACAACTAAATATAAGATATGGGTAAAGGAGAGCAAATTTTTAATTGAGTCAAGAACATGCGAAAATAAATCGGGTTAGAAGCACATGAAATAAATGGAAATAAAATGCAAGTATGTATTTGTATTTTGTTATGTTTTTTAGTATTTATTAGGTTTTCTACTTTTTAAGGATTTATAAAGAGATCCAAGTAGACCAGAGAAATCTCACTCCAGGCCAATTTGATACCATGAATTAGCGCTTCCTTGTCATCGTATTGCTTCTTTCTCTCATGTAACTTACGTGTAAGCTAGCCCCACACATTTTCAATTATGTTAAGGTGCGAGGAATGTGGTGGCTAAGGCAGCAGGTGGAAGTTTTGGTTCGCAATAAGAGATTTTACCGCTCGGTCTGTGTGTATGGAAGCGTTTTCCTGCTCAAAAAACCATGGAATTACTGATTTCAGTAAGGCTTTGTATCGTTTCCTAGTCATTTGGTATTTTGGACTACCAAGTCGAAAGCGCCATACAATAAAATTGAGCCCCAGACGATAACGCCCCCTTCTTTGCTATGGTGACGGTTTAAAAATCACTATTTTCTCCTCAGGTCATGGAAATAATAATTATAATCATCTGGTCTGACTAGGTTAAATTTTTTGTCGGAAAAAAATGGCCTTCCGCCAATTATTTGCACATCCCAGCTCACGTGATCTTGCGCGTTGCTTCTTCCTTGCGTCATTTAGTTGTGGTTTTTTCTTAAGCTTCAGGCGATTAAGTGTTTAGCATGGCGAATCTTGCATTTACCAGTGCATAAGCTGGCCTTAACATTAGCTTTCTCCCTAGTTTTAGCTGCCGATAAAGCTGAATTTGACGCTATTCTAAGGATACTTCGTGTTTGGCGAAGTCACAAGTCAGAGGAAGTGTTTTTTTTTTTTTTAAATATTTTTTGAGTAAGACAATGGTTTTTTAAATAATTGCTGACACAATTATCACTTCGATTTTTTGTTCGGGCCACAGCAAAGCATTAAAGACTTTTAGAGCAATAAACATCTATTATTGAACTTTCCTCCACTGTCAAACATTTTTTGTTGCCCATTTCTGTTAACACTCAATCAAAAACAATTCATTTATAATTTTTACCGTTTTTCCGAAAAAAAAAATGTATGCACTTCACAAAACAACATTGATTTATTCACTGCTTCTAATCTAATGACCCGATTTATTTTCGCATATTCTTAACTCAATTAACAACTTGTAATAAAAGTTCCGCAAGCTAAATCTCTCCTATACCCAAATTTTATATTTTGTTAACATAATAGTCCCTCAATTACCATAGTTGTGTTTTTCTAATCCATCATGCAACGGGAGAAATATCAATTTTAATTCTCGAAAATGTCTGCTTCTAACCTTATGACCGGCAGTGTATCTCATTCATCAGATTTAATTAAGATTTTCAAGGAAGTTAATAGGAAGTTCTGTTTTTGTTCGTTATTTATTTTGTGATTAAACGTTATAAACATATTTTTTTTTTTTTTCATTTTCGATATTTGCAATTTGACAGTTTGACTAACAATTCGTGACAATCATACTTGAAATTTGTTGTTCAACAATAGTTTAATAAAGAACAGACTAAAGGGCTGTTTAAATTTGGACATTAAAGAAAACCATTTTATAGTTGATTTTACAGGACTTCATAGGCTCATAATTACGTACGTCTTCATTCTCTTATTTGTAATATTTTACGAATTTTTGATGAAGGCCTGCTTCTATATAAAGGAAACAAAAGCATCATTTAATTTTGTTAATATCGGTCTTATTTTGTATTATGTTCTATAAGTTCTAAAAATCTCTTTGGACATTACAAAGTTAGTCTAAAAAGGATAAGCTTGAAGTAATGAATTCTAATTTTAAGTTCCCATAGGAAGTTATTGTAATCGGTCGGATTTATCAAATTCAAAATGTTGACATTTCTCGACATTCCAATGTACCTAAAATCTAAATCAAGGATTGTTAGAGAGATGTTTGTGTGTGCGTGTGTACGTACGTAAGTCCGTTGGTTATACAATTTATATTCGTCCATATCTTAAGAAGCAGTAATAATATCGACTTTAAAACAATTGTGTTTTACAGATAAAAACATCGACCGATGCAGAAAGGACTTTAAACAAAATTGAGTCGGTGGTTTTTGTACTCTTTACAAACAACTTTATTTGATTTATACAAAAATATTTGTCTACCCAAATATTTTACGAACCAAAAATGATATTACCTCCAGTACATAATTTTAGGCGACGAAAAATAACGTTTTGGACACCTGGTAAAATGTTGATAAAAATCGAAGCAACGGTTTTTTTACAAAAAAAAAATAAAAACCTACAAAATACTAATCAAAGTTGGTAAAAAAATGATTCTCGACTCGAATGTGTTTTTAAAAATTAAAGATATTGCCTACAAACTAATTTAATTTTATCTTATACAAAGTATTATATTTTTGATTTAATTAAAATTTTATAAAAATCCGAAAATATGAATTAACAAAAAATACTACGCAAAGTTGGTAAAAACTGATGTTTGATTTGAATGTTTCGGGAATGTTTTTTTTGAATTTTTGTTGTTAATGTAGGATAATGTTTTTAAAACAAATCCTATTGGTATTTTATTTATAAGAAACAAAAACTTTAAAAAAGTTACTGCTAAAATTGATAAAAATTGATTTCCGACATAAAATTGCGGAACAAAAACAGATATTAAAATCAAACTTATTTTATCATATGGAAAATATTGTTGCTTACTTTTATTTATTGTTTTAAAAAAATTGAATTGACAATTTTTTTTTTACAAAACAAGAAAATTGACAAAAAACAACTAAAAACTAATAAGAAATGCATCTTAACTCAACTATTATGAGAACAAAGAAAGATAATGACTTAAAATTTGTTTAACTAACACATAATATTAAAATTTTGTTAAAGTTGTACAAAAATTAACAGATGGGCACGTGTGGGAAGTTATCAATGTTGGTCGCATCCCAACCTTTTCTTTTTTATAATAAGCGCAGACTCAGGGTTTGAAAGGAGAGGTCGGTGTAGATAAGTTTTGAATTCGTGAATATTGCAATGACTGTGAAAGACAGATTGTGCTAAATTATTCAACATTCGCGTAGTATGGCTAAAGAACGAATCTCTGCAATTGACAGTATTCGATTTTTGATTTCCATTCAACATTCAGAATTTATAGAACTTATAATATATTGCCGTTAAAGATCCAAATCTGAAGAGCAGGGAATCTTAAAACGAATATGAAAAGCTAAGAGTACTATTGTTAGCGAAGTAGATAGGTGGATTAGAAGTTTTAGACAGGGAAGCATAAGAATGACAAAGAGTGCTGGAAACAGAACAGAGCCCTGTGGCTCACCAGTATGTATTTTGTGTTTCTCAGACTTGAATTAATCTATTACTACGTACCTATGGGAACGCTAATACAGTTTTAAAAATTTGTGTTATAGTTTATTAATACAAAATTAATTCAATATGTCATTTTTAAAATTTAATATTAGTAAGCTAAAGCTTTTCTAGCATAACAATAGCTAGCTGTAAAAATAACAACACTTGATAAGTAATGTGAATTATTTACTTTGCTGATAAATAGCACACAATACTTTTTTGTTAAAGAAGTTTTTAAAACCATTTTTGGAGAATCAAAAGAGAATATGGTATGCTGATTTACAAATCTTTAAAAGGGTGTTTTATTGGAAGAATTATGTTCCCGTTGAGATTCATTCATATTAGTATTTCCAACTTTGTTCCGTACATTGGTTGTAACACCAAATCTACTCTACAATGTGACAGTCTTGTAACCTGCCTGAGACAAAGGAATAATCTGCAACAAACTAAGCATATCAAAGCAAGATCACTTCAGCATTGAACACTCTTGACTATCGGACACATTAAGTAAACAGATTTTCAAGATTTCAAGATTTTTTTATTGAACTTTTATATATACAATTGGATAGTCTTAAGATTAAATAGATACATTTTCTTAGATTTAAATAGATTGTTGGCACATAGGGGGCCTAACTTTATATAATGGCTTGAGATTAAATTTAAATAATGTGGTGTTCTAAAAATAAAAGTCGGTTGACTTGGTTATCCTCGGGGTGTTCCTTCCCGGTTGTCAAAGTAAACAGATATAGCTGTGAGCTTTCATTCGATTCAACACAATAATATATATTAACCATCACTTTCTAATTCTCAACTCTTTAGAATCGATTCGAGCGCAGACTGCCTTGACGGCTACTGTTCGGAATAAACTTGAAGATAACTATACTAGATTCAAAGGATAAGTTAGTTATATCTGGAAGACGAAATGTACTTTACCGATGATGCTTGTAGAAATGTGGCTGAAAGCTTGATGAAACCAGTTGGATTTCCTTAAGAAACGTAAAAGAATTTTAGTGTGTCTGAGATCGTTATAGAAGAATTATCCTAAGTGGGTCCTACGTTTTTAAGCGAGAGCAGGGTAGGTAAAGAAGTGAAGAATTATTTCCTCATCTTCCTAGTCCATTCAGATGACATTTAGTCGTTCAGAGTACACGCCTCCAACAACCCCGTCATTCATTTTTGATCCATCTGTACAAAAGTGGATTGACTTATTTTCCAGGAATGTCCTATCTTCCTAGAAAGGTGTGAAGGGTTTAGAAATCTGGAAATTCCTATCGAACTATAGTTGGAAGATGGTGTGGTCCGTGTGCTTTGGAATTGATTCTAAACAATTGAAAATTACATAGTGTCCAAACCTGTTATTGAGAGTTGTTCGAACTTCGTTGTGATCTCCAGTTAGTTTTATCGAGTTTATACAAAAGTGTCTTGATATAGAGCTCTACAATGTCTAGTTTTGGAATCCCTGTCAAACTTAACTGTTTGTGCAGAATGACGATGGAGAACGCACGCTGCTCTATTAAGTTCGGAAAAGATCTCACCGATGCATTTGATGTCAAAAAAGGACAAGGCGATGCACTGACATGCCACTTCTTCAAAATCGTTCTGGAAAGAATTGTGCAAAACTCAACCGTCAACACTAGAGGCACAATCTTCCAAAGGTCCATTCAATTACTCGGATACGCCGATGATATTTACATAATTTGAAGATCAAAGAGTGACGTCAGTGGAGCGTTTTTGAGAATTGAGACGGGTTTAGTGGTCAATGAGAGGGAGACCAAGCACACGCTGTCAAAAAAGGACATTGAACGACGACAAAACGTTACCATGGACAGCCATAACTTTGAGGTAGTTAAGGACTTTGTCTACCTAGACACCGCCATTAATTCAGACAACCAACCACACCAGCGCTAAAATCAAACGAAAAATAACTCTTGCAAATCGCTGCTTCTTTGAACTTAGAAAGCAATTGAGTAGTAAAGTCCTCTTTCGAGCATCTAAAATCAACAGGTGGGAGAAGACCTCAACCAACTTGGCGTGCGAAACTGGAGACTGGCTGGAGACGCCTGTTGGTTGAGGCCCAGGTCCACCCCGGATTGTAGCGCCACCTGAAGTAAGTAGTCTAGATATAGAATGTGTCTCTTTATACCTTACAGTCACCTCAATCTAACCTTAACTACTGTCAATAGATATAGATATTGAAAGCAACTAAACATAACCTTGACTAATTAGAGCAAATTCTTTTACACAAAAGTATAGGAAAAAAACATTAGAACAAAAATATGACTATCCTCACCCCTCTCGTGAGTCGTGAATCCAACGGAACGGCTCCTGGCATTGAACCCTATATATTGTCCATCAATTATTTCACCTTTACCTCAATCTTTTGTATAAGTTACTCTACAGAAAAAAAAAAACAAATGCTTCATATTCTTTGTTCATTTTAATCTTGTAAGCAAACAAGAAAGCCATGTTAAAAAGCACATAACTGCCAATGACCCATTTACCGCATCTACAATACGAAGGTACCTACGAACTACAAGTCAAAAGTGAATTCTAGAGACTGTGTATATTGATTTTGGATTATTATTTTGTTACTTTTGTTTTATTTTTGTTTGTTTTTCTACACTTGGCTACTATTTTGTTCACATAATGCCTCTGTTCTGGATTATTGTTAAAATCTTTTTCATTTTAAAAATTGTATGCTTGACAACTTGAAGCTTATGTGCGCGCTACTATATTATTTACGGAAATATTGCAAACGAACAAAAAATGATAATATTCTATGCCAACAAGTAATCTTGACTCTTTGCGTGGTAACCTACATTTAGAACATACCCAACGTATGTACCTGACTACAATTCAGTTTTTTACTATATTACTGTGGGTGGCCTATTTGTATATAGTTTTGTGGTTCGTACAAACTAAACTTCTATTTATTTATATTTTGCATTTTGCAACAATTCTGTGGACGGAATTATGTTGATTTAAAACAGGAGATAAGCCGTTTATTTATGTTTATAATTCTCAGATTTATGGTGAAATCATTTTCCTTAGACTTACGTTGCATTTAAAAAGTGCTACAGGAGGCAAGTAGGCATTAACATACATACCTTCACCTCACCTCAATAACTTAGATATTATTATTTTAAAGTTCAAATAAAAACTTAAATTCTTTAGGTTGGTAGAACTATTTATTATAAGACCATAACTCAATTTCCTTTTTACATGAAAACTAATTTGGTTAATCTCTTGAGCTTTCGATAGTTTGGAAAAAAATTTCCAGAAATTTCTTTTACAGAATTCTAAAAATGCCAAAAAATCGTATTTTTGATGAGCTCTTAAGGAAAAAAGTGTTAACCTAGAAGTCTGCCGACAACATATTTAAAATCTGTGAAGGTGTTTGAGGTGGTTTTATTTCGATTCCATTTTTCTTGGAAACACAGACGAGTGTTTCTGTTATAGCATTAACTAAAACTCTCTTTAACAAGTTTTAATATC